>VZRW01007487.1:117542-156007 GCA_013398125.1 Aegotheles bennettii | reverse complement strand
TCCCCTCCCCTGCCCTCTCTCCCTCCCTCCCATCCTCCCCTCCCCTCCCAAACATGCACACACGCCTGTCACAAACAGCACACAGTGAACAGGAGCTCCCCAAACAGCCCACGACAGCGGCCAATTGTAGCCCAGTCACTCAGCTGATGGGCACTGGGAATATCTTTGGCTTTCCCTAGGAGCAGCTGGGCTCACGGTTGTTTGCTGATCAGCAAAAGGGAAGGTGTTAATGAACGGATCAGCACGCTCTAATCAGCACAAGAATTCATTGCTGCTACCCTGGGGACGATGAACGGGAGTGTATAAAATAATCCCTTCTGTGCACATCTCCTGCGGAGCAGCAGAACCTTTCCCAGGAGGCATGAGCAGGGGTGGGACAGCAACCCACCTCAGGTGCACAGGGTGACTCTGCGAGGGCCACCCCATGGCAGAGGCAGAGGACCCAGGTTTCCTGCATCTCATTCAACCCCGTGCCAGCACATCGACCTGGAATGAACCAGGGCAGGAAAAGGCATCGTGGCTGTTTGGTGGCACTGCAGTGTGGCCAGGATGGAAAAAATCCCGACTAGAGCCAAGAGTCAGCTCAAATCCTGAAGAAACTGAAGAGCAAAGTAGAGGTTCCTTAATGATAAAACCAGGATGAGGGGAACATAAAGCCCTGGTCTTTTTCTAGAAGTACTCATATAAATTAGGGCCATGAGGATGGTGAAGGGACTGGAGGAGATTGGGCTGTGTGAGGTCACCTGGATTGTTCAGCCTGGAGAAGAGGAGGCTGAGGGGTGACCTCATTGCAGTCTGTGGCTTCCTCCTGAGGGGAAGTGAAGGGGCAGGGACCGATCTCTGCACTCCTGTGACCACCGACAGGACAGGGGAGGTTTAGGTTCGATCTCAGGGAAAGGTTTTTCCCCCAGAGGGTGGTGGAGCACTGGCCCAGCTCCCCAGGGCAGTGGGCACAGCACCAACCCTGCCTGAGCTCAAGCAGCGTTTGGGTGATGCTCTCAGGCCCATGGGGTGACCCTGGGGTGTCCTGCACAGGGACAGGAGTTGGACTCCATGGTGCTGGTTCATATGGTGGCCACCACCCACCTTTGCAGTCAATAGCAGTGGCTTCTGGAACTCAGGGGCCTTCTGGTAACGCTCCCTCTGCAAGCCCTGGTGGGCTCTGATCTCCCATCTTGCCCACACGTAGGACACGTACAGAGGAGATATGTTTACTTCATTGCAGATATTTGTGGATGCTGGCAGCTCCCAGATGTTCCTGCCTGGCACATGGATGTCAATAGACATGGGATGGACATCACCTACGATGTCGCATGTACAGCTGGGCCTGGCACTTTCAACCACCTTTGTGGGCGAAGGTGTTAAATCAGCATCTTGGGCTGGGATTTTCCTCGACTGGATCATGACATCCCCTTTTGGATGGCTGAAGTGTGCCCCCAAGACCTCTGGCAGGTGCTTTAGTGCCCAAGCCTTTACCACCCCGTATGGCACAGTGTGGCCTCCTGCACGGCTCAGAGCTTGGTTCCAACGGGCACATGCCCAGATCTCTGAAGGACAGGGCAGCCCACAGTGGGAATGGCACAGACTGGTGTGGCCAGGCCCTCACCAGTTCATGCGCACAAGAAGCATCATCTACTTGTGTCTGTTTGTCCTAGGACATGTGGGCATTTCCCCATGGTTTCAGGCAGTGTCAGAGGACCTCAGAAGGTGAGTCAGAAGGAAGTCATTGTGTTTATGCACTGCCATTAGCCTGGGCTGAAGGAATCCCAGGGTTTAGACCTGGGGACAATTCCAGTTCCATGGCATTGCACCTTTCTGGAATACCTGTGTTTGGCCTCCTTGTGTCCTAACTGCCTGCAGCCTATTGCTGGAGTCTGTTGAAGGTCTGTAGTGTTGCAGATGCCTCTTCCTCAAGGACAAAAGGGAGGAAATTTTCTGGCCTGTTTCACTCAGGCCACCAGCCCATTCTGGCAATTTTACCAGTGACCTCCAACTCCACACGACATCCTGGTCCCTACATTGGTAAGATATGGATCTGAGGGATGGACCACTCAGTGAATAAGGAATTGGTTGTACTCACAGTGTGCAACCTGGTCTAGTGGGAGGTGTCCCTGCCCGTGGCAGGGGGGTTAGAACTAGATGGTCCTTCAGGTCCCTTCCAACCCAAGCCATTCCGTGATTCCTGTTGTCCTGACATGGCCCGTGGGAGCATTGCTAGGTGACTTCTCCAACAAACCCCACGTGAGGATCGCAGATCTCCTTACTGAACTCTTTCTGCCCTGGTGATGCAGCCCTGGATGTGCAACCACGAGCCTTGCTCCTCCCACCGCTCTGCTTCCTCCCCATCAGGCATGGAATGTCTCCTCCAGCTCAGGAATAACAATAACGCCAGCGGCACAACAGCGGGCAGGAAGATGATGTATGCACAAGCAGTGACAAACAGCTCATCAGCTGACTTAGAGCCCTCATTAAAATGTCAACCCGAGGGCATGTGACAAACCCCACATTCTGGGGCCAAGTGGGAGAGCGAGGAGCTGGAAGTGGGGCTCCCTGATTTTCCTACCCTGGACTGCCTGCACAAAGTGGTGCACAAAGTGGCAAACCCCCCCTCTTGGTGTGTTGCTGTGTTTGCAGCTCATGTAGGCAGAAGTTCAGTTTAAAAGGAATTCCCCAAGCGTTGCCAGAGCTGTAGCCATGGAAGTAAGAGATAAAAATATTTACAGAGAGCCTGGAGGCAGGGTTTGCAGCCCATGCTGTATCACAGCACTCCTGGGCACTGCTGGGAGCTCTGCAGCATGCTACTGTGAAGCAAAGCCAGCTTAGATGCATCTACACAACTGGCTAAAACTCTGTGAATTAGGGAAAAAATATCCATTATTCACCCTGTGTTTCTGGGAGGTATCATCTAGGGGGATGTCTCATGGGAACCCCCTGGAGCTACTGTTCAGCTACCAGTAACTCCAGATTCCTTTGGATATTTCTTTCATTAGTACCTTGGGTGCTTACTCCATTTGTGCCTCCACAGGCTGGCTTTTTTTCTTATTGTTTTTGTATCTTTAGAGTGGTTTCAGCATACCAAAGCCTCTCTTGTCAGAAAACTTCCACTCTGCAGTCTGGATGGTGTTTAAATCACACCTGAAGCCTCTGGTGATTCTGCTCTGTTTGATGTCCATCCATGGCACAGCCCTTGTCTCGTGTCTCTCCTGCACCACTCCTGACTGGTCACCAGTTTCTCTTGACACAGGGTCCATAGCAGCCTCAGGGACAGGCACGTGAGCCCCGGAGAGGGCACAGGGTTAGTCACTCCCAGCAAACAGTGGCTGATTGTGTAGATGTTTTCCTTTCCTCTAGGAAACAGCTCGTATTGTCCGTGCTGACCGGCTGCCTCACTGCTCTGCTTCCTACAGCTTCTGATTTCCTACAGAAGAGCTGCTCATCCCTCCCAGACCGATCACCTGGCCCAGCCTCAGTCCAAGTGCATTCGAATGATGGCAGGGGGAGGTTAAAGAAAACACCTTGTGTGGTGAAACACAGCAGTAAGGGGCAAAGCCCAGGTGTGAATAACACAAGTCTGGGAGCTCTTTGTGCCAGCCTTTGGGTTGGCCTGTTGGGGACGGGCATCGTTGTTACTCACAGTTCTGTGCAAACAAAAGAGCATCACACCAGCGAGGCCAGTGGGGTCTTTCTGAGGATGAGTCTTTCCTTAGTACCACATGTTCCAGGGAACCTAAGCCTGGCATGGACAACTCCTTTGCAGGACCTGGTGTGATGGACTCTAGGTGCCCCTGCTCTGGCAGGGGGGTTGGACTGGATGAGCTTTCAAGGTCCCTTCCAACCCCTAGGATTCTGTGATTCTGTGATTCTGTGATAGGGGTACTGCTGTTTCCCTCATGTGGTTCCAGCCCAGATTACTCCATGTTCAGACTGAAGGTACAGACAGGTTGCTCCTTCTCCTTTGAGATCATCTGCCCTGTGTTTGCCTGGGTCTCATCCTTTGGGTGAGTGCAAGTGAGCCAGAGCTGAGCCAGGTGTCAGTGGCTTCATCATGCTCTAGTTAACTTCAGTACTTTGTGCACTGGTTTCCCCATCCACAGATGGCAGTAAGGCTGGTCTGACACATAGGCAGCTTGATGACATGAAGTATACGAGGTGCATGGGGATCTCCGGATGCAGATACTTGCACTTTCATAACTAAAGAGAGCTGCTTTTGATGGTATTCCTTGCCTTGTTGTGCAGGACATTGGAGTGCTCTGCAGGAATTGACTCCAGCGCAGCCAACCTGACACCAGTGGCTGACACCTGACACAAACCCTCAAAGTGTTTAGTGATAAACAGAAACATTTTATTTACTTCCCAATGTATGTTATTCTGCCTTTGTGAGCAATTCACCTCCCTGTTGCTCTTCACCAAGATGCTACTTGGATATTTGTTTAAAACATGAACGCATCAGTTCTTTATGTTTAATAATATTTCCTGTTTACTTTTCAATCTGAAAGCATAAAAGACTTCAAAGTGCTTGTTGGCTTTTGGAATGCAACACACAAAGTGTATTCAATGTCCAGACTCAACAGTGAGATGGAACCACCACTGGTGGAGTAAACAAACCCAACTGAATGATGGCAAATCACAGTACCAAGAAGCAGCTGTGTAAATAAGCAAACTCGCTGTATTTTAGTGGGATGAGCTTTTCCACCAGGTGCATGTCACCTTTCCTGACTGCATCCCCACTTTTGGATTGTCTGTGAGGGGACATAACAGATCTGGGGTCGAGAGGGAAGTGTCTCTGGTCACGGATGCCTGCTCTTTGCTTTCACACACCACCTTGTGTAGCTGTGCACAGTGCCTGTAAATCTACTTCTGCTCTTTGTTTCCTGTTTTAATCTCGTGTTTTATTGTGTCTCGTGGGCTCTGAGTGGCTGATCCCTTGCCAGAGTTATAAATATTTTCTCCAAAATCACTCATTTGTGGTCGGTTTAGTAGGAAATCCCTGTGCACATGCAGTTATACCTGTCATTGTTGTCTCTTGAAATATTTTGGATGTCTTGCCAGTAAAAACCCCTTGAGGGTACCTGCTCCAGCACCTAACAACTAGGAGTGAGACGAGCAAAGCAGGATGTGAGCAGACGGGAAGGGACAGGAGGGTTGGACAGTGCTGGCTCTGGTCAAGGAGAAATCTCTGAACTCAGCAGAAAATGCCCAGTTCTGGGGTGAGTGACCTGTAACTCCTCCCCTTGCACCTGAGCACAGAGATCGCAGTGGTGATTTGATGCAAAGAAGGGAAAAACTAAGAATTTGAAAACTTCCCTTTTTATTGCACAGCTTAGGAAAAAAAATATGGTGTAATTATTATTGCAAATTATTAAGAATTGTGCGTTCTTGTTTTGCCAGGCAGGATTGCTGCCCTGTGGAGCAGGGCTGCCATCTCCTGTTAAATGCCTGCACAACTCAGGGCTTGTAGGCAGGAGGCAAGGGGTGGAGATGGCGGAGGAACAGCGTGTTCCCCCTGGAAACCACGGTGAAGGCTTCCAGGAAGCTTCTGGGCTTCATAATGCTTGATGCATGTTCGGCAGATCCCGATGTCTCTGCTCACTTCAGGCTATTTCTGTGGAGTAAACCAGAGCCTTCCAGGAAATGTTCTGCAGATGGTGGAGAATTCAGGCTTGAACTGGACTTCAGAAAGTGGCTGGTGAAACAGGCCACTCCAGTAGATGTTTCACCAACAGCTGTTATTATTATTATTATTATTATTATTATTATTATTATTATTTCAAGCATGCTGTGTAGCAGAACAGACATGGCCTTATATATCTCACGCATTAATTTATTCCATTCCAGTTTATCACTCATTAAAGGTACAATTAGGTAATGACTAGTCAATTCAGGAGAGGTTTGTGACCTAGAAAATCAAGACTGTCGTTAAATTCCCTTGGATACAGAACTCCTGTGATTGAGCAAGGTGTGGGACATCATCAAAGGTGTTTTGGTCATTCAGTTCTGCTTTATGCTATCCCCAAAGCTGTCTTGTCAACCTCCTTTAAAATTCTCCATGGCTGTAATCTCAACAACAGTGACTTTCCTTAACACATCTGGGGACCTGCTCCTTGTTCTCCTTATCCACGAGGTAACTGTGTTTGCAGTGTTTTCACAGGGGTGTTGTGAAGATCAGCGTATTAAAGACAGTGAGAATTGTCCAGAGAAGGGAACGGAGCTGGGGAAGGGCCTGGAGCACAGGGCTGATGGGGAACGGCTGAGGGAGCTGGGGGTGTTCAGCCTGGAGCAGAGGAGGCTCAGGGGGGACCTCATGGCTCTCTCCAGCTCCCTGAGAGGAGGTTGGGGTGAGGGGGGGGTCGGTCTCTTCTGCCGTGCCCATAGTGAAAGGACAAGAGGGAACGGCCTGAAATTGCAGCAGGGGAGATTCAGGTTGGACATGAGGGACAATTCCTTCCCTGGGAGGGGGATTGGGGGTGGGAATGGGTTGCCCAGGGAGGTGGTGGAGTCCCCGGCCCTGGAGGTGTTCAAGAGGTGTCTGGATGTGGCGCTGGGTGCTGTGGGGGAGTGGGGAGGGAGGTGGGGGTTGGACTGGGTGAGCTTGGAGGTCTCTTCCAGCCTCGATGATTCTATGATCCTATGAATTTGGGCACTCTAATAGGAAGGACCATGCAGGCACATGCACATCAACATTAACATATATGTGCAGTTGGTTCATGACTGCTTATCATCTGATGTTGGATGTCCTTCTATTTTAATGTTTTCAGCTGCAGAACCTGAGGTAGAGACAATTCAGCAGTCACCATCTCATGAGTAGCTACTCCAAGAAAACATTTTACAGATGGTCCATAGCTGTGCTCATCCAGACAGTTGGATTAGTATTTCTGGACGATTCAATATATTTGTGTGGATCAGGAAAGACTCACAAATAATTTCTGTTTAAGAAATGGCTTAAATATTTTGAATGTACTTATTTAATTTGATCAGCTTTTTGCCAGCAACATTAGGAATAATTAATAAATGATACAATACGAATGCAACTAAAACATGATTGAACTTTGCTTCAGGGGTAGTGGTCTGGCTTCTCCTCTTCTTTGATCTGTTGTTGCACTTAAGTTTTTTTAAATTCAAATATAAGACCTTGTGACTACCCTTTCATACCATATGCTGTATCTCATACTCAGAACCAGGCTGCATGCATTGCATTCAACCTATATGTCCTGTAGGACATTTAGGTGACTGTATTGGTTTGGTCTTATTATTTGGTATTGAGACCTTCTCACACGTCTTTGTTTTTCCTGTGGTGAAAACCTCTCTGCCATACCCAGAAAACAGACTGGAGGTGAGCAGAATGAGGCAGCACCTGCAACCTCCCTGTGGGTCACTTGCCTGCAAGGTGGCCCAGCACCTTGACCCTGCTGCCTGCTTGTTTGGGCAAAGGGTGATGCCAGTGATGGGGGTGTGTGTAAGAAATGGACGTGGGGAAGGCCAGCTGTTGATTGTCTCAAGGAGGTGTCAAAAGGAACCATCAAAATATAGAATCACAGAGTCCTAGAGGTTGGAAGAGACCTTTAAGATCATCCAATCCAACCCCCACCTACACATGCTGGATCTGAAACTTTTTTAAGTCTCTTTTTCCCTTTCTCATTAGACTAAGGAGGTTAATTAGATGTTCCTAACCCTGCTCAGAAGAACTGGTATCGGCACGTAACTATTCTGTATCATTTGCCATTCAGTCCAAACAGGCACTAGTGTCCTGAGAGGGCTGGTTGGGTATCCTTGCCCTTGGCAGATGCCTGCAGTTTTTCCTCTGGCACTGGATCCAGGTCTGGAGCTTTCTGCCCTGCCTTGGCCACCGTGAATCTGCTCATGTGCAGAGCTTCTTCATAGACTGGAGGGGTGTCGGACACGGCGAGGGGTGGTGTTCCCTGCGCAGCATTATGGGAGTGTGCCACTGCTAGGATGGTCCTGGCAGCAGGTCCAAACACGGAATGGAGAGCTGAAAAGGAGGAGACAAAAGCCGTTTGGCTCATCCCAAAAGCACCGTGCAATTAGAGGGGGACAAATACCTGCAGCAGACAGGTTTCTCTCTCCCTCTTCGTGTTTTCCTTTTCCTGCCTCTCCATCCTTCCCTAAAGGGGGGCAGGGGTGAAACCCCATCAGCAGCATGCCACAATTACTCTTTCCTCAAATGCCACCAGGGCCCAAAGCTGCCCCAATTCCAGCCAAACGTGTCTCACAGCTGACCTGCCATCTGGCTGTGTTTGCTACGTGGAGCCTGGTGAGCCCCTTAACTTGTACCATGTACAGGGACCGCCTTCCCCACCGCCTGCCACCTCCTTCTGCCAGCCTTGGGAGGCCACAATCTGGGCTTTTGGCATTTCAGTCCCTCATTTCAGGGTGTGCTGAGGTCCCCAGCCTCTGTTGAAGCCAACTCACAGGTAATGGTGCTCTGGAGGGTGCTGTCATGGTCAAAAGCAATGACGGTGACCTCGTAGGGTTGAGGACCTGATTCCTCCCCCGTCTGACGGCAATGGAAACAGCATCTCATGCAGATGGAAACCAGGCCACACAGGAGCATCAGCCCACCAATCACCACCACCAGCCTGGGAAGAGAGAGGACGCAGAATTAGGACAGAAAGACTTGGTTTGCAGGGGACCTTCTAAGGTCTCTCATGCTTGAAGTAGGGTTAAACTCAAAGCTAGATATGGTCGTTTTGAGCCTAATCCAGCAGATTATCTTCAGGGATGGAGATCCCATGTCCCCTCTGGGCACCTGTTCCAGTGCTGCACCACCCTTGGGGGAAGCAATTTTTGCAGAATTTTCCTGGATGCAGGTTGGTCACTTGCCTCAGGTCCTTCTGCTGGGCACCTCTGAGGAGGCTCTGGCTCTATCTTCTCTCTAGATCCACTTTAGGTAGTGGAAAACTGTAATTAGGTTGCCCTCTTAGCCTCCTCCAGGCTGAACAAACCTGGTCCTTCCAGCCCCTCCTCATACACTGTGTCCTCTGGACCCCTGACCTCTTTATTGGCTCTTCAGTGGACTTGCTCCAGTCATGATCCCTTGTACTGAGGGACCAGGACTGGACTAAGGCTGAACATATTCCAGATGTGTCCTCACTAGTGACAAACAGAGAGGAAAAATTGTACTCTCAATTTACTGGCTTTGCTCTTATTAATGCAGCCTTGTAGATGTCCAACAACAACCATGATTTTTAATCTCATCCTGTTGAGAATCACTAAGGAATCAGACTGAAATTCCTTCAAAAACGGGCCTTTAAAAAGGCATATTGTGCCATGAGTGCTTGATTAATGTTATTCACCCGACTAAATTAATATGGGGAATAAAAAAGGAGGCAAGTCATCATTTGCTAAAGGTGATGCCACGGCTGAGGCGTTGCCTGGCTACTGTAGAGCATCAGTGTCCCAAGGGAAAGCCGGGGGGGCATCACACCTGGGCAGGTCACATTTAATCCCACTCTTTGTACTGGAATCATCCAGTGATGCAGGGATTTAAAGTAAGCATAAGCCATCTTACCAGATGTACCACAAACGGTCCCACTCGGTACCCGGACAGCTGAGGAGAAGGGGGTACAACATACAGTTAGCCACAGAATGCCAAACAAGTGGGAATATCCCTGCTGTATCCTCCTCCAGCTCCCCTCACGCTCCCCAATTACACTGCTGATCCTAAATGGCACAATGGTGAGGAGCACACTGCTTTGTGGAAGGAGGCAGTTGTCCAACCCCACCAAGGTCCTGATTAGGGGAGTTTGCCTTTTCTTTGTCTTTCTTTATTGTTCCCCTGATATTTGTGCCTACCTAATTCTGTTTGCAAACTTCAGGGATCTGCAGCACGTTATAATTTCTGAACTCCCCTTCTTTTGTGTAGTTTTTATTATTATTTTATAATTTATATATATATATTTAATTTTAGTCTGCCCAGCCCTGCTATCTTTTGCTTTGTTTCTTCTGACTTTCTCTTTCATTTCCTTCTGGCCCCGTGGGTACATTTTGGATGCTGTGCTCTATGTTCCTTTGGTTTTGGTTAGTAGACCTCCCTGTGCATTTTTAACGACATCTATTAGTCAGAAGGAATCCTCCTAGGCAATTTTTCACATTTGTTTTGTCTTGGTTTCTGCTATTCTTACAGATGTCATTGCCAAGAGGAATATTCTCCAAAGCGTTGCGTTTCAAATCATTTTTCAAGGAAAGATCAATTCCAAATTTATAATCTCAGTCAATCACAATCACACTGGAGACCTCTTAACCATCACAGTTATCCCAGTGGGCAGCAGGAACAGTGCCACATGATCAGTGCCTTGTATAGATAGCAATACAGTTCACATTTGGTTTCATGGGAGTTTCAACAGTTGCAATGAAAATCAGCTTTTCTGGAGCATGCCAGCCACCATGGCATGGCACTGATGTCTACCACTGCCTTCATCCTTCATTTCTTCTTAGAAGAGCGCAAGACCAACTAATACTCACAGTTCAGTGTTGAGACAGCCTTCCTCACCTCTCACCTGGGAGAACTGGAAGGAGAAAGCCACATGAGACACAGCTAGAGGGAATTAAGCTTTGTCATATGCAGCTTTTATCTATTACCAGTCTGAATCTCTTATGGTGAGGACTCACAGTTATCTGCCTTCTGTTGTTTCCATCACATTTTCTGCTGCAGATTTGGAGTTCCTGTGGCACCAGCTGCACTGCTTTATATCTTAACTTCCCATAGTCATTAAAATCCTACTTAGCACTGTTCCCAACAAAGACCCTGACTTCCCTTCCCCTCACCACAGGTTTCCCTTTCCCCAACACAAGCTATGTCATGCTACAGATGTAGATCCTTCTCCATGCTCAAATATTAAGAAGCTTTAAACGTCCTGCTTCATATTATACCTATGTTGACTTGAATCCTGCTCTCCCCCTCCAGCACTCCTACCCTTCCCATTCCTTTTCCTTGGGTACCATGATGTCTGTGTTACCACCCCTGGAATGACAGAAAATATTCTTCTCTTCTGCATGTCTGCCTTTTATATGGCCAGTTCTTTCTAATATCAGGGAAATGACTGTGACTGCCAATTGCTAATTACCCTCCATCTTTCCAAGGTAGCTCTATAACAGACACAGACCCCCTAAAACGAATCTGAGATGTGACTTACCCATAAGGAACACCCTAAAACCAAGTGGACCAGGACTGGGCTGTGCATCTCGGTCAGGTGCTTCTGTCGCCTCTTGGTGTCTCAAGCTGCCCAATGTCTTCTCGTCTTTTCCAGCTTCAGTTCATCCTCACCAGTGCACTGATCAGGAGAAGGAGCAGATTTCTTGTTGTGTGTTGAATCCAATCTCTTCTGCCTGCTCGACTTCTTTCTGTCCTCCTCTGGGTCTGTCCTTCTCTGCCGGTCAGGTCTTTGCTTTCTCTCTTTCCCTCTTTGTCACCGGCAATTCCTGTTCGTTCCTGCCTGTCTCCTTTTGTTATTCTCTTGACCTGCTTCTCTCCCTCTTTTGAAAGGATCTCTAAAGCCTTCCAGTCTTATCAGGAGAAAAGTGGTGGCTACAAGTTCTTACTTCAGATGTTGTACTAGTTCAGTGAAGGGCATCATGAGATCTCTGCAGACCTGACCCTTCCCTGCTGTGAGCAGAAAGGGTCTCTGAGTGTGTTCATTCCCAATTATTCCTCTCCCCGCCCCTGCCCTGAGGTGGGTGGGTTGAAGGTCATGTTATTGACCTGTTTAAATGGAGTTCAGATTCCTCTCCCTCCTCCAGTCCCTTCTCAGTTCCTGCACTCACGTTGTCCTACCTCCGTGGATCCAGTCTGTTGGCTTCAGACATACGACCAACATCTGGAGTCTGTGCTACGAGCCAGATGTTCCTGCTGAAGTGAAGGGGTCTGCAATATAGTCATTAGATAGAGTATTTTTTATAGATGTAGTTATGGGTGTATGAATGGGACATACATACACACAGACATGCATAAATATGTGTATGCATGCACAACACCTCCCATAGCTCCCATTTTAAGGCTCTGCCACCATCCCTCTCACCCGTTGGTCTCCTGCTGTGTCAGTCTTGCAACTTACAGCCTGCTCACAGTCCATTGGTGCCAGTCCTGCAGCTTAGAGCCTGCTCACCCACTCCTGAACTCCCTGCACAGATAATCCAGTCCCTCCAGCTAACTCCTGTCACAGGGAATGCATGTTGATCCTTCTATCCTGAATCCTGTTGTTCTGCAGCTGGTTAAATGAGCAGGAACCTTACAGCGACCCGTTCATCCTCTGTCTCTTGCAGAACTGCTTTAGATCTCAGTCACTATTCAGAGAGTTATGACACACATATGGTTGTGTTCACCTTCTCTTTTGAAGAGCTGAGACAGAAAAAATGCCCTGTATTGCTGTTTGTGTTTGGGAACCATCTGGGACGGGTGCACAAAGACATGTTAAGGATGGGAGAAACTTGTTGCCCCATGTTGCAGTTCGAATGCGTTCACATTAAACTGGTGAATCATTAGCCCTGCTGATGCCTGTTAGAGTTGCAGAGCGGAACCAATGGGTTCATGAACAGAATGTATTCTCCCAAGGCAGGCTGGAAACCGGTTAACATTGATTATAAAAGCGGTGCTGTTGTACAGACATGCCTTAGCATGCACTTCTTTATGTATTCATCTATGTATCTATCAAAACTGGTCTTTACTGGAAAATTTCTCTGAGTCCTGCTGGACAGATAAGAAACAGAAATATGAGCTTTGTATCTACATGGGAATTGCCCAATATTCTTTCTGTCTCTTCCCCCTTCAATTCTTTTGTGTGTTATAGGAGAATAGACCCAGGAGAATGGTAAAACAGCCTTTCTTGTGTGTATGGCGTTTAAAACTGGTGGGATTCGATGTGGCAAAGAAGTGCCAATTACCAGTGTTCTTCAGGGGCTGTTTATTAATCGGTGTGATAACTCAACAGATTGCCACTTCATTTTTAACTGAAATTCAGCCTCATGAGAATTTAATCAACTGGATCAAACTGGACAAATATCAAAAAAAGTGCTGAAAAACTTCTCTAAGGAAAAAGCAGCGGAGTGACGTGAGACACTGACCCCCTTCAAAAACATATCAAACTCATTCTTGCTGAAACTTATTGATCATTCTTTTTCGGTTTCAATGGCATTGCCATTAATACTGTGCTTCCAGTAAACCACCTATGGCCCTGCTAGCCTATCACCCAACAACGGTGTAAATTTCTCCACGTTGCCCTGGAATTTTGCCTCAGTTATCTCAATATTTTATTTTTCTTTGGTTTATGTTATACTGAAGTGACTTTTCTTTTCCAAGGTTTCCCCCCTTGCCATCTTTCAAAAGGTTTCAAAAATGCGATCGGGCTCTTACAGAACTGCTAAAGCAGGCAAAAATATTCCATCGTTGACTTTCCTCTGTTCTTTGTGATTGTTTAAAATCTGAGGGTCCATCCCACAGTAAGCTATGTGATTTGAGCATACCCTTCCTTGGATGCCAGAGCAAGCAGATTGTGGTGTGAACAGAAAATACTGCTGTCCTTCTGCCTGCCTGTTCTGGTGGTATCGAGGGGTGAGTGTCAAGCCTGTTCTAACTTTAATTTCCTAGGTAGCGTGATGCTAACTGGGAGCAAATCTTCTTAATGAGCTGAAAAAATGCTGTTGTTCTGCTCTTAGAAGTTGTTGAGAATTTACTGCTTGTTCCCTGTTATTCCTCAAAGGAGTGTTCTGCTCGAGCCAGCTCGGTGAGTCAAACCCAGTACTTCCCCACGGGGATTTTGAAATGTGAAATATGGAGACACTTTTGGGGCTCACAAGGACACCTGATTCTTCTGCAGGTGCAGCAAGACATTATCAAAGCTTTTATGGGTTCTGCACTGGATGATGGCAATCCAAAAGGGCTTCATTGCCTGTAAAACCAAACCAACTATGAGTGAATAAGCTGCACATAAAGAAGCAGAACACTTCCCTCCCGTATTTCATGCTCTTTCCACCTAGGACACAAAGGTTGTTGCCTCCCTGTGCAGAAAATGTGGCAGAGGTTTCAAACACCCCTGCACGCAGGGTCAGGCACTCCTGTAAGGTACAAGTCTGGGAATGCCTCCTGCCCAGTACCCAGGGGGCTTTCATCTCCAGCAGCATGGGTTGGCAGAGGCTGGGAAAGCCCTTGGTGAGACACAGTGCTGGGGGGAGTAATCTGTGCTACCTGGTGCCCATCCTTGTTCCCAAGCTGGCAGCTGGTGACACCAGCCTGGTTCTTGGGCTGCGTGCTGTAGGTCCATATGAAATAAACCTGAAACTTAGGTCTCATTTTTTGCCAGCAGACCTAGAAATACCAGGGAATGTAGGACCAGTGAAGTTTCTTCATCTTATTCCTGGTGCTCAAAGTTCTAGAGGGCAGGGTGCAGGCACCCAAGCTGACAGGTGACCTGACCCCTCCTTGGATACAGCAGCACCCTCGTGCTGCTGTGCTCTGCTAATCATTCTTGCTAAAAGGCAGAGATTATTACATGTGACTTTGCCTGGACTGCTTCCAAGCCAGAGCTAGTCCAGGAGCACAGCATCATACCCTGGTACATGAGTTTTCTACTCGGACTCCCCATTAGTTCAGCAGATTTCTTTGGCTTGTTCCCACAGTGCAGACACTTTTGGAATGGCAGCTGGCAAACCTGGGGTCATTGATTTGTGTCCTAGGAATAGGCAATGGCTGTGACAAGCCTATGTGCTACCCCATCAGGACAAGCACAACGTGCTCACAAGCAATAAGCAAAGGGGATCAGTGTGTTTCTCACTTCATTTTACCTCCAGTGCTCCTGTGCAGCTCGAGAGACCGAGGAACCCTTCTAGCTGAATTTACTGACTATTAATCACTGTATAATAAAGCCAGGAAACAAACCCCTGATGCTGAAAATCTTCAAGGAGTTGTTTAGGCTTAATACAAAATTAATGTCATTTGGTCTTCACCTCTCCCCTTCATCTTTTTCTTTCTACATGAAGGATGTGCCTCCAGTCTGGGCAGCTCTAGGCATCTGTTCCAGGAACTGAGAGATTTCCATGTCCCATTGCATTTCAAATCACACAGGAGAGTGAAATGCTATTCTGGGACTCTGCTGCACACGAACAACCCCCAGCGTCTCTGTGTCATGAAATCCTTTAGTCTGAGCCAAAAAACCCTTCTGACTTCCACGTGAATCATTCTGTTAGCTCCTAATGACACTGACCATTCATTTGATCCCAGCTGGAACCCTGTCCCTATTGCTCCCGTGAGAGCAACCCAACTTTTGGATTCTCCTGTAGCCTTGCCAGAAATGCCAAGTGAAGAAGTGACGTACGCAGACCTGAGGTTCATGACACTGGGGAAATCCCAGGACCAGGAGCTCCAGCCTGCCAGAGCGAAAGGTAGCGGTGGTGTTGGGGGGCAGCTCTCTCCAAGGCAAACGCTCACCTTGGAGAACATTTTTGATGTGACACTCAGAGGAGTAGGTCACCTGCATATTGCACCTCAGCTTCTCGGAGCCCTTTGGACTCAAATCTTCTAAGAGATTGGAGGGGCATAAAAGGAGCAGGAGATCTAAAGAAACGGAAGGCTGGAGAATATGGGAAAGCTATTTAGATTTGAGAGGGGAGAGATAATCAAGGTTGTGGGATGCAGTTAAGTAAATACAAAGATGTTCCAGTTAGACATTAAGTGTTGGCTCCTGGAAGCAATCTGCCTAAGGGACCTGGAAAAAGTCTTTCAGCTTTACTCATTTAAATCTGACTAGCTGAGAGAAGTAAATGCTAGGAAAAATCAATTTTCTCTCAAGGGGAAGAATAGATGGGCAAACACCTTTTCTGCACTTGAAAATAATAGAAATTTTTCTACATATCTTCACAGAGGAAGGGAAGAACGTGACTGATCACAAGCCTATGTTCTTTATGCTATGCATTAGTGCTTTGTTGTCACCCTGTGTGAAAGGCAGTAGCAAAGCAGAGATGCTGTGTGCCAGCCTGACTGCATGTCTGGAAACAAATGTGATAGATTAGATAATGACCTAGTAGATTGAAGAGCTCTTTCTGGGGGAAATTTCCCCTTATTGACTGGCCAGTGTTTTCCTTGTTCTCACTTTTTGAGGGGTCCTTGAGCTTTATACTTGGAGGCTGAATCTGAGCTCCCAGCAGTCTGGTAGGGTCCTTCTCAGCCGTTTGGTTAAAGGGTTGGGCAACACAGGGAATACAGAGCAGAAATTCCACAGGCCATCATGCCAGCTATTTCTGTTGGTTACTTCAACATAAAGTTAGTATTCCCACTGGCACTTTGTACTGGAGGCTAGTAAAGAATGCAAAAATTGTAAATTGGAAGCAACCCTTTCCTCTGGGTTTCGAGACCCTGTGAATTCACATGGGTGTTTGTGTTTGCCACGTTGCAAGAATGGGCGTGCATTGCCACTCTGTGCAACTGCAGGCATGTGCTCTTGGTCACATCTCTATGCCCTGATTCCAGGTTATTTCACAGGGGCCTGGCTTTCATTGGTGACTGTTTCTGAGGTCATTTTCTGAAAAGGTGAATGCATTCCCAGTTTGGCAGGCTAGGCACTCAAAAGTAAAAATCCCCAGTACCTGGCTGTGTATGGAAATTCCAGCCACGTTGTAAGCACAAATACGTCCTTGATGTTCTTTCCCCATGTGTGAAATTCTGTGCTGTTCAGCTTTGTCTGTCCAGGTTGTTTTCTCTTAAAAGCTTCTGGCTAAGCTAGACTCCATGGCTTGCTTATCTCCCAGCTCCTGAGGAGGACTGCCCATGGCCAAGCAACAGGACAATTTTCATCATGTAACGCCGTTTACCAACCTGAAACTCAGCAATGCACTGGACAGGCTTCCAGTCAGGTTGTCTTGTGCAGTGTAGGAGCTGCAGATACAGAAATGAGAGGTTCCTGTTCTTGCTGCTTTCCTTCTCTTTGTCTATCACAGATTCCCCCAGTCCATCGTCCTGCTGGCGACTGGCTACAGTGGTGCTGGGCATCTTCTGCCTCAGCTCAGTGGCAGCTGCAGGAGTCTTGGCTGCCAGGTGTAAGTATGGTCATGGATGGGGTGCTCAGGGCTCAGTATGAACAACTAAAATGAGATGAGGAAAAGGTTTAGCCTAGGGGATTAATGACACAGAAAACTGTCCCTTGCTGGAAGAGTTTCCCCACTTAAGAGATCCCCCAGACTCTGAAATGGGGATGTAGCATCTCTTACTTCTCGACGTGCACAAACTGTGTGTGGGTCAAGCCATGGGAAGGTGTGTGTGTCTTTGGTAGGTTTATTCAGGTTACATTGCATGGTTCAGCTGTAATATTAATGACACAATTCCATTTTTGTTTCGCTGTGATTCAAGTCATCCTGGTCTGCCACCTTGTGCGTGAAAGGGATGAGAACTTCACCCTGCAGAAGGCGATCATGGAAAGCCTCAATCAGCAGCTGAAGCTCCTCCAGGCTCAGAATCTGAACTTGACAGAGACTGTGAAGCAACTTGCCACCTCCAGAGGTACTTAGTAGTGGGAAGGTGAAGGTTCCATCACATTATGGTAGCCACGGATGGAGTTTTTTTCTATCAACCCCATTGGAAGGAAAAATCAAAATCTCTAAAACTGCCCTGAGTGATTTCATTTAAAACCCAATCTCAGCAGAGCCAATCAAAAGGCTGCATTTCCATTTTGATAATTTTTAAAATATTAGTCTTTTTGAAGTATATTTATTGAATCGTTGTAATGGAGCTGTTTTATAACCTAAACCAAACACTTTAATTCAGAAAATACCATAATGGTGACACCTCTTTGTAAAAACCCCCAAGTGTTTCTGATAGGTAAGGTAACTGATGTTGCCATTCCCTCTTTCACAGTCCGTGTCAGTGTATCACAATAAAAAAATGTTGATGGAAAATTCCTACTGGTTTTAATTGTCCAGAATGCTTTGACTCCTCAAGACAGCTGAATTCTGTTATACCAGAGTGGATGCAGGAGTGGGAAAACTTCTGCTCTCTGCCAAACGGGGTTGTAATCACGGGCTTTAACAGTTCACAGACTATGTGCTGAGGGTAGTTTTATCTTGTGAGAAATAGTGGTGTGAAGCTTTAATGATAGGTGAGCTGAACGTTTTAAGCTGTTAGACAGCAGAGGGAAGAGAACCACAGTAAATCCATGTCGTATGGGAGAGAAGCAAGGTCAGTATCTTTGTAAACGTCTGCATCTGAATTTAGCACAAAGCAGAAGCTGCCTGTAAGAGTCAAGTGCCCTGTGCTGTGCTATCTATTGCCATCTAGCATCAAACCCTGCACTCACAGCTGGCACTGGTTTGTCACTATGTAAAATGACCACGTGAACTATACAGCAATGAACATGGTTTGCCCAATAGCTGGGACCTGGTTCCCAGAAATCCCAAGAATATTTTCACTGGCAGATCTTTCTGCTGCTTGTGATCATTTCAGTTTCCAACTGGAAGTGGAGTTCTCCGGATGGTGCAAGAGGGAAAGAAAAATCCAACATTTTGACTTCTTTCTGACTTCAGTATTCCTCAGGGTCCCAGCAGGCAGCTAACGGAATCATGTGGCAGAGAAGAGTCCAAGTGCAGGTGCCAGAGAGGCATTTTCTGTGGTGGCAGTGGGCTCATTATCTTCCACTTCGCTGGCCATCGCTACCTGATGTGTGTGCATGGAATCCACAGCAGGCATGACATGTTACCAGGAAAATTAAAGTGTGAAATGTGCTGTGAAGAGTATGGCAGGGAAGAGCTGGTCCTGGTGTCAATAGTAAGTTCACATGAACAGAGATGTCCCCATGTGACTGAAAGTCTGGGTCTCCTGTTATGTCCATCTAGGTCCACGCCTCTGTGAACACGGCCCAGCCTTCCAAAGTTTTCTGTATTGTGTTTTACCAGCACCCCCCGGGTTTGCTGCTCACGTTAAAAACTTCTTTGTGATTTGTTTTTCTGCCTTTCATTTAGAAACGTTTTTTCTGCTCTTCTGGCAGCTGGGTTTGTGAAGTGTCCAATGAAGATGTGACCTTAGCTGCATTGTTGCTGCTCTGTGACAGGGGGGCTGTGCCCTGCTCTGGTGATGCTGCAGGGACCACTGGAAGCTGTCACTGACAACCCTTGACTGGGTGCTCTTTTGTTTTCAAGGACAAAAATGTGCCCCTTGTCCTGAGAACTGGCTGCAGTATGGGGAGAACTGCTACCACTTTTCAAAGGAATGGAAAACTTGGCAAGAAAGCAAGGCTCAGTGCTCTGCCCTGGAGTCCAGACTTCTCAAGATAGAGAATAAGGAAGAGCTGGTAAAGATGATTTTTTTCCCCCTCTCTAATTATACACTCAGCTTCTTCCCATGGCCTGAGCAACCGTGGTGTCCCTCCACTGGTGCAGTATGCTATGGCTTGTGTGTGCTGGACCGAGTGGCCAAAACTGTCCATGTCCCTTGGGAGCCCCTCTACCCATACCATGGCTGTGCCTTCCATCGTGCATCTCTGCTGGCTTCAGTGGAGTTAACAGACACGCCAACCCTCACCCTGCCTCAGGATGAATAGAACTGAGCTGGTAACATTGGTTGGCCACTCTTCTGTTGTCTTGCTGGAGCAAACCATTTAGCAAACATCAGAAGCCTTGCTGTCCAGAACCAGAAAGCTCGCTGGCCTGGTCTGCTCCTGCTCCCTGGCCTCTTCTCCTACAGCAGCGGAAGGGGGTCCGTATCTTTTTCTGTCTCCTGAGTTGTGGATGGAGCAGCAGACAAAGCACAGCCAGAAGAATTCTTTGCTGTGAAGAAATTTCTCCTCAGACCTTTAATGGCAATGGGGTCATGTCTCGAACTCTGTGGTTTCATTGTCTGTACTATTTCCTGTGTTCAATGATAACAAATGATGCAAAGGCCTTTTTCTGCCTGACTTACACAACCAGGGAGTTGGAACGAGGTCATTATCCTGTACCCATCACCCAGCTCCTGTGCAGGCTTTGGTTATCTTGACTGTTTGAGCTGTCATCCACCGAAAGCCCTCAGCAGGTTGACTTTCCTTATTTCCAACACAGCCCTGCCTGCCAGGAGCAGGAGGCACTGCCCAGATCCCTCGTGAAACAAAGTCTGTTCTGCACAGCTGTGTTTGCCTCTCTCCTTGTCCAAGTGAGAGGCTGGTAGGGCTCAGGGGTACGTGACTCATGGGTTTGCATTTGTTTCTGCCCAGGACTTTGCGATGCAATCAGCACAGTTCCACAGTTCCTACTCCTTCTGGATTGGACTCTCCCGCAGTGGAGCTGAGGGGCCCTGGCTGTGGGACGATGGATCAGCTTTCTCCTCTGATCTGTAAGTCACTGCACACGTGGGAGCAGACCATCTCAGATGTGTTTGTTATGAGCCAGGAGCATCAACCTTTAACTGCCACTCAGTAAATGCCTGTTCCAGCAGGCGGGTTACCCACCACCCACCATCAACCCAGGCAAGATCCCATCAGAGAGCTTCTGTGCTATTGTGGGTCAGATGGGCAGCAGAAGTCAGGAACTCTTACATCAGCCTGTGACTTTGTTCAGGGGATGACGAACATCTCTGCTGTTTGTTCACAGGTTTCAGATCCAACGAGCCAGCTCAAGTCCTCTCTTAGACTGCGTGTGGCTTCAAGGTGCAACCATAGATGCTGCACGGTGTGGAGAGTACAAGTTTTACATTTGTGAGAAGGTGGTGGATCCCGTGGTGGTCGAGCAAGTGAGCTCCCTGGACAGGCAGTAGTGTGCAGAGCCCTGCAGGGAGCCCCATCCTGGGACGCACCGTGCTGGGGGCGAGTTTGGCCCCAGGGTTTGTGCCAGGGAAGCCGAGCCTGAGCTCAGGTTGGTGTAACACCAGGGATACTCTAAGCTTAACTCACCTTCTGGTGATGCACATCAGCCAGACTCCTTCTTGGGTTTTTCTTCAACAATTTCATTGCCTCTTTTTTGTTTCAGCCCTTCCATTCTTGTGTAACCACTTCTGCCCACTGCTCATAAATTCCTTTCTAAATGAAACAAAATTAAGTTGAAGATTCCAGAGCTCTATTTTGAAGACTCATGCCTGTCTCCCAGAAACAGGAATCAAGGACCACTTGTGAGAGCAGCACATGATGTTTTCAAAATCCACTCCTTGAGTACTCACAGATGTGAGCTCCCAATTTACAATGAGTTTCCCAATATCTGATTTAATTTCACTCCCTGCCTACTCATAACTAGAAAGTGCAACAGAATCAGAGGATGCATTAAAAGACAAATAAAGATATTTATAGATCTCCTGGTTAGAGAGGAAAGATTTCAAATGGGAATGTATGCCCTGTGGCCCAAAAAACCAGAAGGCAAATGCAGAAGACATCTTTACTGAGGAGAGTCAGCAATATCTAATGCCCAGGAATGCCAGCGTGGCTGCAAGGGGATGGTTCTGCTGCTCCAGGCACTGAGGGGGAAGGTGCCTTCCCCTCAGTCTTGATAATTATCCACATCACATCTGATCCAGTACTTTGATTTCTCAAATCCATTTTCCACTCTGTTGCAGAATTTCACCACTGGAATAAACATTGCTGCTGCTGACCTTTCCTGTAGTGTGTCTTTCCAGCCAGCCACCCTGCAGAGCAGGCTCAGCACCCACCACACACAGGGCTTTTAATGGTGCAGAGCTTCCTGCAGCTTCACTGCTGCTCGGGTGGCTGTTCCAGGGGCAGGTGGCATCAGAGAGCATCTCTCTCCTATGGCACTAGCAACCAATAGAGATCTTCTAAATGGCTGAGGAACAGCCAAGTTCATCCTTAGGACTTTGGCTCCCGTGTGTATTCCGTGCTGGTTTGAGCCATTCGATGAAAACTGGACTGTAAGTTGGGGAAGGTGGAGGTATCCAGGCAAGCCTGTAACTGTGGTTATTTCTGACATAAAGCTGTGCATCACAAGTCTGAGGCGGCAACAGCCACCGAGTGTGCTGCATCCCCCACCAGATGAGTGTCCAGCATTATGGCAATGATCGTAATTATGCATATGAAGAAGTAATATAGAGGAGCAGGGACAGCAGAGGGTGTCCTGCCACACAGCTATCTCATAGTCTGGGAATGCTGAACTTGCCAAGCCCAAGCATGGGGCCTCAGCAGCTGTGGAGATCCCTGGGGTCCCAGGTAAGGTGGGAATGATGGGAGGAGTAACCCAGGCAGGGCATGGGGGGAGGCCCCATCTTACAACCCTGGATAGTACAAGAGAGTCTTAAAGATGACCCCACGAGGAAGAACAGGAGCCCTCATGGAGGGAGCTGGTGTGAGGAGGAGCCAGCGAGGAACGAGGCTGATGAAGATGGATGTGCTGGGCATGGGGCCAGCCGAGCACTGAGGGGAGCAAGGGCTGCTTGGAGGGGCCTGGCTGAGGGAAAAGTGTTATGTGTGAAAAGCACTGGTACGATGGACTGTGGAGCAAAATCCTGTACAGAATGAGGGAAGGAGATGCTGAGTGGAAGTCTGCTGCTCTGTGCTGCATTTGGGAGGAGAATCCATCAGCCTGCCTTGTCCCCCTGTCCGGGGCATGGAGCACTGGTCCCTGTGCCTGGCTACTGAATAGTCACAAGCTCAGGAACTTATAAAGCAAGGGATAAATTCCTGGTCATCGTTGCTGACTGGATTTTTTCATTTTATACCCCATTTTCATGCCTCAGTGAGTTGTAATTTTAAGTTGCACAGAACAGAAGAGCACGTGGCATTTAGTAATTGCCCCGAGATGTGCAGTGTACAACCTGTTACAGTGTTTGAGCAATACCCAACCATGATTTTCCTTGCTGTGTAGCCTAAATCCATTCTTGTATTTTGGCTTAAACCAGGAGAGAAAAGTTTAGCCTTATGCGTAAGACCATCACTGAAGTTACAGCACAATAATTATTTTAACAGACACCACATCTTTTGTTCTGTGAGGTTAAAATGTTGAGAGCTTTAAAGCAGTTCAGAACTAAGTGATTATACACACGTATCTTCTGCACTTGACTCTTTCCCGTAGCCACCCATACACGTCGGACCATCTTCTGAATCACTCTGCATCCTTCATGCAATGAAACGTCCTCTTCAGAAATCTCTCTGATTGCCCATGGTCCATGAAACGTTGGCTCACAGGAGCCTGTTCTGTGATGTTGAGTAAAGGGAATATTCTCAGTAAGCAATGAGTTGGAGGAATGGTCTTCCCACTTAGCTCTGCCAGTCATTGCATTTTGCACCCATGAGGTCTGGTCCTTTGAAACTACCGCGACTTCTGTGTCAATCTGTGTTCACAGCAATGTTCTCTCTGCTGCTGGAAACATTTAAGACTGACAAAGTTCAAAAGGCAGCATGCAATCATACTTGTAATGGAATGAACTGGGTCATTTCACGTCATCCAGCGCTCATTGGCAGACCCTCATGTTTTGTTGAACACTGAACAAGACAAATGGTGAATTTTTCTTTTTGTAGCCACCACTCGGTTAGTAATTAGTTGCCTTCTGTTGTTGCCAGAAGATTTTATTAGCACAGCCAGTTTTGTAGTGTTGGTGTTATGTTGTTCACAGCGATAAAAAAAAATATTGAGTCTATAATTTGCCTTTTCCATTCAATCCAATGCCCATTAAAATCAGAATATAAGCATTGTACCCATGCCACATTACAGAACAAACATTCAGCTCACAAATTGCTCTCAGTGCTTCCTGGCAAATAATTTGCCTACTGTTCCCAACATGAGGATTCCTCGCAACAGATCTACCAAACTATCAACATTTTCCTCCCTGTGTGTTTTAAAGACAAATTGTTCTGTTCACTTTGCTTTCTTACATCACTTTGTCACTTCACATGGACACACAGCTGCACAAGCAGATCATTTGTGGGCAAAGCTCAGAGGCGCAGCCTTGGATGGAGTGTCACAGCTTCACTTTTAAATGAGTTTCTTTCTCTATATCGGCCCCGTGATATATGGAAAATGCTGCTAAATCACCTCTGTTAGGGACTGCTGGGAGAGCAGGGAACCACAGTGATTTATTGAGCATATCACAGCAAATGCAGCAGCATATCGGGTGCTTGGAGTGAAATAATTAAGTGTTCTGAGGTTTTCAGTTTTGTTTAAAATGACTGTTCACGTCCTAGACCTAAAAACAAAGTCAGAGCCATGAGACATCATCAAGAGAGTTTTTTCATGTGCACTTGGAATTCTGCAGACAGGGTCAGGATTTTGGGAACCTGCATTTAAACCTGTGCTTTCAAACTGGTTCAGTCGAATCTTTTAAGCTCTCCCTAAATCTTTGATTCTCTTTCCACCATCATCTCATCCCTAGCCCTCCTGGATAAAAGAACTAGTTTTAATGCTAAAAAAGAAGTAAAAAAGGAAATGTTACTCATCCTCCAGCTCTCTGATTAGAGTCATGTGGGGATTTCTCTTTTGGCTAAATTAAGATTCCCTTCTTGTAAATTTAGCAAAAAGAAACTTGTGATTTTACATTTGAAAACTGACATGTAGAGCTTGTCCACATGTCTCCAGAGAAGCCTGCTTGTGTTTGTGTTTCAGAAATTCAGAGGCAGTGGTGTGTGGTCACACATACGACTGTTATCCCCAACACTTACGTACCCTCCTTGCTCCTCACACTCCTGGGGACCCCGCAGGGAACTGAGCAGGAAGAAATGCTCACCCCTCTAGATGGGTTGTGCCTTTGCTCTTGTTTGAAACAGAAGTGTTTAGAGCTGTGAAGTATTCTTTGGCAGAGTAAGACCACTTAAGTCTGACTAAGCCAGCAGCAGCAAAGCCAGTTATTTCCTCCCTGTTCAGGGTTTCCTGCAATTTATTCCTCTCATTCTTTAGATTTATTGGGGTTTTTTTCAGAAGAACATAGCTAGTGGGCACCTGAAACAAACACCCGAATCTGGCATCTCTACTAAATGTAAGGCCAGGGCAACCATTCTTTCTCAGCCCTATCCCTCAGAGTGCTCAAAGAGATTTCCTGAATGACAGACTCTCTACTTGGAGGTTTCCCGGGACCCACAACACTCATGTCCACTGTTTGACTGAATAATATCCCACATAGTTAGATACCTCACCATCACACCACACATCTGTGGGTAAATGTTCTGCAGTCTGCATTGCCTCAGACCTTGGGGACCATGCCTGTATTACCACGCAGCCAAGGAACTGCTTCAGTCTTTGAGAATATTTTCCAAGGAAATACTGAATGTTAAAGACATATTATTATTTTTTCATTTATTTTAAGGAAAGTCTCCAAATACTAAAGCACATACACATAGATACAAGCTATATATGTACAAGGAATATATGTTCATGCAATACAAAACAGATGCCGACATATAAAACTTCAAAGAACTCATGTAATAAAACTCCAACCAGAAAAGTGGAGGCATCATTTTCTTCCAAGAAACATAACAAGTGCTTTAATAACATAGTGCATGGTGTGTACCTGGAGCTCCAGAGATCCCAGTCTACACTGGGATAACACAGTTTGAGTACTGTTTGTGTGTTGCTCTGAATGGCTATGTATGGCACGTAGTGATTATCCTCTCTACTACTTGCATAGCAATTAATGTAATGGTAGCACTGAAGTTATTCATGTAATCTTTTAATCCAGTTGTGACATTTGACTCTACTTTTCACAGAGGTTGCTTCCAGGGATTCTCTGTAGTCTTCTAAAAATGTCCTTTTGTTTCTATAAATATTAATGAATATGTGAAAATAATTTTATGGATGAATAGAGCCTTGTGTTCGTTCTGTATCCCTACACCTCACACAGGGGAACAGCTGGAAGAAAAGATTTATGAAAGGAGGCATACCTAGACCTAGACTGGTCTAAAAGAGGATTGTAGGTGGACAGTAGCTGGTGTGTACAGTTATTCAGTGGGTAAAATCATCAAGGATGTAGTCGGACTGGTCTATGCCTGGCAAGTGTCAGAGTGAAATGCTAACTAAAGTTCAAGAAATAGAGAGATCTGGAAGAATATGTGGCTGTCAACCTAGAGAGCCGGGCAAGAGTAATTGCTTGACTGTAGACAGTCCTTTCCAGTTGCTCCCTCGGCCTGTAGGTTTAGTTTTGTAGGTTTTTTTCCCCTCTCTCTCACTTGTGAGTCTAGGAGGGAAAATGCAGGCAAAGAGGAAGGTTTAGTCCCTAATGACCTGTCCATTTGAATCACCACGCTGAGAAAACTGCATGAGAAACAAACAAAAATAAAAACATATTTAAAACTTCCAGTTCTTCTCCCAAGGGCAGCTCCCACACCCCTCACAGTGCTTCAGGTGAGATGGAAAGCTGCCTTCTCACAGATCCAGAACTGCTCTGTCAAACAGGAGTAGCTGTTATAAATGTTCTGTCCGTATACGGAGCCACAGAAGTTGCTGCTTTTTAATAAGACCCTAGGAAATGAAAAGATATGGCTTAATAAGGTCATGTGATCTATGTTTGGGCCATTTATTCTGGGTTTTCACTGGACTGTAGACTTATTTCCCCCCGGGAGCTATTTTATTTATGCTAGGTGGTCCCTTGAGCTCGGTGCATGGGATTGAGCGGTACTTTGCCACACATCGTTCCTTATGCAAGACACATTGCACATGTGACAGACATGGGAAAGTAAGAGGAAGCACAAGTTTCATACAATTTGCTGGGTCCCATCAAACAGAGCCATACCAGTACCAAGTTACGAAGGCTTACCAGTTTGTCTCTGCTTTGGAAAAGGCTGTTCCGTCCTCCCAGTACCAACTGCTCCTTTCAGGTACGTAGGACAATCCAACCCAGTAAAAATGTGAGTCACATGGCAGAGAAACCTGTAGTTATGGGGAAATCATCACAACAGCTCTTAAAAATCAAGACCCAAGCTCCTGTGTCTCCCAGCTGTGGAGGTTCTGCAGCCAAAGAAGTGAGCTCTTACTCAACAGGAGAGGAACTCACTGTCTGTCCTTGTTTTCCAAGAGGCAGCGCTGGCTGCTCTGGTCAGATCATTCTGGTACTGCTGTTTATTGACTTGAAACAAGACAAATGTGCACTGGATCTGTAAAAACACTGCTTTTTTAAAGTGAAAAAACCCCACAAATCCCAGCTTTATCTGGTATGCCTCTAGGTGTCTGCACTGCCTTTAGATACCTGCAGCTTACCTATAGATACGGAAGCACCTGTGCCTCTCTGAGGCATTATTTGGAGGTCCAAGAGAAAACCCCTGGGCATCTCAGACTGCTCTGGATGCTTAGGCATCCTAGGTCCACCCTGCTAACAGGTCCTTAGCATCTTAGGCTGTTCAGATCCTCCAGATACTCTACTGCTGCTTAGTAGCACGTTCAGGGAGTCATCCAAAATCTAAAATCCACAGCTAGCTTAAACTGGTCTGGATGCAGCTGCATATGCCAGCCATGGAAGAAGAGCAAGCACCCAGACATCTGGAAGATAACTACTCAGGAATTTATACAGCATACCAAAGTAGCCTCTGGAATTCAGCATTGAAGGTAAGATGCTCAGGTGTCTCCCAACAGTGTGAGCCAGGATTCTGATCTCAGGATGCTGCCAAACTCACGAATAAACCATGCATCTACTTTCTATTTTGTCCCTACCCATCTGATTTTCACTTTTTAAAAAAATCCCAAAGGGCAAGTTTTATGCCTTAAAATAAGAGCTGAGAACCCCCACACGAAACTAACTCCATCTGGAAAAAGCAGAGAGATTTCCAGGGAAGCTTGCTTCCTTTGAAAAGTTTTGTGTAGCAAAAAGAAAGTAAGTATATTTGGGCTTTGTGCAAACTTAGTAACTGCTGGAAAAGAGATTCCCAGATATGTGTGTACAAAAAGGGAAAATATGCTCTTGAAGCAAATTACAGATTTTTCATTAGTCAGAAAAAAACCCCACGAAATAACAACACTAGTTAAAATTATTAATTCCCTAAACCTTATTCAGTGATCATAATATAATTCTCTGCTGCTGAGCCTTCGTGCTGTCATTAGCACCACTGTGAGGGTGTGACACGAGGTCAGAAAACACCCTTTTACAGTCACTTTGCAGGGCAGCGTGCAATGAGCTGCCACGGTGAAGGGTCCACTCCCCAGATTTCATGTAGGTGTGGGTTTGATGCTGGGAGCCCTCAGCAACAAAACTTGTGGAAAAGAAAACATGTGCTCTGGGTGTTGGATCTGCTCCAAGCTGATAATACGCAATTTGTTGTCTCTATGAAAGCCTAAGTATTAGCTAATGAAGGTATTTTATGTAATGGTTTATTCTATTTCTCATAATATCTAATTTCACACAATTTAATTTCATTTCTTGACCCAGAGAAAATGGAATACATGCACTCTAAGCAACCAAACGACCTTCTGCCTGCAGGACTGCTGGAGTGAGAACCTGGGACATACAGGAACACATGAGATTACGACTGTACCATCTTTGCTTTGTCTTTTAGCACAAGAAGAGTGGAGTTTCTTGAGGTACAGAACCCCTGGCTTTCCTTCCATGTTTTCTTCTGCTTTGAAACGTAGAAGCAGTTGCCAGCTCCATTGCTCTGCCAGCTTGATGGACAGAGAGCACATCTTGTTTCTAGAAATTACAGAGAGCGTTATGCAGACCTGGAAGGGACAGAGGGGCTTCAGCTACTGGATTGACCAAGAAAAGAAGATTAAGTGTAGCCATGAAACAGGGGAGCTCGAGGGGTGAATGGCAAGTGTCTTTGCATGTTGGTATACACATATCCACATCGTAACACCACCATGGTTACGAACGGGCAGTAACTGCTCAGAGCTTCTCCCTGGGGTTCAGAGCTATCCCCCTCTCCATCGGGGTGATCCGTGTTTATGTACACACCACCACATTTACCGTTTTTCTCTTTCCCTTCAGAACACAATGCTCCCTTCATTTCCTGCAGCTTCTTTCCTTCCTCAGGGGCCTTGGAGACCTGGAAAACTGAAGAACATGGAAGTGCTTGTCAAAGATTGTTAAAGAACTGTAGCTTTAATTGTAGCTTTAATTTATAGCTTTTGCCATTTTTTTACATTTTGTCTGCTTCATGTGCACGTCCACCACCATGTACATCATCCACCTTTCCTTCACCATGAGGGCTGTGCAGCAGTGGGTCACCTGGGTAGGTGGGGGCATCTCTACCCTTGAAGAGCTTCAAAAGTTGTCTGGAGAAAGCTACGAATGAGTTTATCTGGGGTGAACAATAGTCCAGCTTTGGACGGTGGGGAGGAAAGCATGGGTGTCAAGACTAGAAACCTGGAGAATTGCCTCTGCCATGCCATGGACTACCCTAGGTGTTCAACCTGGGCACTTGCAACCACCTCCCTCCCGCCAAAGAGAAGCTGAGGACTCTGTCTCTGCTGGCAAATGGAATGTGCCATTACCTCTGGTTGCTAATTGAAATGTTGCTATGGAAAATCATGGAGCAAAGGCACCTGTCAGGATGCTTTGATGCCACAACCACCCTCCCTGCAGAAAGCTTGCAACCCAAGAGAAAGAGGGAACTGCACCTGTGAAATGTGCTGGTGACAGTGACAAGGGGCAACCACTGCCCAGACCGTGTGGGTAACCAGAGGAGCTTCTCTCTGTGGGAGCTAAGCTGTTCAGAGAGGGATTAGGGCTGGGGCTGGAGCCATTGGGGTTCAGGTTATTCAGTGGATAGGCTTAGGGCTAAGGTATATGGTCATTATGGTTAGGATTAGACCTTAGGTGCTAGGGCTGGCATTAGGGTTAGGGTTTAGGGTTTGAGTTAAAATTAGGTTTAGGGGTTAGGTTTATGCTTAGGGATAAGGTCATTGGTTAGACATCAGCTTTAGTGTTAGGGGTAGGGTCATTAAGGTTGGAGTTAGGGGTTTAGGGTTAGGGGTAAGGTTAGGTTTAGGAGTTAGGTTTATGCTTAGGGATAGGACTATGGTTAGACATTAGCTTTAGTGTTAGGCACTTTAAGGTTAGAGCTAGGGGTTTAGGGTTAAGGTTATGGTTATAGTTATAGTTCTGGGTTGTATTTAGGGTTAGAGAAGGATTAGGGTTTGGGTTTAGTGTTAAGGTTAGGATTTTGGGTTAGGGTTAGATTTAGGGTTAGGGTTTAGCCTTAAGGTTTTGTTTAGATTTACAGTTTAGGGTTTATATTTAGGGTGAGGGTGGTAATTTAGGGTTTGGGTTAGTTTTAATGTTAAGGTGAGGGTTAGGGTTTAGTGTTATTATTAGGACTTGTGTTAGGGTTAGGGTTCAACGTTAGGTTAGTACGTGAGGGTTTGGGTTAGGGTTAGTGCTAGGGTTTAGGTTTAGGGCTAGGGTTAGGTTTTGTGTTAAGGTGAGGGTTAGGGTTTAGTATTTTGATGAAGGGTTGTGTTAGAGGTGGTGTAATCCTTAAATTTAGAGTAACTATCCATGCAGATGTATCTAATCCCAAGTGACCTCTGCTGGCACTCGATGGCAGGAGGGCTGCTGTGTGCCAGAGTCAGGGCTTAGGGCTGGGGGTAGGGTTAGTCAATGCTAAGGTTAAGGCAGGTTAATGTCAAGGTTAAGGTTAACACTTTCATTGGGGTTAGTGGAACCATTAGGGTTAGGGTAACTATAAATGCAGATGTAGGTGATCTCCAGTGACCTGTGCTGACACTCAGTGGTGGGGGGGTGGCTGTGGGAGAGCTGCACTGCTGCCTTTTTGCTGGACTATTTCCATTTAGGGAACAGGGACGTCAGAGACAGTTTGCAGGGTGAGCTGAATCAGGAGTACAGCTGGAATCCACTCGGGACACCGTGGTACTTACACAGGGCCAGCAGGGCCACCAGCCCCATCAGCAGCACCAGGCACAACACAAGGAAAGCAAAGGCCACCGGCCGCCACACGGATGATGAGGCAGGGGCTCCTGGGACAAACAGAAACCCCATTCAGCAACAAAACGATCAGCTCTCCTCACCATGCACTGGTTTTACCTTTCCTCTGGCATCGCCAGTTCACCTTTTCCTGCCTACAGAGCCTTTTTTCTTTCTTACTGCAGTTTTTGCTACCACTGTTCTGGATGTCCTGCAGCCAGATGGAGAAATACCTGTGTATCCACTGCAATGTTTATGAACTGAGGCTCCAGTCTTCTAGAATAAAACTTCTTCTCATGAAACAGGTAAGCAAACTAGATTTGCAGTTCCTACAGTCCTGGAAATAATAAAACAATATCTAAGACTTCTCCACCTTGAAAGGGAAGAATTGCCATCTAGTTCTGGAAAATTAACTCTGGAACATGTGATTGGGATTTCTAAATGACTGCAGAGTTTGAACATCAAACTGTGAACTTTTCTACAGGGTCTTTCTCCAGATTCCCACTGTGGTTCTATATCTAATCAGGAATACAGTTCTCCAGAATTTTATAGTTGACTATCCCCTGATTAAAATATTATATATATATATATGCATTTTTCCCTTTCCAGGAGCAGTGCTCTGCATTTTTCCCTAATACTCATTTAGAGTGTTCAGATTAATTGAAAAGCATTACAGACATCAAGTATTTTACTTGGGTCAGGTGTGTTAGAACCAGCACCTCCAGGGAACTAACCTTTAGTCAGGTGAGAAGAATCACCCTCCAGAGGTGCCCAGAAGTCCAACAGACTTGGCAACTAAAACTTACACAGCCACAGTTAAGATGTGAGGAGAAAGAATTCTTCCTGTTCAGCACCGAAACAAGTGCCCAGAGAGGCTGTGAGATCTCCACCCCTGAAGGTTTCCAACACTCAAGTGGACCAGGCTCTGAGGAACTTGATCAGACTTTAGAGGTAGACCTTTTCATAGAACCATAGAACATGCTGAGCTGGAAGGGACCCTCCAGGATCATGGAGTCCAACCCCTGTCCCTGTGCAGGACACCCCAGGGTCACCCCATGTGCCTGAGAGCATCACCCAAACGCTGCTTGAGCTCAGGCAGGGTTGGTGCTGTGCCCACTGCCCTGGGGAGCTGTGCCAGTGGTCAGTCACCAAGCAAAAGCATCTTTTGAGCAAAAGATGAACATAGAGGTCCCTCCCAAGCCGATTTGGTCATAAGCCTATCTACTTTGAATGTTCTCTGTGCATACCAAGAGGCCAGTTTAAGAGTTTCCTGAGCTTGCCAACCTGTTTCTATCCAGAAAGTTCTGCCTCTGGATCACACTCCCAAATCTTTCACCCTTCTGATGCTTCTCAACAACTTCTCTTTCATCCTCCTTGTCAGGTGATCCTTCCCAATAGATAGCCCTAGATCTTTTCCAGACAGCACCAGTGATGTTAATGTAGTCTTAGTCTACTCAGCCCAACTTGCAAACAGCAGCAATGGGAATTATTTCACACGTAAGCCACCTGGGGAATTTCTGAGCTGAAGTAATGGTACTCAAGTCATCATTTTATGGTCTCTGGCTTTCCACAGACACAATCTACTACTGTAGTTCACATCCATCTTGTTTATAGAAAAACTTTGAGTATAAACAAATAAAAACATACTCCTATCTGAGCTTACATTCACTATTATGACTGATAAGCAGGGCACCTTTCTACTCCCATAGCTGAGGAAATTGCCTCCATTTCCAAGCCCTTCATTATCTGATATAGTGCCTTCCTCTCTTGTAGTGCCCTGCTGTAATAAATGAGTCCCATCAAAAAAAAATCTATGGGAAGCTGGACATTGTCTTCTGTGCTGAAGTAAATGGAAAAATAATTTGAGTAGAGATAGGCTTCAGAAAAAATACAATCTGTGATCATAAACTATAGCACACGAGACTCCATCATGAGTTATCTCTGCTGTTTCTATGAACATCAATCTAAGAATATACTATAAAGTTTAGAAGTAATCAGCATGACCATGCAAATCCAAGTTATGCCCTAATTTAGATAGAAAAGCCATTTTCCATCTGTACTTACTGTCTGCTGTAACACAGCTGGCTGGACCCTTATATGCAGAACATTTGTTGCTGTTCAAATACCCAGAAGTAATAACTGAGGCTGAGGGTCGTAAATTTAAAGCGGTGTAGCCTTCCTCATCCTCCATCTCCAGCTTGTCTTGCAATAGCAGCACTTGGGGAGTGGGGACAGGATGCAGCGAGAGCAGTGCTGCAGCGATGGGAACGGGTCACATCCCAGCGTTTCCAGCCAAACCCCAGAGGAAGCTGGCCCTGTCCTGATTGCTGTGCCACAGCAATAGTGTAAGGACGTGAAGAAGTTAAAGTGGCACTGTCAGGGATGGGTGTTTTCTTCCCGAAAGTGAAGATCAGGAGTTTCTGGCTGGAACCTAGGGCTGGTTCATTTAACTGTCCACCTGAGCTGACCCCATAGGTGCAGCAGACGTGAGGATTCTCCACCTCCCCAAAAGAAGATGCTCTAGAAATAGTTGCTATTTTGAGTGAAGGTGTGAAAGAGATCTGCTTATGTATCAGGGCACAAATACAACACAGCAGCTGCATGGAAAGCAACAGGCTGTATTTCCATTCACTGTTACAAAATTATTTTACCAAAAGACCCTGAAACAAATGCTAGAAAGGGAAAAGTTGAGCTGAATGGATGGAGAGGAGCTTGACAGGATTAACACAACTGCTCAGCCTGTGTCAGAGACACTGAACACCTCCCTGCTGTGGCACTGTGCAGAAGTGGCTCGTCCATCCTCATGCTCCAGCTCCAGCTCTACATAGTGCCTTGCTCCAGAGCTGAGCTGTAGTTCTTCAGCATCTTCTTCAACCAACACTTAATCCTTACCAGGGCACTTGTCCAGGCGTGATCAGTCACGTGGTGGTGACTGGGGGAGCCAGAAGGAAGTTGCAGGAGAAGAATTTATCTGGTAACTATTCCTGTGCTTGTGTGTCCAGTTCAGAGTCTCCCATCCCCAAAATAACATCAACAGGCTGGAAACAGCGTGCAACGACTGGGCTGTTCTTCCTGCCTGGCTGTGCAGATGGAGGAGCTTTTCAGAGCAGAAATAGCTGAGGCTGCTTCTGTTTCTTGCATTATGTTCTACCCACATGAAAAAAGGAAGCATGAGGGCAAACCCGGGAGTAAAGGGTACTTAGAGAGTTGTAACACAGACAGGCACACCAGGAGCAGCATTCACTGTGACCCATAATGTCCTCATAAAACCCTCATGCTGATGGAATGGCTTGAGGGGGCATGGGTGAAATTTTATGGTAATTCATGTGAGAAAGAGAGGGGGTGGAGTTTAGGACCCTGAGTGAAAGGGGGTCCAGGGCAGGCAAAACAGAGGGGTCCGTATTCCCTCCCACATCCTGCCAAACTCCACAAAAGCCAGGGCAACTGGGAGTCCTCCCTTCTTCCCTGCTCTCCCCTTCCTTGCCTCATGCCTGAAAGCCATGAGCTTGGGAGGCTAATAGGTGAAGGAACTGCTTGGAACAGCAAGTTCATCTGCTGGAAGGGCGTGAGAGCTGGTGGCAGGATGCACATGGAGCACTCTCATCCTGTGTGCACGATAAGCTCAGGGAAATGTTCCCAACAGAGACAAGCTGGTGCTCTGCTCCAGCTAGAATGCCCTGACTGTTACAGCAACTCTGCTCAGAGAAGGCAAACAACCACCAGAGTGCAGAAAAAGGCTGTGCTGGTGGAGGGAACGGGAGGCTGAAAATCTTGTCTCATTTAGTCTGGCAGAATGCCTCTGGAAAGGGAAATATCTGGCCTCTTGTAGGTAAGGAGGGGCTCAGCATCAGTGGGCAATGAGTTGCTTAGATCGGTGTGAGCTGACACCTTCCACAAAGGCAGTGGCCGTGGCTGGAGGAGGAGGAGGGGGGGATGCCTTCATCTCCTTTGCTTCCCACTCCCCATCAGGGCCCCGCAACGTGACACAAGCAGTTTGTTAGAGATCCACCTTTACTTCTGGTTTATTCTATTGCATGGAAAAGAGCCAACAGGAAGGAGATGGATTCAGCCCTCTCTGCTATGGCTGGCCCTCTGTTCTCCACACTGCTGGGCAGCAGGAACGTGCTGCTCTGCAGTTCCAGCAGGCAGCTCAGACCCTGGGGCAATTTAAAGTCACCCAGCAGCAAATTTTCAAATCACACTGGGACTTCCCAAGTTTCTAAAAGCTTGAAGCCACAGCTCCAGTGAGGCCTCAGCCTAAGAAACCAACACTAACAATCAAACTGGGCCTTAATGGTTGGAAAGTCTGGAGGCTTCCAGCTCTGGTGGTCAGCCTGTTGATTACCCAGTCCTGTTAATATTTCCTATTGTACATCTTCTTCTCCCCATTGGATAATCCTGGCCTATTTTTTTTATTTTCCCTTTTTAAATTTTTTTTCACGGGGGGCATCCAGCAGGGACCACTTCTCCTGGGAGACAGCCAGGGAAGCACAGCTGAGGAGCACCACAGGGAAGGGAGGAGCAGGTGACAGGGCTGTGCCAGGGAGCAGCTGGAGATGGGAAGTGGATGAAAGTGACTGAGAAGGGAACTGCACCTGAGTGTAGCCTGGGTGTATGGGATGCACACTGGGCATCCAGGAGACATTGCAGTGTGGAAACAAACAGGAGAAGCAGGGGAAATGGGTAACAGTCACTGTCAGAAAGCAGCCTCTCCTGCCTTCCCACCATCCCAAGGGGGGTTCTGCCCCATGGGAAGTTCCTGTCCTTGTGTGCTTCACCTGGAAGGCAGGCAGTGTGCTCAGGCTGCATTAGAAACCTGGGGGCACTCTGAGAGGCGTGGAAAGAAAGGTGTGGGAGATACCAGCCGTGGGGCTCTGCGTGGGCAGGCAGCTGTGGGAAATGGGGTCCTGGCTCTGATGAGCCTGCTGCTTTCCTGCCCTCCCCACCCAGGAAGGGCAAAGGGAGTGGAACATCTCCCTTATGAGGAAAGGCTGAGGGAGCTGGGGCTCTTCAGCTTGGAGAAAAGGAGACTGAGGGGTGACCTCATCCATGGTTACAAATCTGTAAAGGGTGAGGGGCAGGACGATGGAGCCAAGCTTTTTACAGTGCTGAGCAATGATAGGAGAAGGGGCAATGGATGCAAACTGGAGCACAGGACGTTCCATGTGAATCTCAGGAAGAACTTCTTTCCTGTGAGAGTGCCAGAGCACTGGACCAGGCTGCCCAGAGAGGCTGTGGAGTCTCCTTGGCTGGAGACATTCAAACCCCGCCTGGATGCGTTCCTGTGTGATGGACTCTAGGTGACCCTGCTCTGGCAGGGGGGTTGCACTGGATGAGCTTTCGAGGTCCCTTCCAACCCCTAGGATTCTGGGATTCTGTGAAATGAGGCTGGACTGCAGGGTGCTTGCTGTCTCCCCCGTATTCCTCCTTGGGATGGTGCAAGAGGAACCTCCAGGATCCTTTGCTCCTCCAGAAATATTCCCCCTCCCCCTCCCTCACAGCCTGCGCCCATCCCTTGTGCAGCAGATCCCTTCTTCCCCTCCCAGTGCTGTCAGACCAAGGGCCAGCCTGAGCTGGAGGCAGGCGCTGCCCATCAGGGCTGGTTGCCCTCCATACAGGTTCCTGCCCTCCTTCTTGGCAAGGGCTGCACTGCAGCCTCCCTTTGCAGAGCTTTCTGGTGCCTCCAGCTGCATGGTTTTGGCCAGCCAGGAGACACAAGTCCAACACACAACACATGAGACCCTGTGGCCTGGCTACCCCAGTGCTGAGCCTGCTCACAGGAGGAGACCTTGGAGCGTGCCCAGCACTGGGGTCCATGCAGCCTCGAGCATGACCGAAGTGGCACAGAGAGATCCCACCCACAGCTGGGACCTCCTCTGAGGAGAAACTCCTCCAGGATGCCTGACCCAGGGACCCTCTTACAGACTCCATGGGCAAGTGGCCAGCCCCACCCCAGCAGTCCCCCAGCCAGAAAGAGAGGAGGACACAGAGAATGGGATGACACTGAGGAGAAGAAAAGCCTTGGCCTTGGACCAAGAGTTCCCCGTGATCGTTAGGAGAACCTCCTGGCCGTGCCCCGAGGGAACAATGGATGTGGTGGAGGGCCCACACCTGGGACAAAGCTGTCACATGGGCAAGGGGCTGAGGGAGGACCTGCCCTTGTGCCCCACCTGCTTGTGCTCTCTCTGCCTGTGGCCATGCCCGGGCTCCTGCGTGGGAGCCATTGTCCCTTGGGCAGGGCAGGCTCTGGGAAGCCTGGCAACACAGCCGGGAAAACACCCAACGGCTGTGGGGGATCCTGAGCCACCCCCAGGGCTCCTCCCCACCGGGGCAGCCCCGGGTGTCGCTGCTCAGACAGAGCTCTGGGCCACCACATGAGGGGTGGCTGCTGCCCCCCGACCTGCCCACAGCCCACACCACACACTCCACACACCCCATGGCCTTGCAGGGACCTTTATTGTGCCCTCAGAACACAGCTGGGTTTGGTTTCTTCTCACTTGGTGGCAACGGTGGCACAGGGGGGTGCAGCCCTTTGCCTGGGGCTTCTCTTCTTACTCTTGGTCACCTTCTTCTTGGTGGACGAGGCCGTGCTCTGGCTTCGGGGGGCAGCTTTGCCGCGGCGCGTGGGCTTGTTGGCGTGCAGGAGCTTCTTGAGCACGGGGCTCTTCTGCATGGCCTCCTGCAAGTGCGATGGAGAAATGGACTGCTGCTTGTTCTTCTTGGAGACCTTGCCGGCCACATCCATGGTCTTGTTTGTGACGCACTGCAGGACTGCAGACAGATAGACAGCGGCCGTGGCCCCGAAGCGCAGAGCAAAGCCACCTCTGCGCAGCTGCCTGTCCACGCGGCTCACGGAGAAGATCAGCCCGGCGCGGGAGGACCGGGAGCAGCGGCTCTTCCTGGCCTTCCCTTCACCGCCTCCCGCGGGGCCCCCAGAACGTGTCATTTCAGGCTCCTGCTCAGACACCGTGCCCATCTCCTCCTCTCCAGACGTGCTGCTCCCAGCTTGCTCCCACTGCTCTCTCCATGCTGCAGCATCCCGTGCAGTGCCTGCCTCCTCCATCTGTCCTTGCTGTCCTTGCTGGCCTGCGCTGGTGGTTCTTGTCTCTAGGCTCAGTTGCCTGCTCTTGTCCTTGTTGGCCTGGCTGAGCCTTGTCTGTGGTAGGGCCACCAGGACCGGCTCCGCTTTGGCCAAGATCCTTGGAAGAAGAGCTCAGGCTGAGCCCCTGTCCTTGCAGGTTCTGATGCTTTGCTCACCTGGGCAGCTGGAGCAAGGGTTCTTCTTGGGTGGCAGGGACCAATAGGAAAGGACTTCCTCTGTGACCTCACCTCCCAGCTTCTGACATCATCCCTGCTGACTCCACCCTTGGAGCTCAGGGAGCAGCTCTGCTCCCCAGTTCCATAGAATCACAGAATCATAGAATCATAGAATCATAGAATCATAGAATCACAGAACCATCGAGGTTGGAAGAGCCCTCCAAGCTCACCCAGTCCAACCCCCACCTCCATCCCCACTCACCCACAGCACCCAGCGCCACATCCAGACGCCTCTTGAACACCTCCAGGGACGGGGACTCCACCACCTCCCTGGGCAGCCCATTCCCACCCCCAATCCCCCTCCCAGGGAAGGAATTGTCCCTGATGTCCAACCTGAATCTCCCCTGCTGCAATTTCAGGCCGCTCCCTCTCGTCCTTTCCCTGTGGGCACGGCAGAAGAGACCGA
>VZRW01007487.1:73914-117529 GCA_013398125.1 Aegotheles bennettii | reverse complement strand
CTGAACACCCCCAGCTCCCTCAGCCGTTCCCCATCAGCCCTGTGCTCCAGGTCCTTCCCCAGCTGTTGACCTTCTTGGCCATCTGGGCATGCCACTGGCTCATATTCAGCTGCTGTTGACCAAGATCCCTACATCCTTTCTGTGGGAAGTTCCAGGCACTCTTCCCCAAGCCTGAGGAGGCTCAGGGGGGACCTCATTGCTCTCTGCAACTCCCTGAGAGGAGGTTGGAGCCAGGGGGGGTCGGGCTCTGCTCCCAAGGAACAAGCAATAGGACAAGAGGGAACGGCCTCAAGTTGCTCAGTGGTGGTTAGGTTGGATAGTGGGAACAATTCCTTCCCCAAAGGGCTGTCAGGGCCTGGCCCAGGCTGCCCAGGGCAGCTGGGGAGTCACCATCCCTGGAGGGATCTCAAAGCTGTGTAGATGTGGTGCTGAGGGCCATGGGTCAGTGGTGGCCTTGGCAGTGCTGAGTTAATGGTTGGGCTCAATGATCTGAAAGGTCTTTTCCAACCTAAATGACTACCATGAATCCCACTGCTTTTGTGGCATTGTTCCTTACACCTTCTCCACAAATTGAGGCTCTTGATATCCATGGTCTTCCCTCAGACAGCAGGAACTTTTTAATAGGAGAGATGCTTGTGTGGCAGTGTGTTGCAAAGCCACTGGATTCAGTTTTCCTAGATTTCTTTAGAGTATTGGAAACTAGACATCTACCTTTAAAATGAACAGCTAATATTTCCAATGTCATATGATTCAAACAGCCAGCTTTGGTAAAATGCTAAATACTGTAGGAGACTTGGTATGCAAATGCTTTTGTGAACCCACAACAGAAATCACAATTCTGTTCTTGAGTTGTTCTGCTCTTGTCTGTTCCTTGTCTGTTATGGGTATCACTGATTTCTGGTTGTTGGGAAGATACAGGTCTGCAACTTCACTCCTGGCCCAGCTCTCATGAAACTGAGCTCATTTGTTTGTCAATACGTAGCTTTTTCCCAGTGGAAAGCACAATAGGGAGGCAGTGCTACTGTCTGAGGAAGCTGGGACCCAACCACAGCCTGGGACAGTAAAATCCCTTCAAATCTGGAGCACAAGTGTTAAGTCTTCCCATTTGATCAAGGTTCTGAAAAAATCTTGCCTTAAAATCTGCTCGCAGAGACCTCATGGGGGAAGACCATTAAAAGGTGTTCTGAGATATGAATGGGATGACAGTGCCCACGGCGATGGTTTTGAGGAGCAAACCTTGTCACCATTCATGCTGGCAAAGCACCCTTACGTGTTGGTGGCACAACAACAGGACAGGAGGAAATGGCCTCAAGTTGTGCCAGGGGAGGTTTAGATTGGATATTAGGAAAAAATTCTTCACAGAAAGGGCTGTCAGGAACTGGCAGAGGCTGCCCAGGGCAGGGGTGGAGTCCCCATCCCTGGAGGTGTTTAGAAGATGTGATGTGGTGCTGAGGGACGTGGGTCAGTGGTGGGCTTGGCAGCGTTGGGTTTACGGTTGGACCGGGTGATCTTAAAGGTCTTTTCCAACCTGAGTGGATGACCAGAAGGTGGCAGCAGAACAGCACCGAGACCATCCAGGGTCCCTCCATTTCCTTCGGGAGGTTCACAAAGGCAAATTTATCCCTGTGCAGTTATAAACGGGACACAGGGATAAAGAAAATGCTTATCTTAAAAGTTCGATTCCTGTTTCGTTTTTCATACACTCTTGGTCTTACCTAAGCAAGAATTTTCCACTGATCAGCTATGGAGACTTACACACCGGTTTAAAAGGCAGCGTATTTCATACTGCATTCAGTTTGATAACAACCTAGTAATAAACTTCAGTATCCTAAACTTATTACACTATCATCCTATACCATGGTGTAATTTTAAAATAATGAGGAATTCTTAAATACAGGATGCAGTATAAAATCCTGCTGCTTTAATTGGTAAGTTACAAAAAGAGTATTTTCTATTAAACACTACTTTTCAAATATGTTGCCCATTTTCTTACAGGTCCTCTGCCCTGTGAGCTTTCCATAGCTGACATCCACAGCAATGGAACGCTACCCATGTGCTACCCATGGGTTTTTCTGAGGCAACCGGTGTATCAAACTGCTGATCATTGCAGCAGAAAACCTGAGTTTGGAATGAATGGCATCTGAAGGGAAACACATGTGAAGAGGCATCTGGATAAAGAGTGGAACAAGGGATAAAGATGTGATGTGCCTTAACCGGTGCAGAAGGTTGGCATTCAGATAAGCTCTTTCTCAATGAAGAACATCGGCAATTTAAAGCCATAAAGATAAGATGACAAAGAGTTGAAAAAAAAGGCTTGAAACCATAAAATACTGAAGTAGGAAAATAAAGAATACTTTATTTAAAAACATGATCCTAGCTAAATCCTGTTGGTGTAAAGCACACACTGTCGCACTCCTACGTGCACATTCCTACTTGCAAAGATTTGGCTTTTTCCAGCTGAACTCGCCTGCAAAAACATGTCTCTTTTTTTTCAGCTGAAAATGAAAAGACCAGCATCAATCAGCCTCCAGAATTCAGGGGCCAGGTAACTTGGTCACCTTTCCAAGTTGCTCAGCCCTCAGTCATACTAAAAGGCAGGTCCATTTGATTTGCCTATGGCTCTCCAGTGCCCCCGTATCCCGATTCCTTTCAATTCAGCTCACACTGCAAACCCAGCCCACGTCACTGGCAGCACTCAGTGTCTGAGTGCCAAGGAAGGTCTGGAGCAATCCAGGGTAGGACAAGCCAAGCTCTGGCTCAGCCCTTCCTGAGAACTGTGTTTCAGATGGGAGCTGTGCACACGTGTCCCTGCCAGGATTCTCTCCGTCACATTCACAAAGCTAGAAATGGAGGATGGCAGTTTCTGGAATAGTGACACAACTGAAAAGCCCAACTCCAATTTCAGAGCAACCAGTGTCACTTCCAAATTGCCTTGCTTAAAAGTCTACCAGAATCTAACAACTGAAGCTGTTGCTGGATTAGTGCTGTGCAACCTCTTCAAATGAACAGCCTGATTCTCAGACAGCAATAGTACCCAGAGCTTGGGAAAGTCACAATATGATATTTTCCTTTTGCCTTAGGGGCAGGGGAGAAAGGGAGAAGGTCAAAGGATTGGTAGATAAAAGCCAATATTAAAGTTTTTTTCCATCCACTTAGCACCAAGACAACAACCCCAGTTAGTCTGCTCTCAAAAAGTGCTCGGCACATGCTGCTCCTGGAAGTGCCATTATTGTTTTAACACTGGCTTGCTCTTGAGATAAAAACAAGCAGTCTCTGTCTTCAGAAAAATCTTTTCATTAGCTTCTGTTTCTTACCTGATATTTCTAGTTGTAACAGACAAATAGTCCCTCATCTCTTCAGCCTGGTTATGTCCTTCCTAGTCCAGTCAAAATATGCCATTGTTCCAGAAACTGATGTCGATTTGTGTTATCGACCAAGAAGACACATGAAACTTCTTACATCGAAATTTTGTAAAAAACACTGGTCTTTTCATTAATCTCATGATGCAGAGAATAGCTCTAGGGAAACAGAAAGGTTTTGAGCCTCTATTTCTGTTCCTTCCTTCACTTCCATGCATGAATATTATTTAAAACTAGCTATTTTCAGGACAAAATTAGGATGTATTGAGTACGTGTTGCTAACAAGCATGGCAGACCAGCAAGGCTTACAGAGATATCAGCTGCATCTAACACTTCCATTCCTGCCTGAAAATGACATGTTTGACTCCAGAATGCCTTCAGAAAAGCAGCTCATTCTCCAGGCTTGATAAACTAAAAGCCAACTGAAATGTGTGTTTTTCTTAACTCTTAGCTCTCAACTTTAAATCATGTTGTGACTCGGTTCCATCAGTCACTCAGAGAAGAGTTAAGTGTCTCTAGGATCAAAATAACACTAATATGAGAGGTATCACGTATACGAGCCTGGTACAGACACCTTATCATTTCATTCCCTGGATCTCAGCAATTATTCAAACCCGAAGACTCCATCAATGTTCCTCAACAGCCAAATCCCAGTTCCAATGGGTCAGGAGCAATTTGCATCAGGAACATTGCTGCAATAAGAAGAAGGAGGTTCAGGTGAGGATGGACAGCTGCTGGCCTGCTGCAGGTGTTTTACCTGCACTGTGGCCCCTTGGGGAGTGTTCCTGGCTGCTCCACTGGGACCTCCATGGGGCTCTGTCCTCTCGGCTCTCCACAGACACAAGGGGCTAGACAGGGAGGACCAGCACATCAAGTCTGGTGGCTTCCCACAGCCCAACAGGTCCCTCTGAGCACAACAAGTAACAGAGCAGTACATAAATTACAGAGATACTGACTCAGCGTACTGCTATGGTAAAACTTGTGCTTCTCGTGTCTTCCGACTGAAGAGCTTTGCCTGCTGCCTGGAAAGCCAGGCCTCCCCCTGGGCGCATGATAGGGGAGCTTGCAGGTGCCATGGTCTTTCTAAGGAGGTCTTCAGGTGGCCACTGGTCTCCCTGAGACACCAGTTGCCCAATGCCTGGTCCAGCCTGATGAGAGGAGATGTGCCTGGGGTCACCCGCACCAACGTGCCACCGGTCCCTTTCCTCTCTTCTCAGTACACTTCCCTGTCTCTCTCCTTATCAGCATGGTCTGCTTCATCTGTCAGTATTTGCTCTGCTCTGTGTGACGCAGGAACATCTCTCCAGTGGCAGCTTTGCATTTGGTTTCCCTTTGCTTCCTGATTGCTTGTCAATGCTCCTCACGCCACCCGCCCCTGGCCACCACTCCCCATTCCCGGCAGGCCCAGGACAGCCGGGCACGTCATTTGAAGACCTGTGCGTGATTGCTCCTTAATTACTGGGTAATCATCCCCAGATTATGAAAACTCTAATCATTGTTTGTAACCGTGCTATTCCTGCCTGTCACGCAAGGGTGCTTTGGCACTGCTGTCCCAGAGTCCCTGGCTGCAGCATCACCTCGCACCGGCTTTGCTTTGGGTGGTGGTTGAAGGGCATCGCTCCCCTCTGTGCAGGGCATTCCCGAGTGTGTGGCAGCACCCATTCTTCTGTTCTCCTGTGCAGCCTGAACAAGCATCAGGAGGCTGCAATGCAGCAGTGTAATGTAGGTGTGTGATGCATGCGCCTCTGGCTTTCACAGCAGAATGGGGAAATCAGGGAATGGTTGGTGTCACAAGGATTTATTCCTTCAGTTTCAGGATGTCCTGGTACTGTCTGACTGTTGCCAGAGGGGCTCTCAATTCAGTAGGCTGGTTTTCCATGGCAGAACCAGTCCCCAAGCAGACTGGTTGTAGACTGGAAAGTGACAGAGCCCACCTGGAGGGATCTTCAGGTTTTCCTCCAGTGTCGGTGGCCCAAGGCACTTGCTCTCAGCACTGGTGAAATGGTATTCACTCCTTCGAGATGATTTGTTCCCATCAGATTCAAGCACACTGAAAATCAGAACAATTGCTGACCTAACAAAGTGAAGGGTTTGGGTCTTGTTTATACAATAAAAGCACTTCTACCAAAAATGAAAATGCATACAGTAAAATGCAGACATGGGCCATCCCCAGACTTACTTTCTTATTCTGGCTGTTGCCACAAATGCCTTTCTGAGATGTTTCTCAGCTACAAAATAGAGATGGTAAGTGGTAAGCTGTCTGGAGGGACACAGCTTTCAGCCTCCCTCTGTTCAGTTATGCAGTGGTGTTTGAGGGTTCTCTGGGAATGCTGAATACAAATTACATTGCAAAGCATTTCTTTGCTAGTTTAAGGGACCTTTTCTTCCACTGTGGCCTTAGTTTTAGCCACTCAGCAGCTAGGAGTGCTAGTAAATTCCTAACATCTACACTGAGGAATGAAGAGAGACAGGGACACTGGTGCTTCTGCTCATCTAGAATCATTTTGGTTGGAAAAGACCTTTAAGATCAGCCCTGTGCTCCAGGCCCCTCCCCAGCTTTTTTGCCCTTCTCTGGACACTCCCCAGCCCCTCGATGTCCTTCTCATAGTGCTTCAGTCTGCCTGTCTTCACCTAAAGTAACAGAACAATATAAATAAGGGAACAAGGAAAATAATGAAGACAGGAAAACATTTCTATGGAAGGAAAAATTATTTTCACCCTTTAAAAGGCTCCCTGATACATGTGATCAAGTGAAGTGAGTGTCCCTAGTTCCTTAAGGCAATAGTGACTCATAACCAAACCTAAGGTTAAATTGTTGTGTCATTGGTTCAAAGTTTTGAGCTAATTCAGAATGGCAGCAATGCAATTACTGCATCAGAATTCCATTGTCCATAGGTTGTTGGATGGTTGTTTTTACAAATTAAATTTCTGTATCAAGTGTTTCATTTAATATGTCATTAATAATCCATTTAATAATTCCTTAATGATGCATTAATCCATTGATTTAACATTAATTAATAACTAATTTCATATTTAACACTTATTAGATTAACTGAAACAACAGGAAATAATAGTTCTTGTTTGTACTGCTCCTTCACTCACTCTTCTTGACCTCATCTTCTACCCCCGTCATTACAGGTCCCTGTGGATTCTCTCACAGTTTTCCTATTCCTGTTGTTTTTGAAGAAAGATTGAAAAAAATGATTATTAGTTTTGATTGCCTTTGCTCATCTTTTTGGAATCTTTTTTGGCCTGCCTTGCTATGTTTATATTCTCCTATATCCATCATTCAGACACAGCAGGGGGTTTGCAAGGATGTTTAAATATGTTGCACTTCCTAGGTAAGGAAAATGGATGGTATTTCGAGTGTTTGGTGGTATTTCAAGTGTTTCATGCCATATGAGGTTGTAATACTTTATTTTCCATAGACAGGACTGAAATGTGTTTCAGAGAGATGATGCTGGCAGCATACTAGTTAGTTTACTATCAGTCTGTCACCCGTAACCAAGGTCCTACAAGCACTGAGCAGTGTGCTGTTTGCTCTTCTCAGGGTAAGTCTCATAATGCTTCATATTGCCTGATCTTTGTTATTACAGAAAATGAGCAATATTGGAAAAACGTTCCATCCTCTCAACATGAACTGATACAGCATATGCTACCGACTGCACTGTGAGCTCTGCTGCCAGCAAACATCCTGGGAAATAACATTACCTGCAAACCTGAACGCTTGCAGGTAAGAATATGCCTTGGAGGAGTGGAAGGCTGTGTAGGCAAATTCATCCAGAGTACCTGAACCCCGAGACATATCCAATTCACAGATACATTGGCTTTTCAAAACAAAATGGTTTGGTAAATGTGTTGCGGGGGAGATTTTATCCGATTACAATAGAGTTTTCTGGGAAGATCACAGGCTAACAAATAGCCTGGCACCGCTGCTCAGGGTGTTTGCAGAAGTGAAATGGAAGCTGGGGCTCTGGCTCCACATCCACCTGTTTTAGAGGAAGAGACTGAAGAATAAAACAGGCATTGTGGTGTGGGTGGCTTGTTTGTACTTCTCAGGTGAAGTCATCACTTAGAAAGTACTCTCAGTCCTCAAGTGTTATGCAAATGCAAAGTGAGGCCGTAGGAGAGAAACAAGTAATTACGTGTTACTCATTCTGGAATATCCAAGGTTTCACTGCTGAAAGCTGCTCATATTTCCCCTGAACTTCCTGCTATATCTCTGCCAAAAAGTACACAGGCATGGCATAAATCTGTATTGGCTGAGAACTCGAGTGTCTCAACTCCACTCTGACTATGCAGTGTTCTGCATGGCAAATGGACATGCTCTGCTGGTTTATTTTCTCATTTGTGCCTATATCTAGTGTCTAGATTGTGCACATACACCGATACTGGGCATTTTGGGACAGTGTGGGGACAGCTGAGATGCCCTACACAAGCTAGATAAGGAGTTGGAGGTGGGTTAGTCACAACCTCTGGACACTCCCCGAGTGCTGTGTACATGTAAAACACTGAACCTTACTGCTCCAGGAAAGTGAGTGGGATCAGTGTTAGCTGGGAAACTTTACATTGCCCTGCTGTGTATGTGTGCCCAGTGTAAAAGAGAGGAGGACAGGTGCATCTGATGTGATAAAATGGATTGGCAAATTCTGCTTTACTTGAAAGAAAACTTCTTTGTGAAAAGCATGTTCCCAATGCAGCTGCAGCAATGATCCCTCTAGAGAGAGGATGGAGGGGAGAAAAAAGTATGTGTGTACAACATTCCTTCAAAAGAGAGCAAATGTAGTAACTTGCTGAAGTCTGAACTGACTGAGCTGAAGAAGTTGATTCTCTGCTGTTCAATGGGCATGCAACACGACTCTGAAAGCCAAGAATACGTGTGATGATGCTTGTATCTGTATTTGCATTGGTTTGGTCTTGAAGTGCATTTGGCACTGTTCTCACCTCATCAATTTTCCAGCCAAACCGTGATCCCCAGTTACACCTTTCTTTGTGCCAATGACAAGCAGTCTAAGGTCAACAGATCAGTGTCTGTGACTCCCAGTACCCCAGGCACACCCTCTGTGTGTGTCTTGTAACAGCTGCTTAGTGTGAGGTTCCTTATCTCCCCCATGTCAAATCCTGATCTTCATGCTTCCAGATGATTAATCCTCTCCCACTCCTAGCTTTTAAACTACAGCCCAAACCTTCTTTTTCCCTCCTATCAAAGACAACTGGAATCATTTCCCCATCACACTGTGGTCTTCTTAAGAATTATCCCTGACTTGGCAGCCATATGCATAAGGATCTGAGCTTACTTTTTTTGTCACAACATTGCTACAGTGCAATAGCATTTTTCCAGACAAACGTGTGCTCTTTAACTGATCTGCACATAACGTCTTCTAAGATTTCAGTTTTTCAAACGCTTTATTTTTTTCTTTTCCATGCCTGTGTATCAACAAGAAAGCCCTCTTATATTCATGCTAAGGATGTGTTGCACTCAAATAAAAGATGAGCTTCTGCAGCAATTTGCACCAGGGCTCTGGAATTGATTGCTATTTCCTTCTCTCTCCCTAATTCTTGTTTCCCCTATTACTTAATATCCATTTAAAGTAAAACATGGGGTCTGAGGCATTTCCAATTTGCATTTGCAACGCTTCTCACTATGACTCAGTGGGAATAGACAGTAGCTGGTGCAGGTGTAGTTTTCTTTGTGCCCTTGCTTGGTCATCAGAAAGTTTCTGGGGAAGATGGGTAGGTAAGATGGTTAGGCATGGGTAGTTTAGGGTATTGCCTATGCTAATGGAAAGAATAATCCCTGTATGGCTGAATAGTTAGCAAGAATGTACTCTGTCATGAGAACTGGAATTGATAGAATCCAGCTTTCAACATTCCCACCTCCATTTGTACCACATCACGATAGCAGTACTCATTTGCTTCTCCTACCCCTGACCACTGGAATAACTTCAGGCCCACTCTGCATTGCCTAACACCTTTCCCAGTGCCCCTAGCTCTCTTTCACGTTCCTAATCACTCCTACAGCATACTCAGCTTCCTCTTCCCATTCATCACCTCTTTGGCTGAAGAAGAAGAAGAGGAATTGCCTGTTGCTTCTCCTAGGTTGCACTTACGCACATGTTGACTACCTTATTTTGGGTTTTTTTGTGCTTTTGTGTTTTTCTGTGTAAGAGTGGGAATGCAGTCCCTCAGTACTATAGATTATTTAGTTTCCTGTGTTCAGCCTGTGTTACCAAGAGTGTAGCTAACATATCAATGAAATTGAGTCTTCCTCTCTATTCAGCAGCTGGGAGACCACAGATGAAGTTCTGTGTCCAGATTTGGCTCACAGTACAAGAAAGGCATTAACAGGCTGGAGGCAGTCCAGTGGAAGGCCACTGGGATGGTCAGTGGCTGGAAGAAATCTACAGAAAGAAACTGAGACAGTCTTATTTATTCAGCCTGGAGAAACAAAAGCTAAGAGGGGACATAACTGCAGTCTCCCACTACGTAAAGTGAGATTACAGAGAAGACAGAGACAGATTCTTCTCAGGGAGCACAGTGGAAGGACAAGAAGCAATGGACACAAATTAAAGTACAGGAGATTCTGATTTAAAGAAAAAAATCTTCACAACGTGGATGGTCAAGCATGGGAGCAGGTGTCCAGAGGTGATGTGAACTCTCCACGCTCAGAGACAGTAAAGACTGGACTGGACAAGCTTTGAAGCTAGCCCTGCTTAAAAGGGAAGATTGGACCACATAATGTCAGAAGGGCTCTTTCTATCTGAATTATTTTATGATTCTATATCTTGATTATTCTGAAAGTCCTTCTCAGTCAGATTTACTTAAAATTCAACAAAGACTTACAAGTTGTTTGATGGGGGGAGCAGGGATGAGGGGAGAAAACAGACTGACAGGTCTGTAAATGAAGTAACACTGTCATGTTCCTCTCCCTAGAGATAGGCTTGTCCTGACCACCAGCAAGAATGATAGACAGCTAGCCAACACCACGCCTTGCTGAATGTTCCTGTGTGCAGTAGACATTCAGTTTAGGATCAGGAGTTCCCTTCTGTGCCATACGGAGCACAGCTGTAGCATGATGCCGTGTTACTGCTGCCCAGGCCCCTGTGCAGGCAGACAACAGCACTGAGTTATGGTTACTTCTGGTTTGTGAGACGTGTCTACAGGAGATCTTCACAGAACAAGGAAATGTTTAAGTAGTGGCAAACACTGTCAGGTTGAAACATTGAGGAATCTCCAGCCAATGACATGATAATCAGAGAGGGAAGCTTCAATAAAACATTCAGATGGGCGGGAACCGGTTTGGCTTGCAGTGCCTCCCAAAGCTATGTGAAACAGGAGAGCTTTCCTAAGCTGTTGTTTGAGAGTTCACGGGGTGTGAGAACAGACAGGAGAAAGGAAGATGAACCTATGCAAATTTTATGTAGATCTCTTTTGTTAGGATATGATTAAAGCCATGGAGGAGGAGCACCATCTTAAGCCAGTTTAAAAGCCAGAAGACCTGAGATCAGTCTCTCTTCTTTCTCCTTCACAGTCAGAGATGTGGGCAAGGATTCTTCTGAGTATTCTGTCCTTGAATTGGATTGCCACAGTGTCTTCTGAACCGTAAGAGATCATACATTCTGTGTTCTTATGATAGAATATTTTATGATATTTCCCACCATTGCTATATAATGAGCTGGATGTTTGAGACCCAGGTCCTGAAATGTGTCTGAAATGGAAGCAGGTGATATTGAAGGATGATTTGTAATGATGGCCTCCACCTTAGAACTGCTACGACATCTGATTTGAATGACAGAAACCTAGAACTGGAGTAAATGAAGTCTGAAGTGCATGGGTGAAGTGGGGAGGAGATGCAAGACTAGACTGGCAAGTAAAGTTAATGACAAGGATTGATATGAGAGAGCACGGTGAATGAGGAGGTACCACAGGCTACATAGTGACTGGTATTGGGGACTATGCTGAATGACAATCCTAGTGTTAGTGTTAGTAGCATTAGTATTACACCTGCTGTGCTGTCACAGCCTCTACAGTACTGCCAGTTCCTGTGGCTTTATACAAACAGAAGATTTCAGCCACAATTTTCAAAAATACACCAACATTAGATCTTGAATCCCCTTCTCAAAAGTTCTAGAGGAAAACATGGTGAGGTCAGAGGGTTTGGCTCTCTCAGATGCACTGTTGGTTTTGGTCTTTGAAAATTGTGCAGTCTGAACTGGGCAAGTGAAAATAACAATAAGGACAAGATGAGCAAGCAAAGATGTGAGAGAAAAAAAGGGAAAGGCTCAGATTACCAAGGAAAGATTGTGCAGTTCATGATGTCCTGCAGCACCAACTCATCACTTCTGTCATACATTGTTTGGAAAGAGCAGTTTGGGCAGCAACAGAACCTTAACCAAATACAGCAAGTCTGAAAGAATGCTTTTCAGAGGGGGAATCTGGGGAAGGAAGGCTGCCCTAATTATAGAGAGTAGTATAAAGTAAGGAGCCTGGTGCAAGAAAGAAGCAAAGGAAGCACCATAGGGAGAGGCATAGAAACAGGACAGAGCATGCAGGTTGGATTGAGTATTCCCTGGAATGTTCTGCAAAATGGAAAAGCAGGATCATTTCTTGTGCATTATGCTGATTAACTCACGATATCTGAGTTCCTATCTGTAGGGAGACAAATCCAGAGAAAAGTAAACCAAGAATTTATTGCAACCATTAACTAGCATTTTTGTCCTTGATCTTAAAAAGAAGCTAAATATGATTTCTCATTATGGGAGGTTCCAGGGGTTTAAGTATACATACAGGTCATGGGAGGGTAAAGGAAGCTATGTTTGACAGGTATTTAGACATCTTAGTAATTGGGTTGTGTACATACCTGGAACGGAAAGATGCAGCATTGTGCTGGGTAGGAGGCTGCATAGAATGGTACCCGTCCTTCAGCTCAGAAAGAACTATGAGGGTCAGGAACATGTAATCTGCACTTTCTTAGTGTATTGTTCCAAATTCATTGAAAGAAATGGAAATACTTTCACTGGTTTGAGCAGACTCTGGACCATGTCTTCCTTCAGACGTACAGCACTTCTGCGGCATTCTCCTCTCCTGTTTGCTCTGGCTTTCCTTCATGACTGAGCTCTCTGACCTGGTCTTGCTTCTCACAGGCAGTATGTGCTGCTGGTCCCGATGGTTGTGCAGAGCAACTCTCCCCAGACTGCTTGTGTGCAGATCCACAGCCTCAGCGAGCCTCTGGCCCTGAGCATTGTCCTGCAGTATGGCAGCACCCAGACCACTCTTGTCGAGGAATCTGTGACAAAGAATGATTTCTTCAAGTGCTATGATTTCAAGGTATTTCCTCTTCTGAGACTACTGAGAAGGGCGTAGAAACTGGAAATACTCCTGCGTGCAACTCTTCTTGTCAGTGAGGTGAAGAAGATGAAGAGTACAGGCTGGGAATAGGATGAAAACAAGATAAACTGCTGGAAAGGCTGACAGTGTGGGCAGGAAACAGACACAAGGGTTGTTGGGGGGAGCGGGTAAAGACACTTTTCTTTTGATTGCCACCACATGCACATGCACCCTATGGGACTGTCATAATTGTCAGCATAGAGAACCCAGCTGGGACGTGCTCATTCCTGTGACTCTGCAAGATCTGTACAGGTATGACAAACATCCCAAGGTTAGGTCTTCCAGAATGCAGCAGGAGCAAACACTTCACAATTGATCTATATGGCTGAAGAAACCTGCATATGGGCAGGTAGCTACATGAGATGAGGAAATGCATAGGACAGGGTATGGCTTAAAACCTTAGTACCTGGTGATAGATTATGGGACTTCCACAGCAGAAATTCCTAGAGACTATCTCACTGGCAAAGGTGAGGCTTCTCATTACTTTGTGCAAGCTAATTATGACTCACTGGACAGTCAGTATCTTACTCAAGAACCCCGGGCATCAGGGGACCACAACATGTCTCATTTACCACTTTCATTCTGGGGTTTTGTTTCTCTCCAGGTTCCTCCTGCTACTTCTGACCCCGTGGCATTCATTTCCTTCTCTGCCAAAGGCACCACAGTCAACTTCACTGAGAGAAGATCAGTGGCGATTCAGAATGTGGATAACACTGTCTTCATCCAGATGGACAAGCCCAACTACAAACCAGGGCAAAGAGGTGGCTGAGGAGTATGAGTCAGCTAGTGAACTGGGAAACTGAGTGCAAGGGTGGGTCTAGAATGACAAGGACTTCCTCTTGTGGAGGAAAGAACCATGGACTGCAATGGCCATGAGCAATCCTTGAGAGAGTGTATCATTTTCGTCCAAGGTTGGGCTCATCACAAGTCAGTGAAAAATAGAATTGATTCACAAAATTGCAACAAATGAGTAAAGTTCATGTGTTTTTACTGAGTGAATTGCATTTACATGATCTTGAGTTCTGCCAGGTTTAAAACGTGTCCTTAAAAATATAGAATACAATGTGTTAAGCTTGGAATTAATGAAATTCATACAAAAATAAAGCAAGCATGTAATTTCCTATCAACAAGTCTTTCTGCTTAACTGCTAATCTAATTCAGAAAGCTGTATCCATCACGATATTTAAATGATACTGGTAGCTGTGGTATAGTTAGTATGATTATAGCAACTGGTCATACTCTTTAGGGTTTAGTATGATCACAGGGTTTACACTTAGAATAAAGAAAAATTCTTCCTTCTTTTGGATTTTTTCATTGAATTGGTTTGTATAAACAGTTTTTTAGGAAATGGTCCAAAGAACTGAGTCCTTCAAGAAGATTAAAAAGCAGTGCAGAGTATTTGTATTCACCATAGGGGCTGCTTTAGTCCATGTGGGTCAGAGTTGAGATATTTCAGCTGACAAGTTTATTTTGGTTTTCTTTTTCACTGGCTAAGATAATCAGATCCTTTCTAGTTCTCTGGGGACTCTTTAGTTTGCCCTAAAAGCCTAGGCAAGCTTTGTTTCAGTTGGATGTGGAAAGTGACTTAACCAATGCTGAAGTTAATGATCCTTATTTTGCCCTATGTCTCTTTCAGTGATGTTTCGTGTGGTCACTCTGGACAGCCAGTTCAGACCTAATCAGGAGACAGTAAGTATGAATGATAGCCAAGACTTTTCAAGCACCCTCTTGGGGTGCCTGTTCACTGAGACTCTTTCACTTAGAAGTTTAATGAAAAGGGCCTGGGATAGGCCTCCCGTTGCTTTTGGGGAGCTGCTGTAACCCCTGAACTTCACACTCCAACCCTTCTATAGAAGGCAAGAGGTCTGAAAGCACTCCTGGAAATCTCTCACAGTGCTCTGATTTTGTAGTCACCTCATTTCACCTTCCCCAGATATGTAGAAAGAGACTGGGTGTTTTTGCAGGAAAGATAAATAACAAACAGGTTATCTCCTGAAAATTATCTTTCATTACAGGCATGAAATTCAAATTGTTTTCTTGGCCCAGCCTTCTTTCTGTTCTCGTATTTTTTAAGATCTACCATTAATTTCTTGATGTTTTGATAATTTGTTTCTTTTTTTCTTCCTCTTTTTTTCCTCCTCCAGTATCCCCGAATCATTGTTGAGGTAAGAGATGCAACATATCACTAAAGTACAAGTTGCTTTGGACAGACTACGCTTCATCATCCCCATAGTGCCAGCAGCTGAGGGAGACTCCCCAGGAGCACACTGCCTAAAGCCAATGGACTGGAGGTTGAGCAGTGGCAATACCCACTGTCAGACACTAAAGGAGAAGAAATCAGCAGAACTGGAGATGTTGGTCAGGGCAATGGGGCTACAGTAACTGGGCTGGTGAAATCGCCTCAATTGCCTACGGGCATCAGAACAGTAACTTTCTGAAATGTGATGTTGTGCTGAGGGACAGGTTGACAATGAATCAGTCTCCTACAGCATTTCACATCACTAGATCTCAAAGCTCTTCCTAAGGGAGGCCAGCGTAATATTCCCATTTGACAGAAGGAGGAGTTGAATCAGAAAGACTTACATAGAAGAGCTACAGATAAGCAACTTGAGTTCAAATTGTACTATTCCTGGATGATTTCAGGTCATCTGGAACTGTAGAAAATTCCCACTTAAACACAAACTTAGGCTTCTTTAATGCACAAGTAGGTATGGAAAATTAATGTGAAGTCAGAGCACATGTCATCAGACCAAACTCACCTTCATGCTGTGATTCACTTAGCCCATACAAAACTTACAAGAAAACAAGAAGACAAGAAACAAAGTGATAAAGGTTTTTGTACATCTCTTTCTCCCACTCATCAGGATCCAGAGCAAAACAAGATCTTCCAGTGGTTGGAAGTAGCATCTAAACATGGAATTATACAGCTCTCCTTTCCACTAATCCCAGAGCCTATTCTGGGGTCCTACCACATCACTGTGGAGAAGAAGTCGGGTGAAAAAGAGTACCAGTACTTCACAGTGGAGGAATATGGTAAGCAATGGCTGTGAACTGTCCTGCACCAGCAACAGGGCTTGCTCTGCCTAAATCAGATAGGAGCTGCTAGTGCTGAGCTCAAGTGCTTTGAATTCTATGCTTCATATGTAAGAAAGAAAGACATGGAGAGAGCTTGGTGGAGAAAGTGAAGGCAAGAAGGGAAAAAAGAAATACTGAGAAAGGCGGTGGTTTTCAGGAATTAAATGACAAGTCTAATTCCTCTCCAGGCTTGGCACAAAGTCACTGTGTGACTTTGGAATCCACACCCTGTCCCTCAGGCCTTATACTGTCCAACTGCTCCGAGGCAAAATGAATGAGTCAGGACTGTCCTGTTTTGTGGAGGTCATCAATTTATGGAGAGCACTAGGCTCAAATACGCAGTAGAAATCTGAAGGTACTATCATCAGACAGATTAACTGAGAGGTATTAGGTGGTTACTGGGAGAGGCTGTGCAAGATGGGCAGTGGAGGTGCCAAATCCTTGTGATCTACTTACTCTCTGGAATAGACCATATTGATATGGCTGCTGAATTAGTTTTGATTTTACAAGTTTTCTCATCTGGTAGTGGCAGGTTTTCCTTAGTAGTCCCCAGAGAAGACTTGGACAACTCCCAGATAGTTGATTTTTGTGTAAGGGCAGTAAAGCACCTCTTCTGCTTACTCTCTTTCATACATTCCAGCCTCCTGTCTACAGATGCAGGACAAAGAGACCTTTTCCAGCTAGGCTGCCATTATTGCTGCTGACCTGGGACAAAGGATAATCTGGAAAGAGAGAGTGACAGTGACCTATTTGATTTTACTGTTTCACTTAATCTGTTGCCTTTCTCCCTCACTGGGGCTGGATGGCATAATAACTTCTGTTCTCCAGGGCTTCACTGGTTTGAGACATCAGCATTACTCCCACCTTTCTCTTGAGGAAAATGTATAACCAGTTACAGTGATCACAGTTCTTACTGTGGCTGTTCTCATTATTGCTATTGCATTTTACAGAAGTTAGTCAGCTTATCACTAGAGGTTATTTTTTCTCCAATAATATCCTACAGTCAGTTCCCAAACAGACTTTTCGCTGAGCCATTTCCTCCCCCTTGGGGAAGATGCCTTTGCCAATTGTTGTTTTACCATCTTGCATCCCCATCTACCTATGGCATGCAGCTGTTGATCACTCATGTTCCCATTGCATCCCGCAGTGCTCCCGAAATTCGAGGTGACAGCCAGCGTGCCCAACAGGATCTCTTTCTTTGATGAAGAAATCAGGGCCAATGTTTGTGCCTTGTAAGTATCAGAGCTGAGAACAACACGTTTGTACACAAGAAACATGGGATAGAGGGTGGTGTGTCATGCTGGGAAGCTGGGACCCTGCTGCTGATTTGGAGTATGGGTTAGAGTAATTCCTTAGCTATGACTCCTGTGACATGAAATATGGTAACTCTCCTCCTTCTACACAGCAGAATTAGAACTGGGAGAGTCGGTGTGCATCCAACAGTTTGACAATATCAAGCAGTACATGCTCACTGGTTGTTTTTTATTATTATTACAGAAATGGAGAGCAATAGTACAGGAAGGGCAGTCTGTAATTAAGATTGCTGTGACACTGTCGAAGTGTGGGTTGGCATGAGCCAAAGGGACAAAGAGGGATCTTTCTGCAGTATGTCCTGCTTTGGATAAGACACTCTTGAGGAAAAGCAAGCAGCAGGGAATGATATTTAACCCTGGGCCCAGCACAGCTTTCCAGCTTCAGACCCTGAAGAATGGCCACACCAAGACAATGGTGAAGCAGGCTTTTTTAACCAGGTGCCAGAAACGGTCTTAAAATAGCTGGAGGGAATTCTGCTGGGGCTAACTGGTCCTAATTCCCAACTGCTCTTCTGTCTGTGCTCTGGGCACTCCTGGGGGGTTTAGAGCCTGCAGTGCTCTGCAGTCTTTGAAGGCTTCATGCTAAGTCCACATGACTGGATTCTTGTGTCTCTTCCTCTCCTAGGTACACCTATGGCCAACCTGTGCAAGGGAAAGTGCAGATCAATGTGTGCCAGCAGCACTTTTATAGTCCACAATGTGAGCGAAAGCAGGAGGATACGTGCAAAGCTGTGACTGGACTGGTATGGTACAGGGCAGAGCCTTTCTTCCCCACCAGCTTTACTACCCACCACGTAGCACAGTGTTTGGTGGCCTCATTCATTTCCCAGGGAACACCAGACACACAATCCCAGAGGCATGGTTTTTTTCACTGTCTCACAGCCAACACCAAAAGACCATGAAGGTAGCTTTCACCAATGACCTTGTTAGGAGACCTTGGGTTTTGCCTCAGAAACAGTCAGTAGGAAGCTTATGACACTACAAATTTGTGATCATTCTTAGAACACTGGAGCTGTGTTCTTACCAAGTCTCTTCAGCAGATCTTTACAGGGAGTCTCTGAGGGCACTGAATGTCAAACTAATGATTAATTTCTCCACTAGATCAGACTCAAAGTGCTCTGGTCACAGAGCTCTCATCATGCAGGATGAGTTTGAGAAGGGACATGAGCATAGAGAGGAGTGGAGGGAGTGAGGAGAGAGGTTTCCAGGTGCAAGGGTGGATGATATTGAAGTAATGAGCTGGGAAAGGAGCCAGGGAGTGAGAAGTGTAAGGTAAGAGGTGAGTGAGTAGAAAGTAGGAGCTGAAATGTAACCAGAGGTGTGAAGCTCTTCACAGACCCACTAATACGGATTCAGGAGCAATTTTCCAAACCTTGAGAAAAATGGGCTTTTCCCTTTCTGCTTCTTTTTCAGCTGGGGAAGGATGGCTGCCTCAGCACTGTCATCTCCATCAACACGTTCCAGCTGTACCGCAGCTACGCCAGGATGTATGCCAACCTCCAAGTGGAGAGCATTGTCACTGAGGATGGCACAGGTAACAGCAAGTGGAGCAGCTGATCAAGCTAACAGGTGGTACAATCACCATTTTCTTTGTGTAGCCTTCCCTCCAGAGCACAGCTGCTCCATATAGCTCTGCCACGTCTGGTTTCTGGTTCCTCCCCTTTATACTGGGTGTCTCTCACAGGTATCCAGATAAAAGACAACGACTATATTACAGTCAGTGAAGAAAATGACAGAGTGATGTTCAGAAATATGGATCTCTATTACAAGAGGGGAATTCCTTACCACGGTGAGGTGAGTACCTGAGAGGCTACATTTAGATCAAAACTCCCTGAGGTCCAGCATGACGATCTCTGTGGTGCCCCATTTATGGCTGCCCCCTAACTCTGTACTGACAACTCCCTTGCTGATGTGTAACAGTGACTGCTGCACAGTTCTCTCATTACATTAGATGACCTTCGAGAAAATAGAAAATTATATCATACCTGGAGTGTTAGGGGCTCTCTTCTGCCATAGAGAATGTCTGAAAGGTGGGTGAGTGAAAGGTCACATAGGAGTGGGGAAGAAGAGTCTTCAAGAAACTACTTCAGCAGCAGCTGTGCCTAAACTGAAGGTAGAATTTATCCTGTGCTGCATCACACAGTCCCAGGGATGTTCACTTAAAGCAGTGTAGGTGTTGGGGCACATTCTGACTTCTTAGCAACTGGCACATGCAGGGTAAACCCTGGCACAGAAAGGACAATAAGTCCTACAGCATCACCATGGTATGCAATGGGAACAGAGGGGGTGTGTGGATTCCCAGGAGCTGGGATGTGCTACTGAGCTCCATAGGTTACCTGTGGCCATGAAGTCATCTGATTGCTTTAGGTTTATTAATCAGTGCCCTCCAAAGAGCATGTGCTCTGGAGTCCCTCTGTTTCTACTTGCTCAGGAAGGCAGAGCATGAGGTAAGAATTTAAACCATCCTCTCTCACTCAGTATTTTTTAACTGAAGAGAAACAGGACTTTTCATTAAAATAATATTTTATACAAGATCATGTATATAAACATTTTGTTCTCCCTCTGTGACATACAGTTTGTCCTTGCACTGATGGGAATCGCCTGCCTTTGCCTATCAAAGGTCCTTCAAAATACTGAGGAACATTTGCCTCTTAAATACATTTCACTCTTGATTTCTATTTCTTTCTACTCCTGCTTCAGTGAGTGTGTTCTGGTGAGCAAAGTGTTTCCTGGTCTTTTTTGGCTTTTTTTCTGAATCCACTTGGTATTCTTTGTGTTCAGATCACTGTGACAAATGTGGATGGCAAGCCCATCGCCAACAGGATTGTCCTGCTGGAACTCAATGAAGAATACCTGGCCAACTATACCACTGATGAGAACGGCACTGCTGCCTTTTCCATCGACACGTCCAACTTATTTGAACCCAGTTTAAAGTTGAGAGTAAGTAAATACAGGCTTCAGTCTGATTCCTGAAAAAGTCCTTCATTTGAGAGAGGAATTAGAAGCAATCAGTGGGTGCTGGCAGGATCATTTCAGGCAAAGAAAGCAGGCAGTCAGTCCACCAACACTTGCAGCCTTTGTGAAACTAGTGTGAGAAAGCACCAGTAACTGAGGAGTGGCAGACTGCACCCCAGGACTGTTGGGGTTGCAATGATCTTCATCACCTCCCTACTTTTCCCTCTGCTCAGAAACCCTTTCTGCAGCCACCTTCCTTCTGTTTATGCTGTGTGCTAGAGGATCTGCCCCACAGACTGCCCTGCCCTTCCCACCCAGCCTGGATGCACACCAGCCTCTGTGCTTCTGCCTCCTTCTCTGCAGTTCTGCTGCCAGTCATGCCCGTTATCATCACATTATCTTCTCCTGTTCTCATGTCTTTTCTCCAGGGTGATGGGAAGAGCTGAGAAAAAGCAGGCTGTTTGAGGCCAATGCCATTCTAACTCACAATAAGTGCCAGCAGTTTATACAGACTGTCCCAATCCTGTGAGAGTCTGAAGTGACCTCCCTACTGCAGTGTGCCATAAGTGTCTGGGTACAGTAAGGTGTCCAGAAGTCTCCCTGCTCTGGACTAGTGAAGCACAAATTTTTCACACCAGCTCTTGCTCTTGGGTTAAAGTGGCCCCCAGAATCATCTCCCCTGCAGAATATTTGAGACGAAAGATGCTTGTGTCTCTCATCTGCTTGCTGATTTTTTTATTCCACTTCATCGCCTCCCTGTGTATGATTTCTGCTTCATAGGTCAGGCAGGCACGAGACGACTGTGCAGACTTCTTCAGCTGGAGGAATGACGATGAGTTCCAAGTCTTGTTCTTTGTCCGGCGTTTCTACTCACGTACCAACAGCTTTGTGAGAATTGAGCCAGTGAAGGAGAAGCTCAGCTGTGGCCAGCAGAGAACGATCAATGTTCACTATGTCCTGAACAGAGAGGGCTACAGGAATGCCAGGCACACAAACTTCTACTATGTGGTAAGTGCCACTTGACTATCCAAGTATCTCTTTTCTTCCACCTTCTCTTGAACACCATATAAAGCAGAAATCTCCAGGCCAGACAGTGGTTACAGATCACCACTTGACTTGATGGCCTTTGAAAGCCTCTCAGAACACTGTTCAAAATCAATTATTTCATGGGGGAAGGGAGGAGGTGCTTTTGATCCTGTCTCATGAGGTTTTTTCTACTCCCAGGTGATGAAAAAAGGAAAAATTATTCTCAGTGGCCAGAAGGAAGTCGACATCTCTGATGGTAAGTTCTAGGCCGTGTTGCTACTTATACTTCAGAGCACTGTTCTGAGCAGCAGAGCATTAGTAAGTTTTGTAAGAAGGATGAAAGCAGAGAACAGCAGCTAAATCAGGTTCTTAACCTCCACGACCTGGTGCTCATGGTATCATCTGCTTTACTGCATCATCTAGGCAATCCCCCATGTCATAATCAAAATGATCTTGTTAGTTGGAAGATGAAAACTTTGTCATGATCAAACACTAAGGAATGGAGCCGCCTTCTGTTTTATTTCTTGCCAAGGAGTATTTGCAGTTTCACAGTTATTCTGGGACATTCAAGTCTTCACCGAGTAGAACACTAAAAGTTTTTGAAGTTTGAAATTATAGGTGTCCCATTTGACGGGGATATTTAGCAGTTAACTTCTTGGAATTCATTGCACTTTCAGAAGTCTCCAAGTACCCACAAATGACAGTGACCCTACTAACCACAGCAAACTGAACTTCACTCTTTCTTTGTTAGAAATATAATTTCTTGCAGAACCTACTCTATTTCCAGCCTTCAGTAGGTGGCTTAATTAAGCCCACTCCACATACAGGACTTGTTTATTATTTGCCATCTTTGGTCTTTCGCTGGCTATTCATGCATTATGCTGTACAGTGCAGGTTTCCCTATGGTTGAAGGAAAGGCATCCCATGCATCAAAAGCCAGCTATGTCACACAATTTTTCTTCATGAAATCAGCTTGAAGCCATGTGGCTTTCCCATATTGTTGGGAGCTAACACTAAGGTGTGTGATAGTGTGTGACTCACCAAAACATATGTGAAAGTTTAATTTCCTATTCCTGGTCTAGCAGTTGTCATCCATCTAGATAAGAACTTCATATTTCCTGGTGTTAAGAGAGCTCTCACGTAGTTCAGGAAATTGGCCTGTCTCCTCTGGTGTAGGAGGTTCTAGGTTTGAGACCCAAAGGCAATGTTGTGCTCTTCTCATAGCACAGCTTTCCCTTCCACCTTCTACTCATCTCACACCCTTCTCTGCAAAGCTCCCTGCTCTCAGCATCCTCCAGTTGGTATCTGTTGTCTTGCTGATGGGAGCTGTTCCCCAGCTGAGAGATGAATCTTCCAATATCCAACTTCCTTGTTTTCAAATGTGCTGGTAGGTTATGGGTAAATATGTGGTCCTTCCACCAAAGCTGAGGTTTGTCTAATATCTCTTTTGTTGTCTTCTCTTCCCCCGTTCCATGTTACCTGGACAGCTCCCAGAGGTATGTTCTCCATCACACTAACTGTCACCGAGAACCTTGCCCCCAGTGCCAGGCTGTTGCTCTACACGGTGCATCCTCATGGGGAGATAGTGGCTGACAGCTCTTGGATACGCAGTGATGTATGCTTCATAAACAAGGTGAAAACCTTTGCTTTCTTATCAAGGGCTGTATGAGCTGGCTCTTTGCTGAGAGAACAGTTAAGGAAAGACTTTATCAAGAGCCCTGCACTACGGGTGGTCTCTAGGAATGGAAAAGGTACAGATGTGCCTGGGAACATGATGATCTGTCCCTGGAATTGTCACGTATTCTTGGACTCAAACTAATCTCTCAGTGGAGTGTGGAGAGGGAGGTGACTAGGGGATTATAGAGCTCGTGGGTTTTTACAGCAGGATTCAGAAGGGCCATCTGGTGGTAGGATCTTTGTCCCACAGAGAGTAGAGTCAGTGCTGGTGACAGGTGAGATTTGCATCTATGTGCCAAGCTGATTCTTCTAATTTCTGTATGGTTGACTTGGATTTATTAATTTTCAGGTTCAGCTCGAGTTCTCTGAGAAGCAGGGGCTCCCGGGCTCTAAAGTCACTCTCCACCTTGAAGCTGCTGCCAACTCCTACTGTGCCCTGCGAGCTATAGATCAGAGTGTCCATCTTCTTCAGCCTGAGCGAGAGTTATCTGCTGAGAGCGTAAGCCACATCCCCAGTCCTGTGTTCTTTTGATCCAGGATGCCATTCCAACTCCCACCTGTGATCTCTCTGCTCTTGGCTATGTTTTTGTTTTCCCATGGAAACAGACATCCCAGTGACTGAAGAAAGGTCTGTGGCAGTTGTACACTTCAAATCCACAAATGGATAGTGGAACATTGACTTCTGGAGAACATGGCAGTGCAAGACATGTCCTAAGAATATGGCTAATGTAGAGCATTACATGAAAGCATCATTCCTCCCTGGGGAGTGATTGTGTCAAAATTGGTTTTTATGACTCAAATAGGCCTTGAGCCCAGAACAAAAGCTGCAGGTGTCAGCTAGTATTTGCTGAACCCCAGTCTCCTCCCTACATACCTCAGGAGTGTATCTCTGTGCTTTTTACTCAAGCTCACCCCATAAAGCCATAGCAGCTCAGAAGGAGAGACGTAGGGTCCAGTCCTTTTCACATATCACCACTTGAATTACTTATTCATTTCTAGGTAGACTTCAGTAAGCAAAACCACCACAGCCTAGAGGATTGCCTGGGGGGCATCATAAACTTTGAATATATGTGATATTGCACCTGCCTGGGATCTTCCTTGTGTTTACACTAGTTCTCACCTCCCAGGTGTACTACCATCTTCATGTGAGAGATTTATATGGCTATTACTACAATGGGCTCAACCTGGAAGATGACAAGCCAGAGCAGTGTACACCAGTAAAAACCACCTTTTTTAATGGCTTGTACTATGAGCCTGTGAATGTCAGTCGGGATGGCGATGTCTACGGGATATTCAAGGTATGTTCTCTGTGTGATTCCTTAGGTGGGAGGTATTACAGAAGAATTCATGCATATTAGGATTAAACTTTCTCAGGTGGTGGTTCTTACTGCTAAGAGAAGGCAGTTGATGAACTGCCTAAAGTCTCTTATTGCCCAGTTTCTGCTTTCTCATCCCCACCTCTTGCTCAGGAAGACTGAGAATCACCAGGGGATATATTCACTAGGATCCCGTCCATGCTTCCTTAGACATTTCCTAAGCAGGACCCCCACCTAGGCTCATGAGCCCAGGCATTCCTAGTAAAGATCTGAGTCTGTGATGCAGGCTACTTGTTTCCTGATGCACTTGCCTCAGCTCCCTGCTGGCCCCATGGCTCAAGACCTCCCATAAGCCCCATCATTACTGCTTTTCACAGAACACCAGCTATCCCCACTCCACAAGGGAGACACAGATGTTGGAGAGGAAGAGTTGTGACATTCAGGGTTGAAAGGGTGGGATGTGAGGAGGGAGGAGAGAGACAAGGTATGATAACCCAGGTGGGACAGGTGGCATGTGTTGGTAGCCAGTTCATGCCCTAAGTGTCATGATTGATTCTTTCACATTCAGGACATGGGCTTGAAGGTTCTCACCAACTCGGTGTTACGGAAGCCAGTTCTGTGCAACGAAGACAAATCAGACATGGAACATTACCCTGCCTATCCTGAAAGTGGTATCCTCCATACCAGTAGCCACAACCCAGGTAAAAGAAGGTTCATACTGTATCTCCAGTTCCAATCTGCCTGGTCTTCAAAACTGCTGCCTGTATAAAATAACAGCCAGGATGTTGAGATTTTCTAGGGGGAATAGGTCTATGTGTCCCAGCTTGCCTGTATAATCTCCTTCTGACAGTCCTTGCAGTAGGGTCTCACCTAGGTACAGAGTGCATATAGAAAAGACAGGGAATACTGGGATGCTACTTCTTTCATATTTGATTTTCAGGGTTTTTCCAGTCAGAACCTTTCATCACATCACAATTCAAATAAATATTTAAAAAGAAATGCCAATGCAGAAAAATACCGGCAATTCCCAATGCCAAGAATTCACACAGCCCTTAGCATACTTAGCACACATCCCCAAAGCCTGTATGGATCAGCAAGAGCTACAATTCTCTTTCTCCAAATGGGGTTGCTCAGCAAAAGAGCAGAAGTAGCAGTCACAGGTTGCCACAAGGGAAATCACTGTTCAGCACTAGGAAAAACTCCTTCCCCATGAGAGCAGTGCTACACTACAAGAGGTTCTCCAGGGGGTTTTGGAATCTCCACCGCTGCAAGTTTTCAAAACTGAGCTGGATGAGACCCTTGAGCAACATGATCTGACTTTGAGGTTAGTCCAACTTCAAGGAGATCAGACCAGAGAACTCCAGAGGTTCCTCCCAACTTAGATTTTTTCAGTGATTCCGTGATTCTATGATTCTAAATCAACCAAAATAAGAAAACATTATTATTTCCATGATATGGCCAGGAAATCTAGGGTATCTCCATGTTAAATGAGTTGTTGGATGTCATAGTTGAGTCCTTGGCAAAACTGGAAAGAGGACCTTGGTTCCTCACATGAAATCTGTAGTTTGACTGTATGAACAAAAGGAATTTTCCAATGGACTGGATTTAACTACTGAACAGGGTGAAAATGACTGAGTTGTCAGGGAGGTTTGTAAAGCATTCTAAACTTTGGTGATAATACTGACTGCTGTTGCCCATCAGAAAATCAAAGAGAGCTAGTGGTAGGGGACAGGGAACATGCCTTTCTAACTGGATGATGAGACCTTCCAATATGAAATGAAGTGAAAAATCTTGTGAAGTAGCTAAGTTTTCCATTTTTCCCATGGGAAAAGAGAATAGATAAGAAATCGTTTCTTCTGTACCCTATCTCTATCAGAATTTTCCTTTTTTACTTGCAAAATAATGAAAAAACACTCAAATAGAATACTTAGTGTTCATTTATAGTGCTGAGCATGTCTGACAGCAGTTCAGATTGTCCTGGCCTGACCTCTCTAATATTATCATTTAACCATAGACAATCTTTCAGGTGAAACAAGGATTATTGGTGGAGGTGGTGCTGGTTTTAGCACTGTTCGGAAAACCTTCCCTGAGACCTGGATTTGGGATCTGGTTCATACCGAGTGAGTAGTTTTATCTCCAGTTCTTACTCTTGTGTGGATTTTTGTGTTGATACGTGTTGCTGAAATGAACCCTGGGAAGAAGCCATATGTCTGCTTTGTAGGTGTGAGTCTCCTTCTCCTGTTTTGCTCAATGACCACTGAGCTCCCAACCTTTTACACAGTGTCAAACCTACTTGAACTGTGAATGACATCTGCTCTGCTCTGCCTCCCATTCTTCTGATGAGGAGAAAGAGTAAGGCCTAAGAGTAAAGTAAGAGCATATGTTTAGGGGAGAGCAGAAGCAAAACGTATTATTTCCCATCATATTTTTAATTCAGCAGCAGAAAGCTCAATTATTTTGTGATTTTGTTTGGTTTTTTTCCAGGCTATCATAGCATTTGCAATGAGAATATCTCCATCTTACTATGCATCCAGGGTCTGTTTCAGAACATTAACCCAAATTTACTGCTTCTAATCTCTATTATGTTATTTAAACAAATGGTATTTCTAAATATAAAACGCTGAGTATTCTTTCAAGTGCTTTTTAACATGTGGCTCACCAGCACGTTCATCTTTACTTCCAGCTTTATAATAATTTTAAATATGGAGAGGTACCTTGCAGAGTGTGAGATGAAAACTGAAGTACTGTCAAGCAGGAAGCCTACGCTACAATTGGGCTTGAAGATGCTGGAGATCATTTCTCATTCTGCTTTTCTTTTTTTCCTCAGTTCCAAGGGAGAGGTCAATGTCTTTTACACCATTCCTGACACCATCACAGAATGGAAAGCCAGTGCCTTCTGTGTGCAGGACGATGCTGGTTTTGGCATCTCCTCACCTGTTCCATTGACAGCATTCCAACCATTCTTTGTGGAGCCCACCTTTCCCTACTCTGTCATTCGAGGGGAAAAAATGAACTTAATAGCCAATGTCTTCAACTACCTCAACAAATGCATCCAGGTACAACAAGTTCCCTTTTATTTCCTGTCTGTTTCCAAGAGATTCCAACATTCTCTTCCCTAATGCATCAGAAATGCATAAATCAGTGTTCAAATTAAGCCTTAGCCTGACACAGCCTCTCACCCTAGACCCATCCCTGTGTCACAACATTAGGAAAATGTGGCTGGTGATCACTGTGTCTGGTCCACAGGAGATGAGAACCTGTTCCTTATCCCTATGTAATGTAGTTGTTCTTCTTGGTCCTGAAGGAGAAACTTGAGCAGAGGCTGTGGGTACTGTGCTGTGCACATCACAACACATGCTGAGCATGTCATACGTAGCAGTAACTCCTAAGAGGGCTTGGCTGGTGAGCACAGACACTTCAGTGTACTTGTGTCAAAACCAGTCACTGACAGTGGACAGAAAAGGGACAGGTTGTTATTGCCTCAGAGAAATGCCCCCTCCTTCTTTCCTGGTACCATCCCACAGCTGCAGATGGCAAACAGCTTCTCCAGCAAGCCTCTTGTCCTGCAGCCTGGCTTCAGGGGCAGCCTACGTTATTGGTAACCCTGCTTTCTCTTTCTGTGTCTCAGGTCAGTGCCACGCTGGCGAAGTCGAGTGACTACAAGGCAGAAATTGTTTCCCCAGAGAGCAGCACATCCAGGGTGTGTGCCAATGAAAGGCAGACCTATGTCTGGGCTGTCAGCCCCCGCAGGCTTGGTAAGCTTGTCTCTTCATCACCCTGATACACCCCAGTGTTATCGGCTGCCTCTGCCATTCCCACCCTCTAATGCAGCATTCCACAGGCAGGCATTTCTGGACAGCTTCATTCATGTAGTATCCACAAATTTAGCTCCACAAATTCAGTATTGGGTCCTTGCTGAAGTTCCCTTACACACACTGAGTGAGCAGTGGGTTTTTCTGGTGTTTCATCTCTCCTGGTGGTTGGTGGTCCATTTCCTGTCCAGTTTAGGAAGAACTGTTCACTTGCCATGTTAGGTACGAAATACTGGCAGGAGTTAACATGCCTGTGGTCTTTCAGCTGACAATTTTGCACCTAGCCAACTATATTCAGAAGAATAAAATTTGCTAATGGTTTTGGACTGGATTCTCAACAGGCAGAAAGAATATTGCTTCTCCCTGACTTTACTGCTGTGCTAATTCACACTGCCTTCAAGTGAGCATTGTCTTTGAAAACAAGCAGTTACAACAGCTTGCATGTACAAGTGCTCCAAAACTCAAAGTACAAAAAGATTTTTAATTAGCAAAGATGTTTCTCAAAATGAACCACAGATGGACATTTTCTTTAAAAGTTTTTTTCTAGAACCCCATAGTCAGTATGACCAATTTCCTTCCAGTTCTCTGAGAAAGGTGCAAAGTTATAGTGAGGTGCAAATTGGATATGCAGCAAAAGACCACCGCAGAGCTGGAAAAAGGGAAGCTGCTGTCTCTCCCCGGTAACTCTCACCATGATGCATTTTGTTCCAAGTAAAAAAGTCCTTTGGATTGCAGGAGTGAAGTGAGCAATGCCTGCCAAGCTGCTCACTTCAGGGTAGATCTATACTGCAGCAGCACGGAGGCTGCTCCTCGCTGTTGTCCCCCAGGTGACAAATTCCATCTGAAGGAAAGATGCTCCTTGCCACTAGCAGACAGCTGTGGAGCTTTCATGGAATGTGTTTCTACTGAGCTGCCTTCAGTGACAACACATTCCCCAGTGTACATCCACCCAGAAGAGGCAGTGAAAACCAGGGATAACTGCAGGCATTGAAGATAACTTTCTTTTCTTGGGCTGGTGGCTTTCCAGGGGAAGTGACATTCACGATTACTGCTGAGGCCAAGCTGAATACAGGAGGTACTGGGAACAGCACGTCCCCAGGAGAGGAGACGATCCACAGGGACACCCTGATTCGAACCCTACTTGTGGAGGTGCGGGAGGAGATCTGCCTGTGCTTTCTGCTTCATGGAAACTGCAATTCCTGCAGCTGTGGGTTCGGGGCAGTTAGCTAGTGTGAGGGGACAAGGCAGCTGCCACAAGTGGAGCTCTGTACAGTGGCTTCTCCACGTGAAAAGGACAGTGCAAATTACAACCAGTGGCATCCAAGGTCCCTCTGTCACCATCTCCTTCCTGAGTCCATGGGCATCCATACCCTGGCACTGCATGGTTGTCAGTAGAGATGTAGCCAGAAGGGGTTCCATACCTTACCTGTAAATTCCAATACATTCCAACCAACTCCATACCTTACTTGTATTCCATACATTACCTGTAAATGTGTTTAGCCTGTGTCTCTAATACTGGGGAGTTAGGTGGAGGGCAGATATAGAAGGAAAAGGATTTATCTTGAGCATCATAAAGCAGCAACCACAACGGATTAGTTGGACAGAGTCCCTCTGAGAGGCTGGAAATGTCTCTTTTATAGCTGCTTTCTAAGAAGGAGAGTGCTCTGGACAGGGTGTTGGGTAACAGAGGGAAGAGCCATGGACCAAGAGATGTTTTAGTGGAGACAGGGCATGCCTGGGTACAGGGGGTGCATTGTCTGGGTAGCCACATCCATATATTGTTTTCCATTGAAAACTTGTTCACGGTTTCATGGTGATGTTCTACATTTTTCTTCCTCTTCCTGACCACTTCCCTGCAACCAAACAGCCTGAAGGTATTAAAAAAGAACTGACTCAGAGCTCTCTCGTCTGTACAAAAGGTAAGACAAGTTCACTCATTCATTCCAGGGAGTCAGGGCACCTGCTCCATTGGTCTGTAGGTTTTGCCTTACAAAACCAGAGACCGTTCCAGGGGAGGAAAGGGAGCCTCAGGGTCAAGGTGCTGGGCTATGATCCAGGGTTTTGGGACACACCTTGGACTCATTCTGCCATTCTCTGCAGCTGTTTCTTTACCCAGACTGCAGTCACTGTAGTAATGCTCACAAAGTCAACTCTTCTGGAAAAAAAGATTATTTTAACAATCATTGTTGCTACATTTTCTCATCAGGCACAACGATTTCTGAGCCAGTCTTTCTCAACCTGCCGGGAAACATAGTGCAGGGATCAGCTAGAACTTATTTCTCTGTCACCGGTAAGTTGAGCACATGGGTTAAAAACAAAAGTAAACAGCATTTCTCTTGTGCTTCACCAAGTGTCACCATGCATAGGGATGCAAAGCTGATATAAAGTTACTTGTGATTTTAGAGAAAATATTTCCCACTTTGCAAAATGGCAACAAAAGACAAAAGTTGTTCAGAATTCTCTCGTATCGAAAGATGAGAAAACAGTCAAATTATTTCAATTTGTATTGCATTTCAGCTTATACTGAATTAGCACATCCTGTTCTGTACAGTAAAGCAGTCAATCCTTTACAGGAAGCTGAGTTAGTACTGCAAAGTGAGATAAAGCAGGCTTGTATTGGACAGAAGACTTCAGACCTGCCTGCATAATTTCAAAACAAGGCTTTCATATAATGTCAAACATCTGCCAGTTTGTGAGTTTCCCACAGAAAAAGACTTTCAGGTCCAAATCAACTCTATGAAGGCTAAAGTCATTATTAAGAGTGACAGTTCTTTTCAGTGACATTTTCCTGAGGTTCTGAAATCAGATTGCTTTCTAACCACAATTGTTTTGCACACCTGGGTCAGTGTGAGGTGTGCTGGTACTGTGCAGTACAGCCTCTGCAGACCACCAGCAGCATACTCCATACCTCGTCCTCACACGTACACACAGAAGAGGAAGCGGTTGTAAAGGGCAGGGAAGCACAATCCTTCTAAGGGTCCATGGCTGTTCCTCAGAACTCATGCTAGCTACTATTAGCGCTCAGGTTTTGCTAAAATTCTCAGTTTGTCCCAGGTGTCCAGCATAAAAATAATTAAAAATAGTAATAAAAAAATAATAGGGCATTTCAGCCTTTCTTCTAATCTGTCTTTGGTCACTGTGCTTGCTCAATGTTGGCCATTGCCCTTAGATTCATAACAAGGTAGTAGAAAGCAATGTATAATGCTGTATAACAAAAACATGTTTGAACTGAACTAACTCCTTATATCATTCATCCTCCAGGAGACATTTTGGGTACAGCCCTGAAGAACATGGGCGACCTCCTCCATATGCCTTATGGCTGCGGAGAACAGAACATGGCCTTGTTCACCCCCAACATCTATGCCCTGGATTACCTGAATAAAACTGGGCAGCTGTCTGAAGAGATTAAAGCCAAGGGCACTGCACATTTATCCACAGGTGAAAGGCTTTCAGATCCTTCTGTCTAAGACTGTGATTGTGTGAATTAAACTCTAACACTCTACCTGGTGAACACTGCATTTTAGCACCATGGTTGTTGCCCTGGAGTGGGCAACGACAGCTCCTCAAAGGCACATGTTGTACTCCCAGGAGCAAAAGCAGCTGACATTATTCACCAGACACACATCACTTAACACTCAATCCAAAAGTGCTTCAGTTTAATAAACAGCACAACTAGTCCTTCGCTGTGATTAGAATGTATGTCTTCGTTGTGCTTTCAGGGTACCAGAAACAGCTGTCATACAAACACCGGGATGGATCCTACAGCTCGTTTGGGACACGGGATAGGGAGGGCAGTGTATGGTAAGTGACGACCCTTTCTGTTCCCCTAGTGCAGGATCTTTAGGCTTTGAAAAATTACCAAGATATTAAGTGATTCTTATTTTTAATAGACCAAATGGATATAGGTGAACTAATTTGGATCCCCTAGTAAAAGAGAGATGAATAAACTGGAGTGAGTGCAACAGAAGGATGGTGAGATGATGGCGGGGTGGAGTACATAATGTTCAAGGGGAGGCTGAAGGAACTGGGTTTGTTCAGCCCATAGGAGAGGAAGAACTGGCAACTTAGGTAAAGCTTTCCACTACCTAGATGGGGACTGTAGAAAAGACAGAGTCAGACTCACATCGGGTGTGCACAGAGCCAGGACAAGAGTTTGCCCTTACTCGAGTTACAGCAGGGAAAGCTCCAGCTGGGAAGAAGGAAAAAAATTCCTCCTCAGGAGAAGGCTGCAGCACTGAGACAAATGCCTGAGAGGATGTGGATATCTCTGTCCCTGGAGATTTTCACAACATGATCACACAAGAGACTGAGCAACAAGACTGAGCTTTGCAGGTGGCCCTAGTGTAAGCCGACGGTTGGACTGGATACTTCCAGAGGTCCCTTCCTGCCTGGTTTATTTCACAACTCTAATAATCAAATTAGAAATCACTATCATCAATTAACAAGCTGTGTCTATATTTTACTCCTGCTATTAAAAAATGGTTTCAGCAAAGTAGTGGAGAAACCTCTGGTCAGTTTTTAATATCAGGATTTTAGCTATCTTACTTATTTTAAACTTACAAAACACTTGTTTCTTCTACCTTAGACATTATGGAGTTAATTTTATGTCATTTTCTATGCATATCCAGTTCTTGGACTTGTTCACACCTCATCTTCTTTCTGTTTTTGGTTCACCTGCAGGCTCACTGCCTTTGTGTACAAGTCATTTGAACAAGCCAGACCCTACATCTACATTGATGATGATGTCCAGTCTCAAGCTTTGATCTGGCTGGCGAGCAAACAGAAGTCAGATGGCTGCTTTGAAAATGCTGGGTCACATTTCAACAACGCTTTGAAGGTAACTGAGCTAAACACAGTCCCAAACTCCCAGTCCTGCCATTGGGATCGATTTGGATCATTTCTGCCAAACAGAAGCTCATCATGCGCCCGTACTCATCCTAGTACTGTTCTCTCCTGTCTCTCATATAGCAGCAGGGCATGATTCTCATGTCTGCTGTTTTTGGTGAGGTAGAAGCAACCAGAACCCTGAGTCAGAAGTCTCAGGTTTTGTTTTCCACTGCTGTACTATGTGTTCAGCCATGGGTCATAGTGTGCTGTATTGCATATGTGCCAAAGCCAAGGAAATGCATAGAATAATTGTGGCTTTATCCTGGGTGGATTTGATCTTGTTCCTGTACACACAGAGAGACAGAAATTGCTTCTGGTCTCACATCTAACTGGTATCTGAACTAACTCATTCATTCCTATTTTGTTTCTTTCTAGGACATCAGTGCTGACCTGTTCTTTGCTTGTGTTTTCTTCAGGGTGGAAAAGAAGGTGAATACTCACTCACAGCCTACGTTGTGGCGGCGTTGCTGGAGTCTGGACAATCTGTCACAGTAGGTATTTGATGCTGCTATGCTTTATTGGTCTGGTCAACCATCTGCCAAACAGTGCACAAGTCTTAGTCTTCACATCTGTATTCTTTAGCAATGTGGTAAATACTGGTTGTAGGACAGTAGGATCAGCTGAGGAAATCTGTTTCCAGAACCCTGCTGTTGCCGTAAGTGTTTGACAGCTAGCAAATGAGTAGTAACACCCACCTGAGAGAGCCTGCTTCATCATCAGGTCTCAATACACTTTACATAGCTCTGGGAAAATGATCCACTTTTCAGAGCTAAAGCAACCAAGGACAAAGGATTCACCTGCCTAAGGTAATCCCGCAAGTCAGGAAAAGAACCAGTGCACTGTTAGTCCAGACATGCTGCCTCTAATTAAATGCAGAAAGAAGGCAGCACCACCCAAGGGTATTTTTTGCAGGACACACACTATAGGCCCATAAACATGCTGTGGATCGTGCATATTCTGAGCATGACGTGTCAGTGGTGGCAGCTCATGCAGTGATGGGAGTATTTAAAGAGAAACTGAGACAGAAGCCCAAGTACCTGACAACCCTGCTGTGTTTTGCATTGCTAGCATCCCGTGGTTCAGAAAGGCATGAAATGTTTGGATACTGCATTTGGCAACGGAGTCCATAACCTGTATAACCAGGCCCTCTTTGCCTACACTTATGGCTTAACTGACAAAGAGAAAAGATGTCAATTCTTCCTTGAGAAGCTGGACAAGGCAGCTGTCAGAGATGGTAAGTGCAGTGTGACCATGACACTGGCACTGAAGGTGATGGAATGGCCTGTGGGATAATGTGAGCTACTCTGATGTATGATTTTCTCATTCATGCTACTCCTTTCCCATTTCATGCCTGCTATGCTACTGAATTTGTGTCTATGAACTTCTCTGTCTGTCTCTTTTGAGATTGAGCTGTGTCCTGATTTTCTTAGAATTATAAAATAATGTAGGTGGGGAGAGACCCCTTGAAGTCTCCAGTCCAAGGTAGTGGAAGACTGCATCTTGTTTCCCCAATAGCCTTCTCTTCTACAGGTTGAACAAACCCAGTCCAAGACCACCTTAGCATCCTTCTGCTGCCCTTCACTTCAATCCCTATCTGATTTATACAGCCCCCTTTTATTAATTCCCTTTACACCTCTTCCTCTTTTCTTTTCCATCCTGGAACTAAAATTCATCCAGCTCAGACCACTGATTGCTGCATAAACTTTAGGGTAAAGGAAGGGAGGGAATTGTATGCCTATCTCCCACGTGATACTGCAGTGAATTAGCCAGGAAGTCATTTTTCCATGCTTCTTACACCCCACTTCTCTGTTATCAGGCGGCTCAGTTCATTGGCAGAGAGAGAATAAGCCACGAGCAGAACATTTCCCTGCCTTCTACTCCCGTGCCCCTTCTGCTGAGATAGAAACGACAAGCTATGTGCTCCTGGCTTTGCTAAACAGAGCCAAACTCACTCCAGAAGACTTATCTTACGGTTCTCGCATTGTGCACTGGCTCGTCAAGCAACGGAACCCGTATGGCGGCTTCTCCTCCAGCCAGGTAAAAGCTGGGTGTGGTGAGATGAAAGCTCCTGGGAGCAGTCCAGCCTGCGAGCTGGGTCTCAATAGCATGACACATCTTCCTGTCTGCCCTGAATAACATTTGATAAATGGGGCTCACATAAGTCTCCTTGTCAGGGCACATCATGCTCTTCATGGGCAGCTTCACACATATTTTGGTTTTAGGAAATGGGAATTTACCTGAGTTTCAAGTAGACAGCAAACACTGCTGACACAACATCATCCCAGGTTTTCTTGGATAATTCAAATCGATTGTCCCAGAACTTGTATCTTGTCTCCTTAGCTCTTTGCAAAGCCTCAGGGAAATAGGTGCTGTGCTAATCTCATGCATCATCTTAACTGGGTGTCTGTCTAATTAGGGATCATGTTGTTCTTTTCAGGACACTGTTGTTGCTCTCCAAGCTTTAGCCCGGTATGGCTACCTCACCTTCTCTAAGAAAAGTCTAAACACAGTCAAAGTCAGCTTCATGGACTCCCCCAGTAAGACTTTCCAGGTGAATGACAAGAATGCCTTCTTACTGCAGCAGGCTTCCTTACCCACCATTCCAGGGAATTTCAGCGTGGAAGTGAATGGCACTGGCTGTGTCTATCTGCAGGTGAGCAAGCTGGAAACTCAGCACCACCTCTCTGAGAACTAAGCAGGGCATCCTCCATACCTCATTCCCCTCCATACCTCATGCCAGAGCCACAAAGCCCATGACCATCTCACACTTCCCATCTCTTTCAGACCACCCTGAGATACAACGTCCATTTGCCAAAAAAAGCTGCAGGATTTTCTCTCTCTGTACAGCCAGCCAACGTATCCTGCACAAGCAACTTCCCACCAAAGTTTGACCTTGTCCTCTCTGCCAGGTAACTTACTCTTGTCCACCTGCCCCTTCCCTTCCCAGTTGGGTAGAGCACCCAAGGAAGGATTTAAGTACTGGCAGTCAACTGCTACTGTGCAACTGCAGGAAGACAAACGAGTTCTTGGGAGCTGAAAATGTCACTCACTGGTCTCTCCTCCATTTGCAGCCCAGACTAACAGAACTTTTCTCATTCCAGTTACATGGGAAATCGCAGTGTCTCCAACATGGCTATTATTGACGTGCAGATGCTCTCAGGTTTTGTTCCTGTAAGATCTTCCCTGAAAAAGGTAAAGAAGGGGAGCGAAGTGAATGGTCAACCCTTAAAACATAGGAAGCTGATAAAAATAATTCCTGAATAGCAAATTGGATCCCCATGGGAATTCTGCAAAGTCCCTGAGCGTAGCCTTCTGTCACACACTCTGTGTCTCCAACTTGTAACTGTCCACCTGGGTGATACGGGTTAGTGGTGATGTAGGTAGGCACAACCTCGCATAGTCCATGTAAGAAACACTTCTCTCACAGTCAAACTGCTCAAATGGACATTTTGCTGTTATCCCTTTGATATGGTTATTCCTTGCTCTGCAGCACAGACTAACGAGGAGTGGGTATTGCTCCTCCTTTATTAGCCAGGAATCTGGTCACTGTTACCATTCTGGGCAGGGCATTGGTAAGACTTCAGCTCAGCTCCTGGTGCAGTTTAGGTTCTGCAACAGATTCATTACCTTCAAGCCACGAGTGTCAATCTTCAAGTAGATAAAAAGAAGGATGCAATTCCTTGTAGAGCCTCCTCACTGTTAGGTGCATTTATAACCATTCAGCATCCAGGTGTGAATTTCTTTTTTGCCTAGAACTGTATGAATGTACAACTTTTCTTCTGAAGATTTTCCCATTGAGCTGTTTGGCATCCTACTCCTCTTTATATGTACTTTATATATAAATGATGTACTCACATGTACTTTATGTGTATTCCTCTTCGTATGTATGGCAAAAATAGCTGTTTTTTAACATTCAGAATATTTTATTTTTGTGAATTTTTATAGAAAATTAATTTTGCTCATGTGCTTTTCTAAAACTTTTAAACTTGATTTTTAAAATACACAATGCACTAGAAAGGGAGTCAGCTTGAGCTGCAGAAACAGTCGTGTGGTTGTGAAATCTCATGGGAAAGAGAGTGCTCAAGTTAATGGCAAGTGTCACCAAGAGCCAAGCTGACTAGTAAAACGATTTTTCATCGTGATTAGTTTGCACTTGTCACATTATGGAAATGCTCAGCTTGCATTTCTTATCTTGGTCACAAGATGTCAGGGTGGCACAACAGGAGCACGGCAACCACTTAAAACATATTTTGCTTTCTAATAGTTATTTGTAAGCCTCCTTGGCAAGGCTCCTTGTTAACATTCCTATCATTTGCCTTATTTGAAGTTTCAGCTCCCGGATTCTGTTGTGGATCGTGTAGACATCAAGAACAACCACATCCTCTTCTACCTTCAGCAGGTAGGTTTCTTTTTGGTCTTATTAAATTGGAAGTTTAAAACAGATAAAAGAATAATCTGATTAATAGATTAGCAGTGCACATGTCTTAAAGATGTAAAAGGATTTCACTCAGCCCAACATCAAATATAGACACACAGCAGTTGTAGCCTACAGTGCAGAGATATATATTTGCTATTTTTGTGAAGAATGCTGTGTGATTAAATAGCATTTCACAAACAGAGCCAAGCTGCAATCCATATTGCAGAATTTCCCAGTCTACATAATATCCTTCAGCCTCTAAGTGATGCTTCCCATCAGTCGATCTGAGAGTGTCTTACAGGGGGTCAGTAACATCCCTTCCCTTTCAGAGAGATTTCTGTATGAAAAGAATATCCCCCCACATTAATAAAGGGAATGAGAGAGGAGAGAGATGAAAATCAAAACACAAGGGATCTTAAAATACCAAAAAGGGAAGAAGAGAGGAGGCAAAAATACATGGTAATAATGTCTACCTCTCAAACCACACTTTTTATCAGTTGGTCTCCAAGGATCTAATAAGGAATATTGCAGTCAGTATTCTGAATCCACAGAGCAGGTGAGATTGTGAGATGTGAAAAGTTTACCCAGCAAGGCACCAGTGATGCAAAGTTCTCCAGAGCCCCATCCATGGCTCCATTCCTACAGAGAAATGAGCAAGACAAAAACAAGGACAAGGGGAAAGGGGCACAGTCCCAGGCATGCAGGAGAAAGCTTGAAGCTGAGGAAGATGAACAAGGAGGAAAGTTTAGGACATTTGGCTGCAAGAGTGTGGAATGAGGAACAGAACCACAGGGGAGGGTGGGGATCTTGAGTTCAATGTGATTAAAGAGAGAAAAAATGGGAGAAGATTCCTGGGGATGCTGAAGGTGATTTTAGCTGGGAAAAGGCAAAGAAAGAAAGCAACAGCAGCTTTCAGTGAGAGGATGAATCCTGATGTGCTGAAAGTTGCAGTACCCAGGGAACAGGTGGGGTAATTAGCAATTGAAATATGAAGAGGAAGAAAACAGCACATAACTTTACCAACAAAATACATTACCAACAGCTTTTAGACAATTATCTGATTTGACATCAAGTTTACAATCTGGAGAGAATTGTAGAATAGCACTTTGTCACCCAGTCTGCCCCAGAAATGCATCTCTTCAACCTTAGCCTCAAGGATAGATATGAAAAGAAAGAGTCTGATGCATTTTCTTGTCTTGCCACTTCCAGGTCTCCCAGAAGGAAATCAGCTTCTCCTTCAGCGTGGAGCAAAGTCTGCCTGTCTCAGATATCAAACCAGTGCCAGTGCATATGTACGATTACTATGAAACAGGTGGGTGGTCTCCAAACCTGTAAAACCAGAGTATTGATCTCAGCATTTACAAGGTGTGGCCAGCACATTTTCCCTTGCTCTCTTCACTTTTCTGCACTTGCTGCCTTTGTTTCTTATGATAGAGAACTGGACAGCAAGCCAGCAATCCTGCTGCTTCTGATTGCTAGGCTCCCCCCATCCTTTCAGTTCTTGCTTCATTTCAACATAAAGCAGGTTAGATTGTTATATGTCAGGAGCTGCTTCTGCAGACAGAAAGAATTGTGGTTCTACTTTCTACAGTCTGAACACGATGGTTAAAATCAGTGACTCCAAGGCAGCAGTGTTCCTGACTTCCCTGGTCTGGCTGATCTCGTACATTTGCTTTACACTGGCATAGCAGGCTGCAGTGAAAGAACAGTTCCTTCAGTGGAATTTAAACACTTCAGTAGGAATGATGGTCTCACTGAACCCCACAGGAGTTTAAGGATCTAACTAGAAAATCAAGCTCCTGACCACCTCTCTTGATCTGGCCTCGAGGAACTGAAATTGCATCAGACTTTACACAGTTGTGGAATTTATGTCACCAAAACTCTGGCTCAGGTTCCCCCATGCTTTGCTCCAGCTTAACACAATCTTTGGGAACTGCAGTTGAGCACCAGTATCCAGAGAACTGACTCTGGAGTGAATGTTCTGCCACCTGATCCACACCCTGCAGGGTCACAGCAATGATGTGTGACATTGTGTGACAGTCACAGCCAGAGGGGTGCGTGGGCTCTGCCTGTGCACCCCTGCGACTGGGTGCCTGGGCACAAAACCTATCAAATGTTTTCTGGTTCATAACGTGTTCATCACAGGTGCACACGGACGGGGGTCAGAATGATTTCTTACTCTCATGCATGTCATTATCCTTTCTTCTTCCCAGATGAATATGCCCTTGCAGAATACAAAACACCCTGCTCCCCGCCTTCCAACTGAAATCAGAGGTGTGCCAAAGAGGTGATGGTGCAGAAGGTATCAGGCAAGCATTTGTAGAGGAAGAAGAGGATAAGAGACTTGGTTCTTTCTGGGAGGGCAATGAAAACATGTAGAAAAATGAGGCATAAGCAAATCCCAAAGTGCAGATCAGAGTGACCCATCCTGGCCTGCACTTGAAAAGAGCTGTGGGGCAGTGGGGATGCGGAACTCCAGATAAAATGCTTTTCCTAACAATGGAGATACCGTGCCATGTTTAACCCTGAGCACCCATCTTCCCAGAAACTCACCACAGATATTCCAGTGGGAGCTTTGTAAACAGGCAAACTCCTGAAATGTGTATGCTTGGTTATAGGTTCCTATTAAGAAACCCAAGATTAGGAGAAGGATCTGCTGCTGCTGCTACTTCTGTACGTTTAATTTGGTTTGGTCTTTCCATTTATCCCAAAGGAAGATTCTGAAGAAATTACTTCGATCCTCATCTTTTTCAGTGATTGAACTGAGTCATTTACAGATGTCAGAATTCTAGGCACAGGAAGACAGCTTTTTGCAGTTTCTGCCACTATTTAGGAAGAACGTTTTCCTTTGGGTTAACATCTCATATCTTACCTCTCTTTGAAATAAAACCTTCTGATCAGCAATGTGATTTATCTCAGTCTCCACTCCTTGTTGTATCTAGAACTTGGTGCCTTAAGGTATTTCATAAGCTAAAAAAAGGATGGAGACCCGCAGGCTAAACATAATCCTAGAAACATGCAAAAGACATTTGGAAGCTGTAGAAGCACATAAATGTTGGAGGACATCAACTGAAACCTACTGCTCTAAGCAGGACCACTCAGTAGAAGCCTGCAACACGAAGCAGGAGATGGTTGCAAAGGGAGAATGTTTGCTGCCTTCCCAGGACCTCAGCACTGGCCTGAGGATTGGAAGATGAGAAAAAACTGAGAAGTGTATCAAGATGTGCGACCTCAGGCAACAGAAGATATCCAGCCCTGCAGGCAGACCTGCCCACCAGGTCTGCACTGCACTTCCTGCTGTAGTTCCAAACCTTGTAATAAATGTTAGTTCTCCTTGCAGCCATAAGCAACCATGCCCAGGTCCTTCACTGCACTGTAAAAGGCAGTCATCAGGAGGTTCCCTAAGGAAAGACCCAAGGGCTGGGAGAGAAAGAAATGAAGGACATTTTACAGGAACTCTGTAAAAATACAACTTAACCATCCCCAAATCAGCTTCCTTCCTTCACGGTTTTTGCCAACTTTCACATACCTATAGAAAAGAACTGTGAAGTGATTTAGCACCAGGTATTTCCACTGAGATAAGATCCCAGAACCTAAAGCCTAAAGGTCAGCAAAGGCTTGCTGACATCCTCCTCCTTGCTGCATCCAGGACAACTGTGCCACTTGTCCCTGACCAGCAGAACCACAACGTTGGGACTGTCTGTGCTGAGCCGCCAGCCACATGGTGTGAAGAAATGTTCTTCTGCAGGGGATTTCCCCTGTGAGTCACACAGTAGCACACACAGATGTCCACATGCCTGCAGACAAGGAGCCCACTCATCCCTGGTACTCCCAGTACAGGTATTTCTTGGCTTGCTGCTCCATCTCCTGCAGGTTCAGGCGTGCAGGAGGGTTTCTGTGCTCTGACATGAGTTGGGTTATGAACAGCTGTCCTTGCTTTCATTACAAACCTCACCACCCTTGTGAGTGGAGGTCCCAAGCTGCTTTCCAGTGACCCCAGTGACCTTACTGTCCCATCCCTGTCAGCAGCAAGGATCGTGTGAGCTTCAGGAGGGGTCATCGGGCAGGTTCAATCCACCTGCTCCAGCTGTGTACACTCAGCCTGCCGCCGAACAAAGGCCTTTGTGTGACACCACCTCAGCCAACGGCCAACTGCGAGCCTGGTCAGATGGACACTGATAGGGAAACCAGGTCCTTTCCAAAGCACAGCACTTACATTTGGCTATAAATTTATGAAACCCAGGGCTGAGAGGGAGTGGCTGGGACAATGCCAGCAGTATCTAGCAAAATCTCTATTTTATAGCCTCCTTCCACCTCTGGGACTCGATCACCTCCAGCACAACCAGCCACCCAAATCTTTTCCCAAGGAGTTTGCATCATGCCAAGTTTCTGATGCAGGAACACTGGAGTTTGCTTAACCTCAGTGCAAGCCAGACAAGTTGAACTACGGCCCACAGGCTCACCTGAGCTTTTAATTTTAATTTTATTTGTTTGGTAGAGGTAAAAATAGAGCTTTGAGGCTGTTTGGCCTGGGTGCACTGTGGTATATCTGCGGGTATTTCTTTAACTCCTGCAGTACACTTGAGAAATGTTGCTACTCCCATGCTACACTGTTCCACTCTCTTCCCCCCTGCATGTCCCCACCTAAGAAATTTTACTTGGAGTTGATTTGTGAGCTCCATAGGAAAGCCTTGATTTTTAAATGGTGCAAAACCTGAGATGTTGCACAGCAGAACCTGTCCCGTGCAGTGACAACCGTGACACCTCGCTGTTGTGCAGTCAGTTGTACATCACAACTCCTTTCCTTACGGGTTTCATCTCTTCTCCACAGGGCTGAGCCACTCAAACCTGGGCTTGCTAAAGGGGGACTCCTCCCTGTGGACAGAACTGGTGAAAATCTGAATTGAAGTGGTGAAGCAAACAGACAAAGATGCAGAGAAGGTACAGGAGAAGTCTCTAGAAAAGCCACATAAGCCTGAGGGATCAATTTGGGAGCGTGTGAAGGTTCCCACTCCTGATGTCTCAGACAAGTCAGCAGAAGCCGTGTTAACACCATCCTTTTCCACAAGCAGAGGACACAGCTCTTGGGTCCTACCTCAGCCAACCCATAGAAAGGCTCATTTCCACGTTCTTTGCAGTCTGTGTCCTTCAATGACACCTGTGAAGACCTTTACTCCACCTAAAGCACTAGGGAGGTGGTGTAACCCTCACTGCTCTTTGAGACTGCCATGAACACGTGAAAACCCGAGCCAAAGGATTTCCTTGTTAAAATTTTTGGGGGAAAGATGTCACGATTGACAAGAACCCCAGGTACTGGGGTTTTAGGACCCTTGAATCAATCAGACAAAAGATTAAGGGTCACCTCCCGCCTGCAGAAATGCCAAATATTTTACTGGGTTCCAAATACTCTCAGTTCTCCAGTGTGAACACAGGCACCAGCCTTCTGTGTGTGTGTGCTGTCCTGTGGATCGAGTCCTTGGAAAGGTCTGTCTGGACAAAAGCCTAAATGATAGTCTGGTCCTTCTAGCAGCACCATCTGCTTGCCAGCTAAGACTTGCAGAAATGCCTCAGTGACCAGCACCACTGAACCTCCTGCACCTCGTGGCAGCTCCTGTTCAGTGCCGGAGGCTCTGCTGAACCTGTGGCCAGTAGATGTGCCCTGCTCCACAGGCTGTCCCACAGGGAACACGTGCAGCATTCCTTGCTTTGCTTCACTCTTCTGCATCTCTGCAACTTGTCTTCAACAACTGAATTCCAGTTTTTCTTCCCTCTGGCCTCTGTTGTTTGTGTAGCCATCTGTCAGGACTTTTGCATTGTTGCCTCATGATTCTTTTGTTCTTGTTGACACTTGGTTTGGTCGGATGGGGATCCAGTGGCTCAGCATTGTTTGAGTTATGCTCCTGCTGGTTTTACCTCAAGCAAAGAGCGATGACACGGACTGGCATGGTCTGAGGCGTGATCCTATGAACAGTGGGAATGGTGAAACCACACACGGCCCCAGCTTTCACGTTTATGTAGCCCAGGGGTACCAAGTGACACTTGGGAAGAAGACACAGAGCACTGATATTAAAATTATCTGCAGTGGACTCTTGCTTGTTTCTTAGGTGTCTGTGACTCTTGCCTTTGAGTATCAGAATCCAGCCTTACACAAAGGCATGAAATAAACTGCCAAAGGTGCCCAGAAAAATTCCAACCTCATTCCAGTGCCAAGCTGGTCACTCTGCTCTGGCGTTAAGGGCGCTTTGGAATCAATGCTTCACGATCTCCCGTGGGTTTTGGACACAAGTTATGACTAGCAGGCTTGCTAAATAAGTATTTTCAAACTAAGTCCAGACTTCTTCTGGTGTGATGGGGTTACCAGGGATCCCCCATCCTCAGGGAACCCCCCCGC
>VZRW01007487.1:29717-73004 GCA_013398125.1 Aegotheles bennettii | reverse complement strand
TCGTGCGGTGAGGAGAGGCTGAGGGAGCTGGGGCTGGTCAGCCTGGAGAGGAGAAGGCTCCGAGGAGACCTCACTGCCGCCTTCCAGTACCTAAAGGGGACCTGTAAGATGGGGACAGGCTTCTTAGCAGAGCCTGGTGTGGTAGTACGAGGGGTAATGGTCTCAAACTGAAGGAGGGCAGGTTTAGGTTGGAGATAAGGAAGAAGTTTTTCACCATGAGGTGGGTGAAACCCCGGCCCAGGTTGCCCAGAGTGGTGGTGGATTCCCCGTCCCTGGAGATGTTCAAGGCCAGGTTGGATGGGGCCCCGAGCACCCTGGTCTGGTGGGGGATGGCCCTGCCCATCCCACCCCAAGGGTGGGACTGGATGAGCTTAAAGGTCCCTTCCAACTCAAGTGATTCTGTAGGAAACACCTAGTTCTCTGAAAGGGAAAGCTATGCCATGGGGGGCATACTCTGTGGCAAAACTCTGCCATGGGGACTCTCTCTGCCTCCCTGTTTGCCTGAGGCTGAATTTTTGGCCCTGAGCTGACTGGGAAGCCTCAACTGTTTGGAAAGATAATAGAGGATAATAACAAATGACAGCCCTTTATCAAGGGCACATCCTCCAGCACAGTGCTTGGTAGTTCAATGTACAGCTGCAGAATGCATCAACACTGGAGATGGAGCAGAAAGAGCCTTTATGTGTGGGGAATGAATCCAAAAAACTCATCAGGCATAAGGTTGGGGGTTGGAGGCACAAACAGACTCTCCCTGGGGGACATCCTTAAAGCAGTGCAATTAATATACTGGGCAACACAGGAGTATTGTTGTGCTGCCAAGTAGATAATAATAACAGATAAAGGGAGAGAGAGCTGCAGGCTCTGAATAGTGTTTGCATGCCTCCTGTGGTGTGTCTGGAACAAGGTCAGTTACTGGTGTGTTGTGGGAGAAAGCAAAAGCCTTTGCAACAGCAGAAAAATGGAATTAGAAGCTAGATGTTGGTCACTGGCAAAAAGCTGAAAGTGATGCCCTTATCCCAGCAGGACTGTAGCCCCCAAGATTCAGTGACATCAGCCACTAGTGAGAGTCCCAAGCCCAGGTTCTTTGTCACATCTGAGCCTTAGCAATGCCAATGCCTGCACAGGAGACAGACTTGAAAGAAATGAGAAGTAGCAGCTGGTCTTAAAGATCCAAGTCTCATTTCTTGGATTTATCTTCTGGGAAGTTCTGAAAACATTTTGCCACCTTGAGCAAGGTGCAACCATCCAGCCAATTCCTTGTCCACCAGCTGCTCCATCCATCCAGTCCTTACCTCTCCAATTTAGAGACAAGGATGTTGTGTGGGACGGTATCAAATGCTTTGCACAGGTCCAGACAGATGACATCAGTTGCTCTTCCCTTATCCTCCAGCTCTGTAACCCTATCATAGGTGGCCACCAAATTTGTCAGGCACGCTCTGCCCTTAGTGAAGCTGTGTTGGTTGTCACCAATCACCTCCTCATTTCCCATGTGCCCCAGCACAGTTTCCAGGAGGATCTGCTCCATGATCTCACCAGGCACAGAGGTGACACTGCCTGGCCTGGAGTTGCCCTGGTGTTCCTTTTTCCCCTTTTAAAAACAGGGGTTATGCTTCCCCTCTTCCAGTCCCTGGGAACTTCACTGAACCCCCACAACTTCTCAAGTATGATGGATCATGGCTTAGCAACTTCATCCCCCAGTTACCTCAGGTCCTGTGGACTTGTGCACCTTCAGGTTCCTTAGGGGGTCTTGAACCTGATCTACCCCTACCATGGGTGGTTCCTCATTCTCCCAGTCCCTGCTTTCACCTTCTGGGACTTGGGTGATGTGGCTTGAGCACTTGCCAGAGAAGACAGAGGCAAAAAAAGTCATTGAGTAGCTCAGCCTTCTCCATATCCTGGGTGATCAAATCTCCTGTTTCCCTCTGGAGAGGCCCCGCATTTTCCCTGGCCTTCCTTTTATCACTGATGCACCTACAGAAGCTCCTCTTGCTGCCCTTGGTGTCCCTGGCCAGATTTCATTGTCAGGGCTCTGGCTTTCCTAACCTGGTCCCTGGCTGCTTGGACAATTTCTCTGTGTTCCTCCCAGGCTCTGTCCTTGCTTCCACCCTCCATAGGCTCCTTTTTGTGTTTGTGGTTGTCCAGGAGCTCCTTGTTCATACATGCAGGCCTCCTGGGGTTTTTGCCTGACTTTCTCTTTGTTGGGATGCAGCTCTCCTGCGCTTGGAGGAGGTGATCCTCAAATATTAACCAGCTCTCTTGGGCCCCTTTTCCCTCCAGGGGTTTTTCCCATGGTACTCTACCAAGGAGGTTCCTGAAGATGCCAAAGTTTGCTCTCCCGTAGCCCAGGGCAGTGAGCTTGCTGTGCACCCTCCTCACTGCCCTAAGCATCTTGAACTCTACCGTCTCACTCAGCAAAACTCTGTCACTGAGCAAACTCACCACAAGCTGACTATTCCCTCTAGGAATACACTTCTTTAATGAGTTCACCATCCTTTTAGCCTGCAGGGTTGCTACAGAACTTCACAAGGGCCTGCACGTCCTAGAACAATGAAAGAAACCTTGCATGCTTGACTGGAGACCTTATTGACCGAGGAGGACTTTAGCAGTAGTTACCACATTTCAGCATTGTTCTCCAACCACCTGGGCCAAACCAAGCATCGCGACCTCCACTGTGTCTAAACAAACTGTTACAATCAACCTGCCTGGAGAAGGTTCCATAGGAAGCAGTCACAGTCAAGGTCACAGATCGCTTCAGTGCTTCTCCATTAATTTTTGTAATGAGCGAGTTTCTTTGTGTTGATCCTCCATTGAATGCAGCAATTAACCTGTTCACAGGAAAGGTGTCAGTGTCTACACCACAAAGATGTGGCTACAGCTCCTGCAGATGTGTCCAAGCTAGCATCAAGCTGCTGCTAGCAAGGCAACCACAGAGCTCCTCAAGCAGGTTCTGCCAGGGGTTGTGCCACCGCCTGCTGCAGCTCAGTTGAAATTCTCTGCTGGGCTGTGCAGACTCCCACAGAAGGACCCCTGTCCTCCCCCACTGCTCCGGGCAAGCACGAGGAACGGCTGGGTGATGGTGAACTGCAGGAGCAGGGAGGAGCACCATGATGAGATGGAGTGTGAGCAGTTGAAATACTGCAAAAAGAGGGAAAGCCATGGAGCTCCAGAGACTACAGGAATTTTCCTAGAGCCATTTTATGGCTCTCATGAGAAAGAAATAGGGCTCTTTGCAGTGAGTGAAATTGGAGGTCAGGTCACTGCTTGACACAGAAATTACCGTGATCAGTTGTCTAGGAAGAAAAGTTTGCAGCTGAGTAGTACTGCTATAGTCTTATAATAAGGCAGCTTTTATTTGTAAAATAAGCTTTGCTGATAGAAGACATCCAGTGCCTCAGATAAACCAAGCCAAAACCATAGAGGCACAGTTTTTGCAGTCTTAACTATGCCTGCAGCAGAGCCTTTTAAGTGGCAGAAATCCATCTACACGTGGCTGGTGGGTTCTGTACGTGGTTATTTCCTAAGTTAGCTTGTTCTGCTGCCAAGGTTCCCTCTCACTGCTCCATCTGCAAATGCAGGGATCCAGCCGAGCGTGGTGCTACTGCTGAACAAGACTAGCTGGAGTCTGAAGTTATGGTTTAGGTGACGTTCAAAGTCAGGCTGGAAAACAACTCATTTTGAGTCAAGAATGCAGGATAACCCATCCATATGCAGGTATTTCTCCAGCATCACTTCACAGTTCCTCATAGCTGCCCAGAAAGACCAACGAGATCTTCCAGAATCTCCTGGGAAGGGATTGTGGTGGTGTTACAAAGCACAGCAGCCTTGAGAGCTGTCTCCAAGAGATCTCAATGAGAGCAGACTAAGGAGAGCACCTTACACACCTTCCCTGTGAGCGTGCGTGGTGTGGTGCTTACGTTAACTGGGGTGCCAATCACCTGGCCACCAGCAGCCAAGCACCCACCCACCCTGCCAACCACTGCCCTTTTGCAGGGGTGAGGGGATGGAAGGAAGACAAGAAGACTTGGGTTGAGATGGTTTAATAAGGAAAACGAAAGGTGCATGTGGAAGAGAAGCAAGAAGAGGAATTTATGCCCAGCAGCTGCTTTGGAAGACACATGCCACAACCATGGATGTGTGTGTGTGTCCCCTCCTCTTCCTTTCTTCTACCTTTTATTGCTGAGCATAACGTCATATGGTACGGGATATCCCTTTGGTCCACACCTAAATAAGCTCTTTGCCTGAAAGCAGACTTTTTTCCCCTCTAAAAAACCCCTAAAGCTGGGGCACTAACAAATCTACACAAACCCATCAGCTGGCTAGCTTCAAGATTAAATGAATCAAACTTCAACACCACTGCAAAGTGTTCGGTGGTCAAAGTAGAAATGGTTAAGACTTCTTAGACCTCTCTCTAGTGTTCCATGTCATCAATATGCCAAATCCCTATGAAACAAGAGAAATAAAGGCCAATATATTACTTTAAACAGAATCAGGGGTCAAAGTATGGAAAGTCAGTCTACTTCATCCAGACTGAACCCAAACGGTAAATTGCAAGAGTGATGGAGAAAACCCTCAAAGGTTGGTCTGGTTTGACAGGCTTCTTCTGATTTAGGTCATTTTGAGCTTTTCTGTGCTGTGCTGGCCATCAGTGTGAAAAGCAAAGCCCCTCACCTTGAGAACAAGACCACTGAAGGCATTCGGGGAGCTGCAGGACAGCGGTGCAGTCTGAGGACAGTGGGTTGGTTTCAGCTGCACTAGGGCTAGGGGAGGTTCCTGCAAGCAGTGGGCTAGACTGGGATCTCCACCCCTTGCTGCAGTTATAAAGGCACCAACATCTAAGGAGGGAGCCAGGGAGGGATTGAAGGGCTGACTCCTTCCCTCTGGAGCACTTGGTGAGGAATGTCGCGGAATTGTTAAACTCGAAGGCAATAATTGTTTCTTGGGAAGAGAGCTTACCTCTTTCTTCTCTCTCCCAGTGAGAAAAATGTGGCTGAAGCTTCTCTTGGCTGTTCTTCTCCTGCATGTAACAGCTGCAAAGGAACCCGAGTCGTAAGAACTGCTGTATTATTACTGATAGTATTCACTATAAGGCTTTAAGACAGTGCTAATTAGTGCCACTGCTTTTACTTTAAGTGTTAAATACTGCCATGATTAATCTTTTCTAGCTGGAGAGCTAAGTTAAACTAGAATGTGGATAGTAGGGGATGGTTCTCATCTAGTATGGAGCAGACCTTCTGCCTGTTGCAGAATTTCCATACAAGTGGAAGTGTGTGTTCAGAAAAGGCAATAGCAGCAGTAACAGCAGTGGGCTTTTCTAAGAGCAGGGTGACCCAGGATGCAGGTGAAGGGCAAAAGGACAAGAGTTGGGATGCTAGCAGAGCTGTGTGGGGAGGCCAGGGCTGGGCTAGTTGGGGGATGAAGGGCAGGAGTGAGGGGCACTGGCAGTGTCCTGTGTTTAACCTAAACTCATCAGCGGGTACTGAGTACAATACTTTGTATTTCTTTTTCCCTGATGAGCTTCTTTCTCCTTTCTCTGATGTGATCTCTTTGATGTTTGGATCTCACAGGCAGTATGTCCTGATGGTGCCTGCTGTCCTCCAGACTGACTCTGCAGGTCAGGTTTGCCTGCAGTTCCTTAACCTCAACGAGACAGCATCAGTCAGAGTCGTCCTAGAATATGGTGCTGTTAACACCACTATTTTTGAGAAAACCATGACAGCAAGCAATGGCCTGCACTGCTTCAACTTCACGGTAAATTGATTTTAATTTATGTCCCAATGGAAAATAAATATTAGGAGGGATGAGAAAACTAGAGCAGAGAGCAAAGGAGAGGAACAAGGAACGGAGGAAGTCGGATTTTTTGAAAGAAAGAGAAAGCAGAGGAGAGAGATATAGTAAGATAAGGAGGCATTTTTATTAGATATAAGAAATAAGAAAGGTCCAAGAGGAGTGATGGAAGGTGATGGAGGTGAGAAGGGTGTCTCTTTGTAGGAGTCCAGGCCACAGGTATCAGTCCAGGTTCAGCAGGTTCTGGAGCAAATGACTTCCACACTAACAACCTCCCCTTGTTTTTGTTTCCTCACAGGTTCCTCCTGTCAGTTCTGCCCCATTGGCTTTTATCTCCTTCTCTGCCAAGGGCACCACAGTCAGCCTGGAAGAGCGGAGGTCTGTGATGATCTGGAGCATGGAAAGCATCGTCTTCGTGCAGGCGGACAAACCCATCTACAAGCCAGGACAAAGTGGTGAATACCTATTTAGTTTATAACATGTCCCTTAGGAAGCAATTTCTTCAGACAGAATCTCTGCGTGGGTGTTTTCCAGGCTGAGCTATAGTCTAGGCAATTTCCTCAGAGTTTCTGTTCAAACTTCTACAAGTATTTTCTGTGGAGCTCAGAGTCATCTTCAGAATGGCAGGAGACTGGCATCCCATGGTCTCATTTTCTTTGTCACTTCCTCCCAACTGAAAGAGCTTTTACTGCAGCTCTGTCATTACTGGTGGCAGGCCAAGGTGGTGGAAAGAGGTGATTAGATCACTGCTTACCTGCCTGGCATGAAACAATGCTCCCACAGGCATCTGCCTGTGATGCTGGTCACCATCAAAGACAGTCTAAAGACTGAGAGTCAGATCCATTATTTTAAAATTAATTGTAAGCTTTAAAAGGCAAAATCATGCTATTTACCTTCTGGGTTTGAATGGGTTTGGACTTCATATTTTCACGTTGCTGTTTTTCCTGCACTTATGCTGTTCCCCTATCCATACTTCTCATCTGGCCATTGAGCAGAGCTCCACATATGCAAGGAACCTTTTATCTAGATCCATTCCTTAATTCACTTCTAGACTTTAAGGCGTCTAGCATACAGATAGAAAGCTGTAGGAAACACTGTGAGAACACTTCTTTTGAGAGGTCAGCCAAATGGCACAGTGATGAGACTGGACCAGCTATACTTTAACTAGGGGTGAGTTCTTTCTACATATACACATAGCATGAAGGAAATCTTCCCCATCAGGTTCTGGTGCCACTGAGGTGTCCACAAACGTGGCTTGATTATTTGTCAGAGTGCTTGGTTTTGAAGTGGGGAAGTAGTAGAGTAAATTAAATGATGTAAAGGTAATAAGGGTGGTTTTGAAACAAGCTTTTGTTTCTCCTTGTGCAGTAATTCTTTGTCCTCCTTTCAGTTCTTCTCTTGTAAAAAAAAAGAAAAAAAGTAAGGCAAAAATCTGTACAAGATAAGCGCAAACTGAACTAAGAGGGATTGCACTGCATTAGGAAAAACTGACACTTCCTTTAGTTCCGGTAATATCTGGAACTTTTGTATGTTCAAAGCAACAAGTCCTGCTTTAGAGGTGGTGGAAAGAGGCACCAGTCTGCCTGCATCTCGCAGTCAGCCACTGGAGAGTTACACTGTCACTTCACACTGCCTGACCTGCACAGCAGCTCGTGTTCATCCAGTCATCCCCTTCCTCTGAGGTTAAGCAAACTCCCATGGAGCAGTGGGAAAAGCCCCCTCAGCAAAGTGTGTGTAGGATTTGCTTACCTTCAGATGCAAGTGGGGCTGGTGCTTACCTCCTGTGCAAGTGGGGCTGGTGGAAGATCTGGTGGAACTGGGAATACTGAATGCAAAACATCATGCTCAGCCAAAAACCCCACAGTGAGTGCTGACACCCTGTTCCTTGTCTTTCCAGTGATGTTCCGTGTTGTTGCCCTGGATTCCAATTTTAAGCCTGTTCAGGAGATGGTGAGTGACTGGTAGTATTCCCCTGTATTTAGAATTGCTGGGGGACAACCTCGTTCTTAAATTGTAAATAAACAGTTGCTGTGGGTAAGGTGAGATATTGCAGAAACTAAATGCCAAAGGATTACCATGATTTCCTAAGCACACACTATGACCCGCCCTTACATTAGTCACAGGGGAGAGCACAAGTGTGTAGAAGGAGGTGTTAAGAAAGGGGCTCAAAAACCCCTCACTTTGTGGCCTCCTGTCAGGTGGTTGTAGTGCAGAAGACAGCGCAGCGTCACTGAAAGAGCTGATGCTAATAAGCAGAGTGAGAACAGGAGATCAAAGAAGCCCAGGTCACAGTTCAGATGCACCTCTAACTTACTGAGCTTGCACTAAAGCCAGTAGGATCAGGAACTGCTCCAACATTCTCACTTCCTTTATGTAATCTTATTATTGAAGTAAAACTGCTATTAAACTAATTAAGATAAGAGATGGATATCTGATTACTGGTATTATACTGATTATTGGTTAAACATTTCTCACAGTCCTGAGGAAAATTTGTTTGCTCAGCCACCTAATCTCTTCTCCCACTTTGTTTTTTCCTGTTTCAGTACCCCTTGATTGCAATTCAGGTAAGAGATCTTTTTCTCTTTGTACTGTTTTATGCATGTAAAAAGAAAATCTAGGGCATGTGTGTTTGCATTAGTTTGTGTGTGCCCACACACAGCCAAATCCTCAGTACACTGATGGGAATTAACTTCATAAAATCCCAGGATGCTGCTCAAGCTTTACTAACACGGGCAGCACACCTACATTCATCTCAGTAGTTTGAAGTTGTTCTGTCCTTATACCTGCCTTGGATCCATGTCCACCTCCTCCAGTTTGCTCAGCTTATTTTGGGGTGTATCTTTCCATAACTCAAGCACTGCTGAAAGCAATAAACAAATACATGCTGTGGATACAACTGCTAGCAATGATAGCACTGCAAAGGCATTTTGTCCTGGAGTTTAAAATAGCAATCTCAGTCCGTGTGCTGACAGCATTCTTGGGAGTTTTCATGTTATCCTGTGGTCAGGTGACTTTGTCTGCAGTGACACATACATATCTGGGGCTCTATATGTGCCTCTCTGCAGTCAGTGCTTTAAACAGCTTGAGGAAATGGTGAGTTTTCTTTAGTTTAACTGGCATAAAATACTCAGAGGCAAACGACACCTCAGTGAATGCAGAAGTGCTTCCTCCATACAGCAGCTGAAAAAATCTGGGTTTGCCAAAGACCAGGATTTGTGTGGGATAAGCTCAGCTGAGAGCGAACATAGAGGGATTTCCTTTCTCTCCCTCCTTGACACAAACCTGGAGCAACATATACTAAAAAGCAGGGAAGAGCAGTATTGTGCAACTTCCCCTGATAATTGAGACTAACACCTAGGCTGGTAGAGGATGCCTAAATCTGAGAACAACAGATGAGAACCTCGCAATGTTCATAATCAGGGCACTGAGGCATAACTTATCTCAATGCACATGCATTCAGCAACTTCCACGATGAGTAAAAGCAACTTGCCCTATTTTCTTCTTTATTCCTGGTTTTGTGTGCTAGTAGCAAAAGATTTGCAAGGGAAACAAGCTGCAAGTCCATATAGTTTTTATTTCTTCAGGATCCACAGGGCAACAGGATCTTTCAGTGGCAAAATGTGACATCGGAGATGAGCATTATCCAGATTGAGTTCCCGCTGAGTGAAGAGCCTATCCTGGGGAACTACAAAATCATCGTCGTAAAGAAGTCAGGAGATAAAACAAACCACTCATTCCTCGTAGAAGAATATGGTAAATAGTGCCTGTTGTTCTTATTCAGAGTAGAAAATATCATTAGAGATGAGCCCATATCAATCAACCCCTTTTGTTGCTAAAACTTCAAACAGCTTCCTGGCAAATGCAGCCTCAATTAGTTGTCATTAAGAACTGGAGAGAGGAAAAAAAGAACAATAAAAGGCCAAAGAAGTTAATTAACCATTTTGCACAGATCAAGCCAGGAAAATAATCTGCATAATCAGTAAGCTGAATGCAGATTTCACTGTGACCAACTAACCTTCTCCCAGCCACGTCCATGAACTTCCTTAGCCAAAGCTCTGCAAGGTATCTAGAGATCAGAGGATTCACCTCGCAAGTTCTGACTTCTTTTCAAAGCTTTGTAGCAGCACTTTAGTGAGCCTTCACAGGCCAGGTCTCTTCTCGGCCATTTTGGCACCCCAGTTCTGAGATCCTATTCCATCTGTGACTTGCACTACTGGTAGACCCTCATTTTCTCTCATCTCAGGAGGACCTGCCATTTGATAACGTGCCAGTATTGGTTTTTTCTTTTTATTCTTTGTCCTAGTGTTGCCAAAATTTGAAGTCACAGTCACTGCACCAGAAAGCCTTACAGTCCTGGATTCTGAGTTCACAGTGAAAGTCTGTGCAGTGTAAGTACCAGGTGCAGAGGGGTTAGAAAACATGCTGAGGAGCAAGAACTTCCAAAGAACTGGGGGAAGAGACAGGGTTTAGAGAAGAGACCAAAACAGAGCCTCAGAAGAGGTTGATCAGGGTCGACTTAGTGGTTGGAGCTTTCATTTACTTCTCATCTCATTTTATTGTATAAGTATTCTCTTCTAGCTGGTGTTTGGTGGGTTGAATAAATCTTTTGAGGTCCCCTGATGAAGTCGGATGTGTCCACTCCCAGTAATGCACTTCAGAGGGAGATCTTCATACAGCAGAGCACCCTTCAGTTGTTAACTGCCCCTCCAAGCTTAGTTCTTCAGAAGGATCTTGATTACTCTCCTACCAAGATCTTGTAATTCAGAATCCAGGGTTGAAATCCTGATCCCTCTGGAGATAGAAGTTTTGCTCTGATTTCAGGGGGTCTAGAACTCCAGTCTAGGCTGAAGAGTGGAGAGACAGTCCTAACTTGGTCAGTAGCCACATCTGTCCATCATGCTTCTAGAGAGATTTATTTTTATGTTTAAAGTGTGGTTTTGGTTCATGGACTTAGGGGTGAAACAGATTAATAGTTCAGCTCCTGAATTGTATTATCTTTTGGTAACAACAGGGGAGTTGGGAAAAAGCCTGTGAAGCTACTCCATTCTCTGGCTTCCAGCTCACTACTTTTCCTGGGTCTACTCCAGCATATGTTGGCTTAAGTTAATTTTTCAAGCATCAGCTCATGGATCTATCTCCTCTTCCCCTAGGTACACCTATGGTCAGCCTGTTGAGGGGAAGGTCCAGCTCAGCGTGTGCAGGGATTTTGATACATATGGGAGGTGCAAGAAAAGCCCCGTTTGTCAATCGTTTACCAAAGATGTATGATACATAATTATTCCTCTTTGTGCTTGTCCTCTCTCCTGTATTCTTGTTTCTTTCCCTTTTCTCATCACACTTCCCTCCTCTCCTTGATGCTCCACTTCACTCTGCTGGTCTGTTTGCTTAGATCACTAGCTAGGAACTCGGGCACCTCGTTTCTCCGTTTCCTACAAGCCCTAAAAAGACTGACATGTTCCTTCTTCATGGCTCAGTTTCCCATCTGAAAAGTGCAGACAGTGATGTCTCCATCAGTCCTGCATGTTGAAAGTTAAATCATGTTAAAAATAGAGGGAAAATGCTTCACCCACTAAAGAAGGGTCTCGTGCATTGCTAGCATGTGATCTGAAAGCTGTGACCCTTGGTAACAGGATTTTTTCTTCTCTTTCTAGCTGGAGACAGAGGGCTGTGTCTCCCAGGTTCTCAGCTCTGACATCTTTGAGCTAAATCGTGTTGGTTACGTGAGGAATCTTGACGTGAGAGCCGTTGTCACAGAGAAAGGAACAGGTAATCCCTTCTAGACAGTCAGAAACAGCAACAGTGGAGTGGTCAAGAAAGAGTAGGAGATATTTAGCCTCTGCCTGCTAAGTACAAGGATGTCTTCCTGAAGAAGATGGTCCATTTTTAGAAGCACAGTGACCATATCCAAGGAAACACTAACTCTTGATGCAGGACAAAGTGTATCTTCTCTTGCCTCTGGACATGTCTTATAGGCCTGCAACTTACAGCTGCTCGGTCTATCTCCATAACTCGGCTGATGAGCATGGTACAGTTTGAAAACATGGATCGCCACTACAGAAGAGGAATTCCTTACTTTGGACAGGTAAGCAAGGGCGTAGGGAGCTTGTGTTGAAGAGGGCTGACAAGCAATCACATGACAGCAGTGATGGGAACATTTGGGGGCAGGCAATGTTCTCGTCAAGCTTCTTTCTTGGCACACAGTGCCCTGTTGATAACTCTGAATCCTGAAGAGTTTATTCCGAGTTTGATTCTGCCAGAAATACTTTGAAGCAAAGGAATCCATTAACTAGCATTTTTCTAGCTTGAATTTTAGGCTTAATATAATCAATATAAGCTTATATAATCACTGCCTCTCCCTTCAACATTGACCATCATGTGCCAGCCAGAGATGAATAAAAATACTGGTGGATGAGGGAAGAAAGAGTGAAAGGAGTTTAAGAAAAAAATCAAGGAAATTACAACAGTTTCTGTCTCAACAAGCTTTTTTATGACTCGTTCTTTCATGACCAATCCCACATAACTCTGCCAGTGGTTTAAAGGGTAGGGATAAATCTCTTTTCTTCTCTTCAGCTTTTTTCAATGAGGAAAGGGCAAGGGGACATCTTACCAGTAGCAGCACTGAAAGGAGAGCAGATATTGTCTTTCAAGGGTTTTTTACCCTCTGGAAGATGTCTATGCAACTTTCTCACTTGGTTCTTCAGGTTGCTGTGCACCTTACCACCCCTTACTGCAGGACAGGGGTCAGCAGGCTCCCTGGAGTGATGTGCCACAATAAATTTCCCAAGCACACACATTCTCTCACACACTGAAAGTTAAGCACCCTGAAAGACGCATGGTACCAGGCTGGAATGTCGCATCTCGGGGACAAAGCTGCTGACTATGGCTTCAGGCAGCTTCTTTGCTTTTGTGCAATAAAAATCCCTTGAGAGTCTTATCAGGGCAATTACTGTCTGGAAGCCAGTGGTACTCATGCTTTTTCAAAACGCTGCGGATCCCAGTCCTTGTTCTGGTGGCCTTATGCCATTCCTGGTCCTTCCCTGCACTATGAAACACGGGTTGATGGCTGTATGTTGTGGGCCATTCAGTCCCATCCAAGTCAACATCCACCCAAATACTTTTAGTTCTCTATTTTAAGTTTTCATTTGTCACCGTGCTGTTTCTGGGCAGTGAGGACAGTCAGTCTCTTAAGCTTCTATTTAATGTATTACTACTTCTGCCATCTTTTTTCTGAAAAAACCAAAATGAATGCTCAGTTCTAGCAACTTAGGGTTTACCTAATTCTGTCTGTTATTTCTTAGTTGTATGTCTAGCACATAAACTGCAGAGACAGTGGGGAAAGAATCAAAGTGTTTGAAACAAAGATCTGGAGAAAAGGCCTTCAGACACTGAAAGTATAGGCAGCAGACTCTCAGGACTAAGAAAGGGGGAAAAAGGAGAAAAGGAAGTATGTCTTCAAACTGCAAGTGTGTAGTTAGGAGGGACTGGCCAGGCAAGACATGAGACACAAGAAGTTCTTGCTCCACTAAAGGAAGTTATCAATGATGTAGTATATGCTGAGGAAGCTCTTGCTCCGAGCCTCGTAAGATAGCTAAGGTAGCTGCCAGAAAGTGAAGAGAAACATTTCAGTTCTCAAGTATTGCTTTGAAGGCAGAAGAAAAGCAATTCTGCTGTGTGGAGAGCAAAGGAGTGTGAACTCTGGTGTCTACGTACAGAAGGGTAACACACTGAGCATGTCTCACTTTCTCTTCTGCAGATCAAGCTGGTAGACAAAGACAACTCTCCTATTCCCAATGAGGTTGTTCAGCTGTTTGTCAATAACAAGAACACAGACAACTTTACCACTGATGATAACGGCGTTGCAGAGTTTAGCATTGACACCTCCAAAATGTTTGATCCCGAGATCAGTCTGAAAGTGAGTCCAAAACAAGGCTGAATAGTGATAGGGAGATGGCTGCTCTCAAACTGTACCCAAAAAAGATGGGATGAGATTTGAATTCTGGTAATAAAAATGTGCTTTCTCTGAATTGTTTCATGTTCTACAGCTCTCAAAAATCACTATAAAAAGTGAGGAAAACACTTGAGTTGTTGCAATGTAATGGCTTGCTGCAAGGTTGAAAGATCATTGTGCTGCTTTTTCCTTACCAGTTTGGCTTTAGATGCTATTTTTAAAATAAGCATTTGTGAAGTGACCAGTCTGATGTTGGTAGGTGATAATGATTTCCCTAGTGACATATGTTTGTTTTTCTTTTTCTTTTCTTCTCCACTCCTTCTCCCAATCAGGCAACTTATAAAACCAGTGACCAGTGCCACTCTGAAGGTTGGATAGAGCCTTCCTACCTCGATGCATCCTTCTCCGTCCAGCGCTTCTACTCCTGGACTAGTAGTTTTGTTAGAATTGAGCCTTTGTGGAAAGAGCTGAGCTGTGGGCAGAAGAGGATTATCACTGTACACTATGTCTTGAACACAGAAGGGCACGAGAGCATCAGCACCATGAACTTCTACTATGTGGTGAGTGTGGGGTTGTTGCATGGTTTGCTGAAAGGGCTTAGCCACTCAGCTGCCTGGCAGTCCATCCACAGCAATTACAGCAGTGAGTGCTTTTCCAGCTTTTGGACTGCCAACCAGCACAATGGTCAACAGCCCAAGGACAGAAACAGCATTGAGGTGACTTGGCAAAACTACTTGATCAGGAAAAACAACCTCCATTTCTGGCCATGTTGCTCTATTTCATAGTGTGGAACCACCTTCATAATGTCTCAAGCCAGGGTCCTTGTCCCTTCCCTCCACAAAACTCCTTACAGTATACTCGGCATCCTCCTTCCCTTCCTTCTCCTTCTGCTTCCTGACAAAGGGCCCAGCAGTGGCAGACTTCAGCACGCCCCAAGGCTGATGTTTAAGCATCTGAAGCCATCTCAGTGTACTGTGCCTTGATTGTCCTGTCAATGTATGTTGAACTTGATTGCTGCTTTCTTCCTTCAACCTCTACCAACCTATAAATGTATTGCTCTTCTCTGCACAGGGCATGGCAAAAGGCAAGATTGTCCTTACAGGGGAAATTAAAGTTAATATCCGAGCTGGTAAGTTAAGTTTCCAATCCACTATTCTGGTTTATAAAGAAATAAGTAGAGGTATGGTTGAACAGAGAGCCAAGGCAAGGCTTCCTGCATGTATACAACAGCTGTTGGGAGTGCTGTCTTTCTCCATCCATGCCTGTGTGCATGATACCAGCACTACCACTAAGATCACTATAAAGTCAGATTTAGTCCAGCAACAAGTTCATTTGATAAGAGTCAAAAGATAATTTCCTGTAAGGATCTTCCCAAAGGATCATGTAGGGAATGCAGCGTGTCTGGCTTTAGAGGCTGTCTGAATCTGGCCACATGTGCAAACCCACCTGAGAACACCTGGATCTAAACCTGGGCATGTCACCTCCTGGCAAATCCAGGATTTTTCAGTTTATCATATAAGTATGTTGTTCCACTGACTGCTACAGCTATGTGCCAGTTGGGGATGGCCACTGCTACAGCAGATCTTGATGCTTCTCTCCTTATCAGTCCCTTTCTCTCTTCTGATAGCCGAAAGTGGCACCTTCACCATTCCACTTGTGGTCAGCGAGGAAATGGCTCCAGCCCTCCGGCTGCTGGTCTATACCTTACACCCTGCCAAGGAACTGGTGGCAGACAGTGTCCGATTTCCAGTTGAGAAGTGTTTCAGAAACAAGGTGAGAGGCACTAAGATATAGCAAGCCTTACCTGCTGTCAGATAAAGACAAATTCTTTGTGCACACATTCACAACAGATTTCCAGTTTTATTTCTTGTTTCCATCCACTTCTCTCAGCATTAATCTCTTCATTCTCCTTTTTTTCCCTTTTTCCTTATATCTTTCCTCTGCCACCACCTCCTGGCATTATAGTCACAAGGTAAATCCTCTTTTGACGTTAAAAACCACTTTTCAGGAAACCCACTCTACTCCCCAGTGGCTTCTGCCTTGCTTGAACTATACTAGTGTCCTATTTAATTTAGACTGTCTGTTCCTTAGCATAACACACTTTAGCCTTATCCCACTTCACTATTTAATCTAATTTTTTACTTTTTTTTCTGTTGAAAAATGCAGTTTGGGTTTACCAGAGCGAAATACATAAAGAAAAGAAAACAAAAATAGCGATGTGGGGGTTAAGTTTTCCTTCTGTGTTTTTTTTCACTGGTACATTTTCATTTGTCATATTGAAATCATATTTCACCATTAAGATTTTTATGATCTTCAGCTCCTAAAAGCTGAAAAACATGAAACATTAGGAGAAGATAAAACAAGTGAGATTAAACAAAATGTTTCCAGTTACCTGATGTGCTCCTGCCCTCCTATTTGTTCCCCTCTTATCTAACACAAATGGGAAATAGATTTTGCTCTGAATAGATTCAAAATAGAATCTGTTTTAAATATTTGCTAAGGCGGGCCATGGACCTATCAAGTCCATGATTTGCTCACTGTAGTGCTTATTAAGTGCCATCTGTGTCATATTAAGATTTGATTTGATAATGGCAGCAAGAGAATTACACTCTAAGTCTCTTGAGGTCGGCTTCATTTAAGCTATCACAGGAGTGCTAAATGTGGGAGGAGATCCTGCCCCTCTACTCAGCCCTGGTGAGGCCACATTTGGAGTCCTGCGTGCAGTGCTGGGCTCCACAGCACAAGAGAGACATGGAGCTCCTGGAGCAGGTCCTGTGGAGAGCCACTGAGTTGGTCAAGGGTCTGGAGAATCTCTCCTACTCAGGAAGGCTGAAGGGAGCTGGGCCTGTTCAGCTTCAGGAAGAGGGGACTGAGAGGGCACCTCATCAACATGTATAAATACATAAAGGGTGGGTGCCAAGGGGATGGAGCCAGGCTCTTCTTGGTGGTGCCAACCGACAGAACAAGAGTTCTGATACACAGAAATTGATGCACAGGAGGCTCCACCTGAACTTGAGGCAGAACTTTCTTTACTGTGTGAATTCCCACACACTGGAACAGGCTGCCCAGAGAGGCTGTGGAGTCTCCCTCACTGGAGATGTTCAAGACCCATCTGGATGCAGTCCTGTGCCATGTGCTCTAGGATGGCCCTGCTTGGACAGAGAGGTTGGACCAGATGAGCACCATGGTCCCTTCCAACCTGACCAATTCTGTGACTCTGTAAGTGTGCTTACTGCCCAAGTCCCCATTATGGGAGTCCTGCTCAACAGAGGCAGTGGAGACCAGACATCCTTCTCCAGGCAGACCATCTGTGCTTTGACAGAAGAGCCTTCTACTCTCCTTCTTGCCCTCCATTCACACCCCCCAGAGCAGCCCTGAGCAGCAGGGAGTAGCAATACCAACATCTGTTTGATGGATTTCAGGTCGGGTTGCGATTCTCCGAGAAGCAGATGCACTCAGCTTCCAGGGTCAGCTTAGTCATTGAGGCTGCTGCCAACTCCTTCTGTGCTGTGAGGGCAGTGGATCAGAGTGTGCTGCTCCTGAGGTCTGAGACAGAGCTGTCTGCAGAAACCGTAAGCTGCCTAAACACACTTATCATTTCCTTCCACTGCAGCACCACTTCTTCCTCCTCCCGTAGCATCTCTCCAATTCAGACTGTGTAAGACTTCTACTGCTTTTTCCATGTGTTGGCCATGAACCATCTATAATAGGTAATACACAGCTGTCATTTCTTGGCAGTTGGAAGTTCTCTTTCTTGTGGGGTTTGGTTTAAGCAGTGGCTGGTGCCTGGCAGCACGACTCTGGTGTATCAGCCACTCCTATTTCTGTGCTGTCAGCAGACTTGCTGAGGGTACACTGCCCCATCATCCAGATCACTAATGAAAATGGTGAACAGGATTAGACCCAGTACTGACCCCTGGGGTACATCACTAGTTAGCTTGCCTCCAACTAGAGTGTTTGCCACTGGTCCCCACCCTCTGGGCCCAGCTGCTCAGCCAGTTTTCCACCCAGCAAACAGAGCATTGTTTCACACAAGCCAAGATCTCAGCTCTTGCAATTTGCAGCACATTACAGTGTGATCAGAATTGATCTTGCCACACGCACAGGTTTGTGTTTCCTTCCCCCTCACAGATATACAGCCTGCATCCCCTGCAAGACTTCCAAGGCTACATCTTCAATGGGCTCAATCTGGAAGATGACCCCCAAGACCCTTGTGTCTCCTCTGACAACATCTTTCACAAAGGCTTGTATTACACACCTGTAATGTCTGGATTAGGCCCAGATGTATATCAGTTCCTCAGGGTAAATGTCCTGTATGTTACTTAAATCTGTTGATGTGAGTTTCTGCTTATGTAGCTTTAGATATTTCTGCAAGTGATGCTGTTAGTAGAACTCATACACGACAAACTCTCCTCGTGGGCATCTGTTCTCAACTCACTGTGGTGCCTACTGCAAACCATGCAGCATGCACAAAGTCCCCCCAAGTCCCTGCATAGGTGTCTCTGGGCATTTCTGTGATGGAAAGGCAGGAGTGGGAAAGAGGGAGAAATGGAATAAACCTCAGTGTGGTTATGGCTAACACTGGAATGTGTTTTTTACAGGATATGGGCATGAAATTTTTTACCAACTCAAAGGTTCGGCAGCCAGTTGTGTGCACGAGTGACACTGCAAGACCTCTGCCATATTTCTTGAATGCAGGATTCATGGCTTCTACACACCGTGTCACATCATCAGGTAATACAGGGGACAGGAAAGAGATTTTATTTTTCTCGTTAAATGAAGTGGCATTCATGTGACATGGACATGGACAATACTAATGAATCACATTGCTGTTGGCACTGAATATTGGTCTGGCACAGAATGAGATGGCTTAGGATAGTGGCCAATGCCCAGAAAAAGCCTTTTAGGTCTACACTTCTAATTCATGTCCAGTTTCATGCTGAGAAGTGTTGGCAATTGGTCACACAAAACTAACACTGTTGGCACTGATTCCCTTCTGACTAGAGCTGGTTTGAAAAGACAGTGTGACAGTGTGGACAGCAAACAGGTCTGAGAACCAAGAGACCTGAGCTCTAACCCTAGGTCTCATGCTCATATCTGGAAGCCAAAGCACTTCAAGTAATGGTTTCTTTCTCTCTGATACCAGCTCAGAGAGACACTAGCTCAGAGATAGGTTTGTGACATTAATTAACATTTTTGTGGCATTACCAATAGTCTCAGTTAGAAATGGGTGAACACTAACCATCCTTCATACTGGCCCGTGCATAGTGAAACCTGTATTTTCTGGGAGTCTTCATTATATGAACCAGGTTTGACTAAATTCCCATTATCTCTTACCAGCTGAGGTTGCTAGAGAGGAACGTGGGAAGAGGCTCATCCATGAGACTATTCGGGAATTCTTCCCTGAAACTTGGATCTGGGATATAGTCCTAATTAAGTGAGTACTGCTTCTTCCCTCTACTTGCCTTGCTTTTAAGAGTTATTTAATACGTCTCCTGATGTGCCAATTCCTTGCCACCTCTTCTTACCTTTTGGCCTGGAAGACCTAGCTTTGTCAATTGTCACCTGCCCACGTGCCCTTCTCTTTTCCATGATAAATTATTCTTTCCCCAAAGATGTCTCTGCAGTTCAAAAAGGACATCAAACTGCTGGAGCATGTTCGGAGGAGGGCCACGAGGATGGTGAAGGGATTAGAAGGGATGACTTGTGAGGAGAGGCTGAGGTCACTTGGGTTGTTCAGCCTGGAGAAGAGGAGGCTGAGGGATGACCTCATTGCAGTCTGTGGCTTCCTCACAAGGGGAAGGGAAGGGGCAGGGACCAATCTCTTCACTCCTGTGACCACTGACAGGACTGGGGGTGACAGCAGGAGCTGAACCAGGGGATGTTTAGGTTGGATGTCAGGGAAAGGTTTTTCACCCAGAGGGTGGTCAAGCACTGGCACCAACCCTGCCTGAGTTCAAGCAGTGTTTGGGTGATGCTCTCAGGCACATGGTGTGACCCTGGGGTGTCCTGCACAGGGACAGGAGTTGGACTCGATGATCCTGATGGGTCCCTTCCAACTCAGCACGTTCTGTGATTCTATGGTCTATTCCCACAACATGTGTACCATGTCATGAGTCATATTCCCTTCCCAAGAAGAGAGACACCTCTATTTAAAGTACAGGTCTGCAAAACAAGAATTCTGAGTCTTCTTTCCAAACTTAGGGAAATAATGAGCAGAAGAATTTCAAATGGGCTTTTCTTAAAAGATTTGGGTGATAAGTTCTGGAGGGGGCTTGGATGTGGGATTTCTGCAGACAGAATATGGATAATGCTGATTTTCAAAACCCATTACCTCTACTGAGAAGCAAGGTACGTGAAACTTAGCCTTTTGAAACTCCTCCTTTGTCCATTCCCATCAGCTCTACTGGAAAAGCCAGTGTCTCATACACCATCCCTGACACCATCACTGAATGGAAGGCCAGTGCCTTCTGCGTGGAAGAGCTGGTTGGATTTGGTATGTCTGTGCCTGCCACCCTGACAGCCTTCCAACATTTCTTTGTGGACATGACTTTGCCATACTCTATCATCCGAGGAGAAGACTTCCTGCTTAGAGTCAATGCCTTCAGCTATCTTGACCACTGCATTAAGGTGTGTATTTCTGCCCCTACTTGCCCTCCTCCAAAGAAGCTGGAGCCTTTATAGGCTGAAAAACAGGCAATAGAATGATTGGTGTAGATGACCAGATCTGTCCCTGCTCTGGACTGATGTACTGTTCATCCTAGCTGATGATACACTGTGCTGACTGGGTTTGTCCTCCTAAGCCACCACAAAGGGGAGGGAGATTTGTGTAAACTGAGTAGGATGGGTGTGAAATGGGTGTCTCTAGCAATCCGTACAGGAGGGAAACACATGCTTTGCAAAGTATCATTCACTATCCACAGTCATGAGAGCTCTGGATGGTTTTAGTGGGGTCTTTTCTTTAGGGATGTATGTGAAAATGTGAAGAAGTGAAGGGCTTATGCTTGCCAAAGTGGGAAGAGCAAGAAGTGGAGGGTGGATAAATCCCTATTCTCTGGGGAGAGAGTTCCCAAAAGTACCAAAACAGCACAAAAAGTCCAGTACTTGCCCTGCAGAGCATCAGTCCAGCTAGAGACTCTATTGCTCCCAGACAGTGCTCTCAATATTCAGTACTTCATGGGCAAAATGCCCCCAGACCACCAGTGCACTGCATCTCTGCCTGGAGGGAGCCTACACATGGTTTAAGAATACTTGGAGAAAGAAAAACAGGGATCTTCTGTTTGGTTTCTTGTTTCTTGTATTGTACCTAGGAAGAGGAAGATGTGGAGTCTAGGGTTCTGCTTGATTTGAAAGCTGAAAATCAGCTCTCCAGTCTCACAAGCAGATCGCCACCAAAGGGGGAAAAACGAAGACACAATTTAGGAATGTTTTCTTCCAAACTCTGTCATAACAAAACAAAAAGGCCTAGTGTGTTAAACATCCTAGGAAAAAAGAACTCCATTATTGAGGCCTTAATCTCTTAATCTTGTTTTTGAAGAATTTCTACAAGAGAATAACAAGCACTAATCAGTCGTTTCCTTTGCAAGTCAGTTCAAAGGCATTAGCACCAGGTCAACTGAGTATAACTCGGTGTTCAGGTCAGGAACACCATCATCCCAACCAATAGAACAAGAGACCATGGGCAGAAACTGATGCACAGGGAGGTTCCAACTGAACTTGAAGCAGAACGTCTTTACTGTGCAAGTTCCTGCACACTGGAACAGGTTACCCAGAGAGGCTGTGGAGTCTCCCTCACTGGAGATGTTCAAGACCCATCTGGATGCAGTCCTGTGCCATGTGCTCTAGGATGGCCCTGCTTGGGCAGAGAGGTTGGACCAGATGAGCACCGTGGTCCCTTCCAACCTGACTGATTCTGTGATCCCAGGCCTTTAATTTACTCCAGGCTGTTAACACTGGACATAAACAGAGACTATCTTACTCCCCTCTAACCATAAAGCATCATTTGCCTGTGGTACAACATCTTCATCCCATCACACTTCTCTTTCTGTTCTCAGATTAAGGTTTCGCTGTCAGATTCCATTGATTATCAGGCCAAGCTCATCTCCCCAGAGGATGATGAATGTGTATGTGCTAAACAAAGAAAGACCTTCGTTTGGAATATTTTCCCCAAAAAAATTGGTATGTGCCTTTGAATCTACTTTGTTTTCTGTCCCAAGATGGATACTAATCAATTTATACCTCACCTGAAAAATCTAGTTTTCCAACCTGGAGAACTTGGTCTACCACTGGTCTTTCCAGCTGTCTGGGCTAAAGACCATCTCCACAACTACAGTGTTGATCATTCCCATTTTCAGAGATCAGTGTTCTTCCCATGTGTCTCGCCTAGAGCGACTGACCATTCATTATGTTGCGTTACTTAATATCTGTAGATATTCATTACCAGATGAAATTTCTTTAGCCATCATTCCACATGATAGAGGTCCATTTTTTTCTACTTTTCTTCTACTATTTAAGGTAATATAGTATTCAGCATTACTGCTGAGACCAAGGAAGATGGAGCTTGTGGAGACAAAGGGTCTAGGAACATCAGTGTTGACTACAGGGACACCCAGACCAGAACACTGTTGGTGGAGGTACTGCTGACAGCTCTTCCTATTTGCCCCGTACTCCCTTCCATGAGGAAAGAAAAACACAGCAAAAGTACTGAAAGCAAGGAAAAGTTTTTCAGGTTCCCTAAAGAATTCCTGGTTTGCCTCCTGGCTGGGACAGGGTCTGGATGTTTAAGATTAAGTCCACTCCCATCTGATGTCCTCTTCCACGAGGATAGGTGGGTGGTGGTAAGTGCACATCTCCCTCATGCAGAGGAGAAACTGGAAATGAGGGGATCTGTTTGATGGGAACTCCATTTCAGTAGCAGCCACCTCAAGTATGAACCTGCAAACTGTTGCTTTAACCTAGCTCTCCTAAGATGCAGAGGATGGGGTGCAGGGGTGGCTCTTCTGCCACTGCATTTCTTCTGCATGCTTTGTTCTCATCCACTGCATGTGTCTCTTCTTCCCGTTGCCATGCAGCCCGAAGGCATCAGGAGGGAAAAGACTCAAAACTCCCTAATCTGCACAAAAGGTAAGGGTTTTATTTGCTGCTATGGTGAGAGGAACTGACGAGAAGGTTGGAGTTTGCACTCCTTCCTGCAGTGCTTGGTGATGCTGTCCCTCCTCTTTCCCCGGAGGTGTTCAGATGGCAGCTAGTGTGAGTGCTTACAGTTCAATTCCCTGTTACAAACTCCTGTATGATCTGGTGCATGTCACTTGGGCAGTGCCTGTGCTGCACTCAACCGTACTTCAATGCTGGAGGAAGCTGCTATGGAGCTATCAAAAGGAAAAGACCTTTTTGTGCAAAACCTGTACTGTGTTTTGTGCACTCCTGTTTGGCTGCTGTCCTCCACTCCAAGGACATCTGTAGCTTGCAGCTTTCCACTTCTAGTAGGAGTGGGAGAGGGTCTGTAACATTCCCTTCCACACTATCTCGGCGCTGACTGCAGGAACTTTCCAAAGTTTCCTGGAAGCTCTGCCTAAAAGAGGCATAAAAGCAGCCCATAAAAAAAGCCCATAAAAGCTTCACTAATCAGCTCTTCCCAGTGGCTCACTGAAGAAATCCCCAGGGTTTGCAGCCTGGAAGCACCAGCCTTAGCCCATTCAACTGATTTGTGTTGAGCAATGACAATTGCTGCACCATTTGGTTTGTTTTTCACAACTTTGGTTTTGCTGTGCCACCTTCTCTCTTGATGTTCTTGGACAAAGCTGTGAGTTTCTGTCTGTTGCTGTCTCTTGTCTGCAGTTTTGCACCTTGCAGTTTCTACCAGGAACATCACTGCTATAACCAATATTCCTATGCAAATGACCACAAACAATGTTTTTCTCCACAGGCGATGTGGTTATTCAAGATGTTGCTCTAGATCTACCTACAAATGTGGTGGAAGGATCAGCCAGAGCTTCCTTTTCTGTTGTTGGTAAATATATAATTAATAAAACATAAACAGAAAATGTAAAAATAGAAAATGAAAGCTTTTTCAGGATTCAAAATGTGAGCTTCCAGTCTTTGTGTAGGAAACTTTTAAGCAAAGAGACTGATTCTCATCTTGTCCAGCAGTGCTTTTTGCTGCATCAGAGAAACAAAGCTTCTAAATATTGGCTGCATTCTTCACTTTTCTGTTTGAATTGATTACATTTGAATGTTTCATTCTGAAGCAGCACAGTGCTGAGCTGTGGCCTCAGCCAGACTCAGGTCAGTAAGACTTTTTTCCACTCACCCACCTGCAAATCAGAGATGCTAGTGGAATGTTTCAGTCTTTTCCTGGAAAGGACTTTGACTTTGTTATATGACTCCTACTCATAAAATCCTCACTTTGTAATGTTGGTGATCTCAGCTTATTCCAGCAACTCACTGCTGGGTCTGTGCTATCTCTCCTAAAATAGTGATTTTGAGGTGGTCCATGATACATCTGCATAACCAGTGTCCCTTTTCAGCATTCACTGAAATGAATGCATGTTCACTCTGCAGGACATGGTTCACTGCAGCATCTCTGGGCTGTTCCCCTTCTGTCCTTTGGAATAAGAAGTTTCCTGGAAGTTCGTTTCATTCCTAGTTAGAAGCATCTGCCTGAAGTGGCACTGAAATAGGTGGTGTTTCTGGCATGGGCAATTTAGGCTAAGGAAGGGGAGGCAAGAAAGGGATTTCTTCACTCACTGCAAAGCAGAACAGAATAAATCATTCAGCACTGAGAGCTTCATGCCTGTTGGAAATCTCAGTAGTACCAAACAGGCTTGCAGCCCCAGCTCGGCTTTCCCAGACTCTCTACTGAACAGAAATTACTGTTTATTTCGGTGGCCATGAGCTGTGCTAATGCCACCAGCATCTCCTCTTCTCCAGGTGACATCATGGGCACTGCCATGCAGAATGTGCACCAGCTCCTCCAGATGCCATTTGGCTGTGGGGAGCAGAACATGGTCCTGTTTGCACCCAACATCTACGTCCTGGACTATCTGAACAAGACAGGGCAGCTGAGTGAGGTGGTCAAAGCCAAGGCCATCGGATACTTAGTGAGCGGTGAGAGTTTTGTGCTTCCTTTATACAACTATGCTGAAATCCCCACCGAAGCCTGGTGAGCAGAAGCTGGTGAGCAGCACGGCTGTCCTAGCAGGGTGGCACTGCTGCCCTAGCACAGCTCAGTGACTCCGGGGTCTGCCCTGATCAAGACATTTGCTTTATGCTCTTTCTTTCCTTATCTTATTTTGCTGAGACTCAACTGCCATGTCTCCTTTGAGGTTCTGTCTTTCAGTCCCTTTCTTCTTTTCCACCCGGGCACAGCATGTATCCTAATCCAATTAGCTTAGTCAGATGTTCCATGCTTCCATCTAAGCTCCCTCAGGACTCCCCCACTGCTTGGTTCATAAACATTGCTTTTCCATGCTTTCCCACTGTGGTTTCAGATAAATCTGATAGCAAACAAAATAGGGTTTTGTTTTTAAATTAGGAAACACTTCCTCCTCCATTGTTTTGCAGGCTACCAGAAACAGCTGTCATACAAACATCCTGATGGGTCCTACAGTGTCTTTGGCACCAGAGATAAAGAAGGCAACACCTGGTGAGTGACTGGGAGCAGAAATGGCTCAGAGATTTATTTGCATTGAACTCACATGATGCCAGTAGAAGGCATCTTCACTAGCTAAATCAGATGTACAGAGCTGGCTGGGACTGGGACTCTCTAAGTACTAAGAAAAATGGCTCTCCACCCCCTGCTAGGTGGGGTGTGCAGACACAAGGTGATCCCCAAAGACCCAGCTGACTTTTTGATTTGTGCTCCTGCTGTCTGCCATGAAACCCAATGCAGTACAGTGCTCCACAGCCAGAATCAGCCCCCAGAGTGTGCTGGACCCCCTTCCTGTGTCCCATCTGACTACTATTCCTTTAACTAGCCTCTCCTGGAGGAGCACACAAAGGCAAAGCAAGCCATCAACACGTTGGCTATAACTCTTCATGCTTATGCCTAGCATGAATGAAGGGCTGACTTTTTCTGTTCCTACTTCCAATGCTCATCTCACAGCTTCATCTTTCCCTTCCAGGCTGACTGCTTTTGTGTACAAATCATTTGCACAAGCTAGTCGCTTCATCTATATTGATGACACTGTCCAGGCTCAAACCCTGATGTGGCTGGCAAGCAAACAGAAGCCAGATGGCTGCTTCCGAAGTGTTGGGACACTCTTTAACAACGCCTTGAAGGTGGTAGAGAATTACTTCTTGGTCAAATTTACACTCTTGTCCTTACGAACATGCTATCACATCACTGTCAAAAACTATACTTTAATCCAAATGCCTGTTCTCTGCCAAGGACTAACTCTCCACACCTTAAAATGACTTATTTTCAGCTCAGTCAGCTTCCCCACAATGTATTTTACATCTTATGAGCACCTGAGATAGGTTTACAGGATTTTAAGCTTGAGGGAGTGATGTTTTTTGAGGTGATAGCAGTGGGCTCCTCTCGGATTAAGAGCCATCCCGGATATGTATACAATCTCCTTCCTTGTGGACTGCCTCCAGGGCCAACCACACTCCCAGCTGGGATATGACAATTTGTATTTAAAGACTTCTCACTCCTGCCAGTTGAAAATTCCTCTCTTCTTGTTCTTTTCAGGGAGGAGTAGATGATGAACTGTTGCTTTCTGCCTACATCACCATTGCCATGCTAGAAGCTGGGCACTCTGACTCAGTAAGTAGACCTTCAGCTGCTGGCATTCAGCTGGAATTGGCCCCCAGTTGTTGACTTGACTCCAGTGTCAGCTTCAAATTGTCCAGGTAGTAAAAAGAGGGAGAGGGGGAGAGAGAGCTCCCAGGGAAAGTTACCCTGCTCTGTATCTGCACTAGTGACTGGTAGAGAAGTTCCCCATCTCTATACCTCTTCAGCCACCAGTGTTCAAGTAGAATTTGTACAGACCTCAGTGGGATCAGATCTTCCATTTGAGACAGTCCAGGCATTAAGTTACACCTTTTAGTTTCTGATTGAAAAACCTGACAGTAATAGCCCACACACTATGGCTTAGCTTCAAACATGGCTCAGTCAAGAAAGTTATTGCAGGTAAATCCATGAAGTCTACAAATAGAACTGAAAGCTATCTCAGGAAAACTAAGGTGCGTCAGTGAAAAGCCAATCTGTTCTTTTTAAAAGTGGCCAGGAGACTACAGGAGACATAGCAGACTTCAATATATGAGCTTCTCTACCTCCGATTTGTAATATCATTTTTAAGGACCTTCCTGATTATATAATGCATTAGCGAGCACACAGAGTCAAACTCTGAATGAAAACCTGCTACAACTCCACAGAATTAAATAAAAAGACACCAGAGTCACTGAGGACAGAGACTGCTAGCTTGGATTTGTTCAAGACAACAGTCTTGACTATAGCAGTGCAGAGTGAATTGTTCTCATGGAGGTAAGCAGAAGGAATAAGCTGGGAAAGAAACGGAACAGTCTTCTGTTTATACACTGGCATCTTCATACTGAAAAGCTACTTGATTTGTGTGATGTTCAGGTCTGAGATCCCTCCTTAAAGAGCTCTGTATCCTCTCCTGAAGTCACTATACAAACTGAAGTCCCATTCTTGTTGCTGTGCTAGTGACAGGATGAAGAGCTTTAAAGAAAACAAGTATTTGGCCAGGTAAAGACTACTGTCCTGAACTAGACTCACATGAGGTTTTTTGTTGTTTCTTTGTTTTTTAAGTACCCTGTAGTCCGAAATGCCTTTTTTTGCCTGAAGACTGCATCTGAGAAGAGTATGAGTGATGTTTACACTCAGGCACTCATGGCCTATGCTTTCTGCTTAGCTGGCAAGGCAGAAAAATGTGAATTGTTCCTTAGAGAGCTACAGAAATCAGCAAAGGAAGTTGGTGAGTTTCAGACATTTTGGGAGTGTGGGAGGTGGGAAGAGGGAACTGATCTTACTGATGGCCCATGGTCTAACCTTGACAATAATGAGTATAATCCATACTCCATAATCTGGAGTTAATTCACAATACATCTGTAGAGAGTACTTGTGAGGAAGAGGCCAGGATATGGTATGTCTCTGAGGCAACATAGAGCAGCAACACCCATAATCCATCCTGGTTGCTCCTCACCTTCTCTTTGTTTATTCAGGTGGCTCACAGCACTGGGAGCAGGAGAAGAGGTCTCCATCAGAAAAATCTCCCTCCTTCCCTGACCATGCCCCATCAGCTGACGTTGAGATCACCAGTTATGTGCTGTTGGCATTGCTCTGCAAACCCAACTGGAATCGAGAGGATCTCACAAAGGCCTCGGGGATTGTACAGTGGGTCATCAGGCAGCAGAATCCCTATGGAGGTTTCTCTTCCACCCAGGTGCTCAGGTTTCTGTTCCACTCCCCAGCCAGTCCTAGGAATTGGGGCAGCTGTTTGGGGTGTCAGTGGGGCTTTGACTACCTAGTCTTATTTCTCCCTGGTATTTGCTGTCTCAAACACACAGAGTATACAGGTGTTTGTGTTGGGGATGAGCTAGAAAACACCAGGTCCCAGCTGTTGTATGACAGACTCTGTAGTTCCCTAGAAAACACATGCTTCACTGCTATGAAAAACTCCAGAAGTGTGGTCTGCTGCTCAGATGTTATGTTCTGAGACCTTCACATGAGTAGAGAGATTTCTTCAATCCTAAAACATCCATGCCAGAATGAAGTGGCTCCCTGGGATATGGGAACCCTGGGATTACACACAGATTCTGGGTTTCTTTAGCTGGGATGAAGTGACTGTTATTTGTATTGGGACTGTGACTTGGACCTCCTCTGCACCAGTCATGCTACATAGCTAATTGTCTTTTATTACTTTCTTTTCCTTCAGGACACAGTCATTGCTCTTCAAGCCCTCGCTGCTTATGGTGAGGCCACCTACAATTCTGTTTCACAAAATGTAGTCAAGTTCAGTTCCAAAAAGCCTTTTGAGAAGGTATTTATTGTCAACCATGAGAACAGGCTCCTGCTGCAATGGACGCCCCTTCCTGAGATCCCTGGGAAATACAGTGTAACAGTGAATGGCAGTGGATGTGTACTGATGCAAGTGAGTGCTCTCCTCTTCTTTGTCTCACATTCTGCATGCTTATACAGTCATGTTTTTGATGATTCTCCATTCAACTTCTCTTCATTTTTCCTAATTATTTGATTTCCCTAAGCTGTTTATACACTCTTTTCCCCATCTCACATTCTGACTCCTGTGGAGTCACGTCATGGAAAAAAATAAACCTTTCTGATTAGCAACTGGTTTCTCTCTGGGAGGTGACTCTGGTTCCAAGCACCTTCACTGCTAAAGAGAAGTTGTCTGGTGTGTCTGTCAAGGATCTTCCACATAAAAGTGAGAGCAACATTGCCAGGAAACTTCACTAAGTCTGACAGTTGTTTTTTGGAATGCAAAGAAAACACCTTGGCATGCTTGAACTAAAGGGTTTTTTCCTCTTCCAGACAGCACTGAGATACAACATTCACCTTTCACGGGGGACCTTTGGATTTTCGCTCTCCGTACAGACATCAAATGCTTCCTGCTCATTGGATCGACCGGCAAAATTTGATATTGTCCTCATAAGCAGGTAGTGTGCCACCAACAAACCAGCTGCACAGGTGACAAGGTATGCAGAGGAGAGTGCTGTGTGTGTTCAGTTCTGCTTATAAAGGCAAGAACCACGAGCTAATCAATTTGTTGATGCTATTGGCCTGTAGGATACAACATCCCAAAAGCCAGTGTGATACATACAGTTAAGTGGTGGTGTTAACACATACTTGGTCCTTTCATACCAGGGGCTTCCCCAGTGTCTCCCACCTGAGCCTATCAGCAAGTGTGTGTGGTTCACTCCAGCCCCCCCGTGCCGTGTGGGGCCAGGAGCAGAAAGCTGAGGTTTGCTTCCCCAGGCATGGTCCAGTCTGACGGGGACCTCTGTTGTTGCAGTTACACAGGGAAGCGCAGAAGCTCCAACATGTTCATTATCGATGTGAAGATGCTCTCTGGCTTTGTTCCTGTTAAGTCTTCCCTGGATAAGGTAAACTATAGGAGCAAGACAAAAGGAGTCGCCTCAGGGATGGATCGTGATGGAAACAGAGGCCTGGTTAGGGATCATTCACCAACAAACCCGTGAGGTGTTTGCATGGCTGCACCATCCTCACTACTGCGTGGAGGGAACGCCCTTCCCACATTAAGAACTAGGAAGGGTTCCAGCTAGAGCCTGACCAGCTGACAGCTGCAACTGGGAGCTGGCAGCACTGCCCAGGTAGGGAGAAGGTGGGAAATCTACCAGACAGGTTCTGAAACCTACACAACACCAGGGGCAGGCAGTACTCCCAAGGTGAACTACAGTGCCTTTCCTGTGCTTGGGAAGAGCCCATACTCCCTACTATGTCAGGCAGCAGTTTTTGCTCACCCCTGCATATATTCAGCAACATTTGGGCTCTAAAATCAGCTGGTGGCCCTCGATACAAGGCTAGGAACAGAATGAATCCCACAGTCACGCGGTGGTAGGGGCTGAGATAGCACTTGCTTTTTAATAGTTTATAAACACATCAGTTTGTCTCCATTTCCTTGTTTTAAAGCTCATTGATGACCATACAGTGATGCAAGTAGAAAACAAGAAAAGTCATGTTCTCCTTTATCTGGAAAGTGTAAGTTCTGATTGCTGTCTCTTTGACTTGCTGAAAGAATGACAGTAGCATGTAGTAGATGCACCCACTGCATGGATGCACTCTGCTATGAAGTACATTGATCGTGTTCCCTTCCCCATCAGTTTTCCCCTGTAATCGCTGAGCTGCTTGCTCCTCAAACTGCATCCCAACCACCCAAACAGCTTTGAACTGGCATCTGCCCTACTAGCAACTAGAAATCAGTTAATCAAAAAAAAGGACATAGAAATTTCTCAGTCGATAGGAGATGAACACCAGAAAAAGAGGTGCCCTTCTCTGTGTGTCCCCTTGGTAGCCTTCTCGTGAACATCAGCCCTTCCCACACAATACACCACTCTGATCTCCTCTGGGAAGATACCCATTCCTTCTCTTACACTAGTTGATTCCCAAATCTAGCCTGTAATTTAATTGGTGGATTAGAATTTACCCAGTAAAAGCACATTTGGCTGGGACTCTGCAGAACTAACACCAAAAGCCAGTATCCCGGTGATGTACTTTGATTCCATGTCTGAAATGGGAGGGGTTGGAATGTCAGACTTTCTAATCCTGCCCATTGGGAGATGCTGGAGAATTAAGTTCAGTCCCTTGGGACATATTTTCCTCTATGGCAATAGGATACGTAGTAACTACAGAACCAGTTAATACAAGCAGGATGGGAAACCTACAGCTCTTCACTTCAGTTTCACTTTGGACCCTCCAAATGTATTTCTGATCCCAGTTTGGCAGGCAGGCAGATAATGGATGTCCCACATCTGTGTGTGTGTGGCATCAGTAGGGTTTGGAATACACAATTGGTCAGGTTCTCCCCTGGTCTGCTCTAGATGGTATCACAACAGACTTATGTGACCCCGTCCCTCTATTCCCAGATCTCACGGAAGAAAAGAAAAGAGATCACTTTCTCAGTTGAGCAGGACTTTGTAGTGACCCATCCAAAGCCAGCTCCCGTGCAGATCTATGATTACTATGAAACAGGTAGGTCTGTGATTTTAACCAGTATGAAGTTTCAGGGAGAGACAGGGACAGCAGAAACACTGTGTGCATTAAGGGAGACCCAAAATGAGCCCTTCTGGAACCGTCACTCCCTGAACTCTATCAGGATCCTGATCTAGTGCCAGGGGAGAGATTAATTTCACTTTAATGAGCTTGGTCTCATGCCCAAGGTGACAAGTGGGCATGACTGGAAAGTTACAAAAATGCATGTGCCAGAAGGAAGGAGGTTTCAAGGATCTCCAGCTGAAGTGTGCGTAGGGAATATCCACCCCCGGGGAAAGGTGCAGGACGTGGTCTCCAGGCTAACGGGGACATTTCTTTCCCTCTTTTCCAGAGGAGTATGCTGTTGCTCAGTATACATCACCTTGCAAGGAGGCTGTTGCAGAAATGGACTAATGATTAGAAAAGGTAAGTGGGAGTGAGGTGGCATGAGCAGAGGGATTGGAAGGATGAGTAGAGCAGTAACTTCTTGCAGAAATGGAATCTTCAGTATCCACCAGGCTTCTCCAGGAGCAGCCAGCCACAGTGGCCAGATCCTGTCCCATGCTATGTGCTCAGTGCACTCTTAAGTGGAGATCACTTTGCTGTTCATGGGAAGAGCTCAAGTCTTTAGGAGGAAAGTGCAGAATAACAGAGACACTGGGAAACACCTTCAGAGTTTCCTCAAAAACATCCACACTTGGCCAGGAATAATCTACCTACAGCTGTCCTTGAAAGCCTGAAGCCTGAGCTTTGTGGGCACAGGCATGGTGCTTCACATGGGCTTACAGAAACTGCTCCCTGGCCAGCTAACACATTATCTGAGGAGAACCCTTGAGGTGACACACATCATGGAGGTGGTGTGTTGGCTAGTCAGATGGATAATGCTGTCTAGCTGTAGGGAGGTCCAGATCTGTGTCCCTCTCAGCAGGGCAGTTATGGTGGCTGTTACCTGCTGAGCAGTTCCTGAGGGTTATGGGCACAGCTTGCTGCCAGCCTCTGGTCCAGATCTTGTCTTTTTGCACAGAAGGGGGTGACTGCCCAGTGTCCTGAAGCTGTATTTTACACCCTGCAGCTGTTTGTTCTCATTCAGGCTCTTTTCTTTTGGATTTTTCCCTGCAGGACCATCATAGATGTTGAATAAGGGGTCAATCACCCTATTTTTTTCTGTCATTAAGTGCTGGAAAAGGCCATTTCACCTTAAGAATCACAGTGGGAGTCTGATGTCATTTGAGCACTAGCTCAGTCCTGATCCTCTGTTTCCTTTCACAACACATCTCTTCAGACCTGTGTCGTGACCATGCACACCTTTCCATCAATAAACCTCCCTTTTACACTAGGCAGTGGGCTTTTTCAACGCCACGGAACAAGCATTTTAATGATAGTCCATAGGCTATGGTTGATGGCTGGGTGAGGATGGAGATGTATCTGTCCAGCCTCCAGCACTCAGCCTGCTCTCCCAGCTCTAGCTGGTAGTGATGGCAGCTGTAGCAATCCACAGCATGTCACTGCTTTGAAGGGAGGCTGCAAAGAAGGTGGAGGCTCCCTTTTTTACAAGGAGTCACATGGAAATAGGGAGGCTAATGAGTCCACGTTACTCCTGGGCAGATTCTGATTGGACATAAGAGGAAAATTTTTCATGAGGAGAACAATCAGCCATTGGAATAATCTCCCCAGGGAAGTGGTGGATTCTCTAATTTGGGACACTTTTAAGACTCAGCTGGGCAAGGTGCTGGGCCATCTTGTCTAGACTGTGCTTTAGCCAAGAAAGGTTGGACCAGATGATCCTTGAGGTCCCTTCCAGCCTGGGATTCTGTGATTTTATGTTCAGGCACTCCCAGCCTCCCACCTCCAGAGGGCAGATTCCATTGCCCGTGGCTGCTGAACAGCATCTCTCACCTTTCCCCAGCCCTGCCAGGGTGCTGCCTCTGCCCCTGTGGCATAAAAGTAGGGGTTTATATGTGAACATCATGTGGTGACACTGCATCATGCTTAGTAGAGGAGAGGGTGAAGAAAGGGGCAAGTTTCAGCCCAGGCCTAGTGACTGCCTGGCCCCACATCCTGGATCTCTCCTGCCAGGCTCTCCAGTCCACCAGCCTGGCCAAAGTTTGCTCTAAAGAGATGGTGAGCCTGCATCACAATGTCCTGCCCCAGCCACCAGCACCAAGCCTCCCTGTTTTCCTGCACCTCTCATCATCCCCCACTTCCTTATACTTGGAGTTGTGGTGGTTTCTGCAACCACAGATGCTCTTGGGCTGCAGTGTGCCAGAGTTGGTGGATGGGTGGGAAGAGCGTGACCCAGACACTACTGGAGCCCTGGCAGAGGGGACAAAGGGACAGGGAGGCCTGGCTGGAGATGAGGGAGCAGAGCAGCACCAGCAGGGCTCTGAGGAGAAAGGCTGATGTGGCTTCTCTTACCCAGGAGCAACAACTGCACCAGCAGGCTCCCATGGGTGAGGTGGTGGGAGAGGGAGCAGGAGTGGGCCTGTGGCCGGGGCCACTGCAGCTTATGGCTGGTGGAATCCAGCCCCATGCTGGCTTCTTTCCCATGTGTCCCAGGGCAGGGGTTGCTGGGCTGTACCAGGGGCTGCCATGTGAGAGCAGGGACAGGGGGATGGTTGTGTCATGTAGGACCAGGGGAAGAGGGGAAAGGACCTGCTGTGAGGGCGTGGATAGGATTTAAGAGAAGATGCGACCTGTTCAGGTGGTGAGGAGTAGGATGTGCTTTGGGAGGATCCATTTCACCAGACAATTTGCTAAAGCTGTGTATGGGACTGGCATTTCTTTTTTCAGTGAGAATTAATCATCACATCAGCACAAAACATTCCTCTTCCCATATCAGATTGTTTTTGCAAAAGGTACTAAATAATCTGAGCCAGTGAGATTTGTGCTTCTGAGTTACTTCAGACTTGGGTCCTCAGCAGATCTGGTGTCTGGGTCTCTGCAGGCATGAGGGTACCCAGGGTACTCCCAGGGTCTGCCAGCTGTGTGTGAGTGTTAGACTTGTGCAGGGCTAGGCACCCAGGATGGGCACGATACCCATGTTATAAAAAGCCATTTCATGGTGTTTCACAGATGAGGAACTTGTGGGGCATGAAATTGCTTTGGGTGGTAGAGCATAGATTTCTAAGTTCTAAAATGAAACCTTCACTAACAGTAGGAGAGAAGCAAGAAAGGCTGTGAATTTTGCTTTCCTGACACAGCCCAAACTGCAGCAACTGATTTGATTTACACAAGCATCAGCCTGGACTAATGAAAGAGGAATCGATAGCTACAGCAGCAAGAAAAGAGGGGCAGGCTGAGGAGATGTGAACACAGGACGTGCATCTTTCAGGGGGTTAAGCTAAGGCTTCAGCATCCCACATGGAACTCATAAAAATCCCCCTCAGGTCTGGCCAAATGTTATTTTGTTCAGCTAAACATCGTTTTCTGGGAAGAAGCAAGGTCCTGGAAAAAAACCAAACCGCTGCATTTTTATCATTCTTTTGGAGCTGCCTTTTCCTCTTAGGCGAAACCTGAACTATTAGAACATGAAGAGCGTGTTCCCCACTGCAGACCCTTCCTCTGCATGCTGGAAATGGAGTGGTTGTTACCTGATTTTGTCCTGTGACTCAAACAGCTGATTGTTGGTTGTGGTCAGATGGAATAAATACCCCATGCTCATACTCTTCCACCAGATTTTTACATGCAGACCATGTTCTCCCTGACTCTGTTCCCACAGGGAACAGCAATATTCTGAACATCAGCTTTTTCACTGTGGATGGGGAGTCCCAGCAACAGTGTGTGGGCAGCAGGTTGCAAAATCTAGAGGAAAAAAGCATGGATCTCCCCAGAAAGCTGAGTTCCAGAGTAGCAGCATTCTCTTGCTTGAGCCCCTCAGTTGCTTACCTAGCACTCTCCTTAGACAGAGAGGTCTTTGTTCCAGGGAATGTGGTTGCTCCATTTTCTGGCTCAACCCCCCTGTGATCCCTGCAGTGTCACAGGTAATAGTGCCAAGCTGTTCAACGGTGGCACAGCAAGACCTCAGCTGTATGACTTCTTTTATTTTCCAGATCTTGTTACCTACTTGTTGATGTTCAGGTCTTCTCCTCACCACCCTCCCTCTGTCAGACACGGTGTGAATGACGACCAGCCAATTCACTGACCAGAGAAGACCAGAAATGTGCTAGAGGAACCGTCAATGTGTAAAATTGCTCTGAGGAAACAATTCAGCCTTGTTCTCTGATCATTTCTTTGTTGAGTTCATTTAACACCTACCTGATGGGCAATTCAGGAGGTAGGGCCACGTCTGCAGTCAGATGACCCTCAGACAGGTGATGTGGTCGCACCTCTGGCACCACTGGCTGTGAAATGTCCAGCATCAGGGAGGGGCTTCCTGAGGAACATCACTCATGTACAGTTTAATTTTTTATTCAGAGTTACAATGAAAAGTTTTCTAAAAATTTTTTCAAGTGGAGAAACAACATTGTGTCATCTAGTCCTGTAGCTCACTGGCAAGAGACAGCTTCTTTCTGCTTGACCTCCTAAAGGGGCACCTTTTGAGGGTCAAGAAAATCCTAAACACAAGGTGTTACATTGGATACAGGACCTACAATCCTCCTTCAAGGAAACTTCTCACTCTTCCCCTTTCTGATCCTCTTGTAAGCTCAACACGCTGACCTCCTGATGCCTTTTGATCCTGCCCTGGAGTCATCTGCTCTCCCTTCCTACCACACCAGTGTTTCTGATGGGCAAACTAGGACCTCCCTTAAGAACAGAATCACTTGAGTTGGAAGGGACCTTGAAAGTCATCTAGTCCACCCCCCCTGCCATGGGCAGGGCCATCCCCCACCAGACCAGGGTGCTCAGGGTCCCATCTAACCTGGCCTTGAACGTCTCTAGGGACAAGGAATCCATCCCCTCTCTGGGCAACCTGGGCCAGTGTTTCACCCACCTCATGGTGAAAAACTTCTTCCTTATCTCCAACCCAAATCTCCCCTCCTTCAGTTTGAAGCAGTTACCCCTTGTCCCACCACAACAAGCTCTGCTAAAAAGCCTGTCCCCATCTTACAGGTCCCCTTTAGGTATTGAAAGGAGCAATGAGGTCTCCTTGGAGCCTTCTCCTCTCCAGGCTGAACAGCCCCAACTCTCTCAGCCTCTCCTCGCAGCACAGGTGTTCCAGGCCTCTGATCATTTTTGTGGCCCTTCTCCGGACTTATTCCAACAGGTCCGTGTCCTTCCTGTGCTGAGGGCACCAGAGCTGGACACAGTGCTCCAGGAGGGATCTGACCAGAGCAGAGTAGAGGGGCAGAATCACCTCCCTCAATCTGCTGGTCACAGGTCTTTTGATGCAGCCCAGGACACGGTTGCCCTTCTGGCCCATGAGGACACATTGCAGGCTCATGTCCAGCCTTTCATCTACCAGTACCCCGAGGTCCTTCTCAGCAGGGCTCCTCTCAATCCCTTGATCCCCAGCCAATATTGATACCGAGGGCTGCCCCGATCTAAGTGCAGGACCTTGCACTTCTCCTTGTTGAACCTCATGAGGTCCCCCTGGGCCCACTTCTCGAGCTTGTCTAGGTCCCTCTGGATGGCATCCCATCCTTCAGGTGTGTCACCACACCACTCAGCTTGGTGTCACCCATGAACTCGCTGAGGGTGCATTCAAGTCAATTGTCCATGTCATTGATGAAGAAATTGAACAGCACCGGCCCCAGTATGGAGCCCTGGGGGTCACCACTTGTGACTGGCACCCACCAAGACATAGAGCCACTGACCACCACTCTCTGGGTGTGACCATCCAACCAATTCCTCACCCGTGGAACAGTCCACCCATTGGATCCATAGCTCTCATTTAGAGATTTCAGAACGTGGTCTCAACAGAGTTCCTGCACCGTGTGGTCACACTGTGTATGTAACCTGGCAGGTGGGAGAGCTAAAGAGTCTTGTTTGAGACTGGAGGGAGGGTAGATATGAACAAGGCAGAGGTGGGGGGTATGAAGACCATGGTAGTGTGTAGGGACATGGCTCAGTGTGCATGCTGATAAAGTGCCAACCTTGCACATTTTTTTCAGCCTCCCACTCTTTGGCTCGGTACCCAGGAGAGGTGAAGGCTGGGTTACAACCAGAGGACATTGTGTAACCATGCCACATGTTTTCCACTTCACTTTACGGGAAGTGCCTAGCTCTACCCCCTCTGGTTCCCCTTGCTGTCATGGCACATGTGTCCACACTTGCTCAGTGACCCGGTGCCCTGGTAAAGCTCTCCTGAGCAGTCCTGTATGCCATGCGTGGGACACACTGCTGGCTCACTCCTCAAAGACCTTGGCTGCTCAGGCAAGGTCTCGTCCTGTTCCCTTCTGACCACGTCTGTTCAGTGCAGGGTACCCCAACCCAGAGGGCAGTGTGTGTGTAATGTGCCCAGGGCAGGCTCTGCAGCAGGACACTGCTCAGAAGGGTCCTGATGAGCAGTGTGTTCCCCGGCCCTATCATGGCACCATGGCTCCCCCCCGTTTCCCTGGCCTGAAGGACCAAGCGTGGTCAGCTCTGCCCCACGGAGCACGACGGAGCAAAGCAGAGGTGCAGGGGAGAGGGTGAAACATGAGACTCTGATTTCCTCGCCCAGTACTCCCTTAGGAGTTGTCTCTGAAATGTCTCCATCGTGTAAATATGGGCATTTTCTCTGCTGGCACTCTTGCTGGTGGCCTTGTGCCATGACGTGTGGATGGTCTCTGGGGTTGGCTATCCCATGGCACCTCTGGGCACTTGTTCTGGTGTCACCTCACCCTCAGAGGGTGTGTTTTTTCCTTCCTCCTGCTCAGTGTTTCTCTGTAGGCAGCTTGGCCCAGTGCCTCTGCTCCTGCCACCGTGCACCTCCAACTCCATCCCGCACGCCTGGAACATCAGCCCTGGGGCCAGTAGAAGGAGCTTCGTGAGGTGCCTGGGCCTCACCTGGGGAGAGAGGGAGCCCGGGCAATGCTGTTACAGTTAAAGCTAAAGGACACAAGGTCTGTATGCATTTGTGTGTCTTTTAAAGTTCTATCTGGAAGGGTACAGCACAGCCCCCAGTGCTGCTTTCAGACACGTTTGGAAATGCTTTGGCTTCCTCTCTCCCCTTCCTTGGCAGCAGTCTGAGTGATACAAACCTTTCCACTCTTCACTATACCAGGTCTTCATTTCTCTGTAATACCCAGAAACATCTGTGAGGATGCAAACAGCCAGCTTCTTCCTTATGTGTTTTAAAATTATGGGATATTATTCCCTAATTACCTTTAATGGATTTAACAGTGGGATTTCAGCAATGGGTCCTGCTCTGTGTGCTGTGCACTAGAAGCATCAGGTGGACACACTGCAGGTTTCTCACCCCAGAGAGTCACCCTTGGCTGCAGGCTGCTTTGCAGTGCATGGTGTAGACTCTCGGGTGGCAGGGCAACCAGTGTGCACAGTGGTGATGGTTGTGATGGCACAGCTGGGAGGGGTGGGTAACACCCGTGGGGTACAGGGCTCGCCCTCCAACGGGCTGGCCTGGTGTCACACAGAGTATGGGCACAGGGCTGTCTGTAAACCCCAGCTAACAGTTAGTGTCGTTTGCAATTCAGAGTGCATGAAAATGGAAGTGATTTATTGATGCCTTTGCCCTGACTGGAGCCACTCGTGTTCATACAACACCTGGGAAGCAGGAGCTCTTTGGCAGCCCAGCTGTGCGTGTCAGGGGAAGGCAGTTGACCTGCCACCAGGCTCTTCTCCCAGGTTGAGGTGTTCAACAGGCCACTGCAGTGGATAGTCTTTACTCACTCTGGTATTTTCAGTTTAATTTGAAGCTTAGCTGATGGGGCTTTCCTGCAGCACTTCCTTTCATTGCATGTCTTCCTCTATCTGCATGTCCCAGCTGGTAAAACCTTCACATGGTCTGAGGTCTCTGACAGAGGGCCTTCTCTTCACCATGGCCTCTGAGATGTTCTGTCTCCCACACAACAATAAATGCTTTCTCATCTCTCTGGGTATTGCTGTTACTCCTCTTAATTTATACAAGTAACGGTATTTTGTCATTTGAAATAAATAGCCCTGAGTTTATTTGCTTTAGATACATAGGCTGGGGACACTAATGCTGTTTAGATTTCCTTTAAAGTAAAAATACTGTTTTTGTTTTTTCTTTTTTTTTTCTCCCAAAGGACTTTTTTCAGCCTTTATCTGAACAGCTGGCACAGTTTTGTTACCTGGAGCTGTTAGCATGTCTCCGACACTGAAGTCAGAGGAAAATACATCAGAATTCGGTTAAGGTGATTAAAGTTGCACAGCTCAATGTCTTACTTTATTTCCATGGGGAAATGTGTTTTCTGTAGTGGTCATGGACTTGGAGGTGTAGGACACTTCACGTTTTTCTGCCATCTTTGCTAACCAATGCAGTGAAGGCTGTATGGCCTTGGTAGAATAAGGTTTGCTGTGACTGGAATTTATCAACATTTTTATCAGCCTTATTAACTTATTAATTGCATCTTTTGTGTCAGTCAGTCCAACTCAATATATTTTAAAGTGCTGGTGAAAAGGAACTTGCAAAGGAAATATTGTGGAGAACTAAATACTCCAGAAAATAGGAAAAATAGTCATAATGATATGTTCAGGCAACATACAGGTGCTCCCACGGCACCCGTTTGTTACTGACATGGTGTTGTGCTCCTTTTCGATATGGTAGCACCTGGAAAGGAAATCCAATTCCTAGTATATCACTGTAACACCTCCGACAATTAACTGGAATTAAGCTAATTTTCCCAAGTGTTCTTTGGAATGAAATAAGATTTCAGAATAATGTGATTGTTTTAATTTAACATTGGAAATGGCTAAGTTTCGAAAACCTTCTGTGGATCAGCCAAAAGGTGTGCTACTTTTAAAAGTAAGAGTAAACATATGGAGTCGTTCATTTCCAAGCAGGGTGAACCAAAAATAGTTGTTATCATCATTCATCATTTAGCACAGAAATTCACCCTGCTCAGCAGATTGTAAGAGATTTGATTTAGACGTTTTGGCTTTATCAACTATTTACTGGGATGTTGCCTAATTTAAATCTTTGTGATCAAAAGTTAGGTACAATGATTCACTTAGGTTTTGTACCTTAATATGGGGACTGGTCACTGAAGGTGTTTGATATGCACAGGTCGTCTCTTGATGACCCCAGACACGTGTGGAGTGTTATCATAAGGGGAAATGCCTTTCCTGTGGTTACAATCATAATTCTCCTTTCACTGAAGCCATCACTGTGCATGGCCAAGGTGTTGCTTGCCTCTTTCAGCAGTGGTGGTGTTTGTTAGACCAGCGAACCTTGTTGTTCTTCAGACACACAGTCTCTCAGGGCCTGGAAAAGCCCCCTAAAGCTCTCAAGCTAAGTGCAAGGTCAGACCTCGTGCTTTGAGCTTTGGGAGAGAGGAGCCAGCTGAAGCACTAAGGAGCAGTTGGTGCTTGTGGAGCAAAGTGGGCATCAGGGTGGCAGCTGGTTCATGGCTCCCGTGGGACTGAGAAGCAGGTGTTCATACCTTGTAGAGGATGAATTTATCTGTAGTAGGAAGATGACAGTGAATAGGATCTCCATTGAAGGGCTGGTTTTGATGGCCCTGTAGATATACGCATTTTGGTTTTACATGCTTGCCCTTAAAGTGTACTTTGCATGTGTCCATTCAGCTTTCTTTTTGGTTTCTGTTGGCAGTAGCCTGACCGACAGCAGGCGACAGGAGAGGATGAGCTGTCTTCCCACAAGTGGCCAGGACACTATCACCTAGAAAACTGCTGTTTTGTAGAGTTATTTACTGGAGAAGTCAAAGATGGGATTGCAAAGACAGACAGTAGGGGACATTTCTGGAGCAAGGTGAGTATGGTTTTTATTACTTGGTAGTTACACAACCACTTTTTTATCAGTAGCTCCATCTCTAACTGATAACCTGCTAAATCTTTTGGTTTGTGTGGGCATGTGTTCATTCCTTCTCCATAGGACATTTATATAACACTTCCCCCTAGCAGCCACTGGCCGCCTCCTGGCTGCTTTCCCAACTTTTGTGGGTTATGAACAGTGGTAACCTTTATTCCTCAAGAAACTGTGCCTGTTTTTTTGAACGCCATTCTTAAACTTCCTTTCATCCCCAGACATTTCTCCTCATCCTCTGCACACTCTTGCCCGCAGTCTCCTGGCTGCCACATCAGAGCCAAGGCACACTGTATCCTGACATTCAGCCTCAGCATCGACTCTTTTCCAAAGCTCCATCTTCAGGCAAAGAGCAAGCAGGGCTGCCCGTGCTGCTGTGATTAATAAGCTCCCTTGTACAGAGCAGAGAACCTCTTCTATTAATGTGGCTTCGCACAGACACATCCGAGGTGGTTTGTGCTGAAGCATTTTCTCTGTGGGGTTATTCATACACAGCAGGGATCATGAATCCTCTCACTGCACAGGCACTGGCGGGCATCTGACAGCCCTGCAGCTGCAGTTCTGCAGCTTTCTATGGGCTGGTGCAGATCTAGTCAGGATTCTCAGGGAGTGCTCACAGTTTGGACTGAATATTTCTGTTCCAGCCCTGCTGGAATTTAGCAAACCTTTTTTCATTCAACTTCTGGATAAGCTGCTACAACCAGAGTTTGCAGAAGACTCAGTCAACTGATCAGCACTGTGTCTGAGTGACTTTTATTACAAATGTGACTCCCAGCAGCATAGACCTGGATCTGGCAAAGGGAAGGAGGAGCCACCTGGAACATCTGTGCTCCAGGTGACACTGAATGGTGAAAGGTGATCACCGTACTGGGGAGGCAAGGATGACTCCCAATGGCATTGTGTAATATTTGTGCATATTCATAGTAGAAACAGAATTTATTCCCATACCCAGGCCAGTACCCCACCTCATTTTGGGTTATGTTCCTGGCAGATTAATTATCTAACCCATCGTAGCTCTGCTAGCAACCGTGTCAGCAAACTACTGCAGTGTTCTGTTAGCATAATATGGGCAGTGTTTCTGTGGGTTTCCTGTTTCTCTTAAAATACCCATAAACCTAGCTTTTGCCTTCAAAAGCTCACAGTAGCCCACACCAGAGTGCTGTGACTGTCATATCAGGGAATATCACCCTGTGTTGAACATAGATGGTTTCCCCAAAACTGGATTTCTGATGGGTTAAAGAAAGCAGGGTATGAATCACCCAAAGATTTCTAAGATAAGCACTATCCAATACAGACCCTTCCCCCACTGGGGAAGTCTCTGGCCAAATACTGCCCCTCTGTTCCAGCTCCTCCGTACCGCCTCTTCCCGCTTCCGAATGGGCGCTGGGCCCCAGCCCTTATCTCCTCCAGCCCCTGGGCTGTTTGCAGAGAATAGTTATAAAGAGGCTGACCCAGCAGAGAGTGGAGGGGAACTGCAAGGTGCAGGAAAACAGCAGCACCGGATCAGGCTGGGTGTCTGCTCGACTCACCACGACCTGCTCTGCACCATGGGGAAGGACAGGCTGCCCACCCATCCGAACATCTTCCTCCTTCTCCTCTTCTTCCTTCCTGGAAATACCTCTCCCACCACAGAACCGTAAGCTGCACACGTGGAGGGGGGAGGGAGATCATAGTGCTCCTCTTTTCCTTCAGATTTCTTCCTTTCTGTCAGACCTCTGTGCCAGTTTCTTCCACTCCTGCCCCATATCCCACTGCTCACCAAGCCCTGAGCTTCCTGCACAGCTCTGCCAGTGCTCCCCACTCCCACCCTGCACCCTGTGGTTGTGGGACACACACACACACACCCCCGCTCTGCCAGTGCTCCCCACTCCCACCCTGCACCCTGTGGTTGTGGGACACACACACACACACCCCAACACTGCCAGTGCTCCCCACTCCCACCCTGCACCCTGTGGTTGTGGGACACACACACACACA
>VZRW01007487.1:0-29626 GCA_013398125.1 Aegotheles bennettii | reverse complement strand
TGCTCCCCACTCCCACCCTGCACCCTGTGGTTGTGGGACACACACACACACACACACACACACCCCAGCTCTGCCAGTGCTCCCCACTCCCACCCTGCACCCTGTGGTTGTCCAGCCCTGGGAGCCCCCCCCAGCTCTCCTGGTGCTCCCCACTCCCACCCTGCAGCTGCCTGCTAGTCCAGTCCTGGCTCCTCACAACATCTTTGATCAGTGTGTTCCTGCCTAGAAACCTTCAGGTGCCTGGGGTTTTGTGAGCATGATGCCAGAATCTGAGTACTTACCTCTCCACAGTATCCTGATTTCAATCCCTGAGTTATTTCTCCCCATTCTCCTGTTGCTTCAAGGCAGTTTGCTCCCCTTTCTCCTGTTCCTTTCAAGCCAGCTTGTTTCCCTTGGCAGCAGCAGAGGTGCTTGTTCCCACAGAGGATCTGTGACCTAGATTCCCTTCCTCCGGCGCCAGGCCTGGCGCTGGCACCCCCCTGCAGCATCCCCCCTCTGCTCAGGGCCCCGAGGAGAGGGGCAGCCCGGGGTGGTGTGGGCAGGCTGGAGGCTGGTGTCCCCCAGATCCCTCTGGAGGGGATTGCTCCAGAGCCTCTGACCTGGACAGGAGCAGCCTCACGCTCAGCCCCCGGCTGCTGTCACCCCCTGTGCCTCTTGCTGTGCTGCCAGGACCACAGCTCTCACCACCACGGGTCTCACAGTGCTTGCTGCAGAGGTTTGGTGCCCACAAGCAGAGCAGCAGAGGCAGCAGCTGTGGCAGGAGGTGCAGTGCTCAGAGGTGAGCTGGTGTCTGGCTCAGACTGAAGGACCCGTGACTCACACCCTACCACCAACCTCCCATCCTTCTGCCCTGTTTGGGTGCTTCTGGGGCAGCCCAGCCAGCCAGGTCTGCTCTGGGGTCAGGCTGGTCTCCCTACAATAGTCTGATGTAATTAATTGAGATTAAGTAATCTTAATTCATGCCTGCCCAACATCAGGGGAAAGGGAATGAATCCATGCTGCTCAGACCCCTCCTGTGAGCAACATGCTGCTCCTCGTGCCTGAGCTGGCACCATGCTGGGAGGGGAGAAGGAGGAAGGGCTGAGAGAGGTGGGGGGAGAGGAGTGTGGTTGGGATCCACAGGATGAAGACAGGAGCCCAGCAGAGAGCTGGGGAGCAGGGAGGCAGTGGGGTCTGGGCAGGGAGTTGCTGGGTAGGCGTGAGGGCGGTGGTTCTGGTTGGTGTGCTGCAGGGTAGGTCAGACACTGTGTGAGACACAGAAGGGAAGCTGTCCTTGAACTGGGGACACCATGAAGCTTCCAGCCAAGGCTGCTTCCTGCACCCAGCACAAGCAGGACAAGAGCTTCCTTGGGCAGCAGCAACTGCTGTGAGTTGTGTTTCAGATGTGGCAGGCTGCACAGGAGACACAGCTAAGTTTCAGACTGTATGTTAGAAAAAGCTTTTTCACCAAGTTAGTGATCACTGGGACAGATGATGCAGAGAGCTGGGGGGAAGTCCATCTGTGGAGTCCTTCACAACAGCCCTGTCCAGGAGAGCAGCTGGGCTTGAGACATCCAGAGATCCCTTGCAACCAAGAATTTTGTGATTCTGTAAGGTACTGACAGCAAGATGTTTTCTCTTGCTCTGGTTTTGTTCTGGAAGAACTCAGTAGGAGGTATTGTCCTACACCAGTACGTGGTTGGGGGTTCGCTGCATGTGCTAAGAAACACAAGGTCATGGCAGCATGTGGATTGGCAGTGTGGGTTTGGACTGGTGGAGCTCATGAGATTCACTGGCTTCTTTGGTCAGGCGTTTGTCTCAGGAAGTGTGTGAGTCAATACGCAGGTGTTAGTCCACCTAGAGCACTACCTTCCACCTAGAGCACTACCTTCCACCTAAAGCACTACCTTCTGTGTACAGACAAACTCCTTGGTTTTACCTCAGCCCCTTTCTCTGGAGTCTCCTATCCCTCCTTGCCACCTCTTCTGTCAGAGTCACTGTTGGAGAACAGCTTGTTGCAAGCAGGGAGGCTGCTGAGGTCCCTTTTGACAGCCCAGATGCTTTTTGTCCTGGAGTATCTATACATGGACTTTGTAAGCCAAGTTATTTAAAGCCCTTGTGGTACTTTAATTCATCTAGCTCTTTCCACCAGCTCATCCCAGAACAGGTAAGGGGAGGTCTATATACAGCGTATTTCATATCCTTGTTTCAAAGGCAGGAGAGCTGGTGCAGGGTGAGGTTCTCGTGTTGGCCAAAATTTCAGCCAAAGAGTGAACAGGAAGAGGAATGGGGCCAAATTCCCCAGGAACTGGGTCACACTGTCCCTTCAGTGGGTGGGACGTTACAGTCAGACTGCCAGTGCCACTGGCAGGGTCAGGGGGGAGATGGGGTTAGGGGAAGGTGGCATGGGTGCAGCGGTGGTGAGAAGGCTGTGGAGGGAGGGTCACAAGCTGTAAGTCACTCCCTGTGTGGCTGGAGATGCCTTCTCTCACTGCTCCTGCAGCAGCACATACTGACCCCAGCTTCCACACTTTATCTCATTGCCTTGGTGGTGAGGGAAGTGGAGGTACTGCCTGGGTCCCACTGCCTCCACAGGAGCTGTAGGACTTCCCAAAAGCTCAGAGCCCAGGCTGTAACGTAGCTCAGGACAGGCCCAGCTCTCTCTCTGCCCAGGGCCTGGCAAGGTGCACATTGGCCTTCCCCCGTGGAGGGCCCATGGAGAAGTGGTGTGAGCAGTCCTGAACAAGAGCTTCCTCCTATGTGTACAGTGGTTACTGTACCCCACAGACTGAATTGCCACCATAACCTCCTGCTGCTGCATCTCCATAGCTTGAATGAGCACAGGGAAAGAGGAATACCAGGTCCTTACAAATGGACCAGCATCAGACCAGGGGACTCCTCCAGTTGTGTGCTCTGTCTGTGCTGGTTGTCAGCCAGCCATAGGTCCTGTGGAACAGAGCACAGGAGCAAGGCAGGCACTGTGGAGATGAGTTTCCCATCTGCTATAGCCTTACAGAACTCCTAGCAGAGGGATTATATCTATGCCACTAAGTTTTCTGGCCATTTCTGGGCAATTAATTCACCCAGGACAGTTGTCACAACCTTCACATCTGAAGTAGCTGATCTTCTTACCCCTGTGGGCCTCATACCAAATTGCACATAGCTGGTGCCCCAGGGCAGGTACCATGTGCCTCGGGGGTTACTGGCAGATGGGGAGTGGCAGCTCTTGGCTGGACATGCAGGTAAGGCCCTCATCGTCCACTCCAGTGGCACCTGGTGCTCCGTTTGTTCCTCACCCAGGGAAGGACAGTCAGCTGCTGCAGCTTGGGTGTATGTGCCCTTCTTGGGCTGCTTGAGAGCAGTGGAAGGCTGAAGAGCCACAAGCTGCCCATGTCAGAACTGAACATTTGGGCTTTACCTTGTAACATTGAGCTCCTCAGTTTAGTTTTGTACAGTAGTGACAAAGTTTCTGTTTTCTTCTGTTTTTTTCCAAGCCAACTTCTTAACATTTTCACCTGTACACACATCACCACAGGTGAGGAACAAACCACACTTTCATGCACATCATATAGCTCTCTGTCATGCCTTTCCCAGGCTGAAGCCTCCTAATCTACGTAGTGTCTCCTCCGATGGATATCAGTCCAGATTTCAGATAATCTCTGCCAGCTTTCCCTGAATCTTTCCCACTAAATCCATATTTTGAATGGGAGCAATCCAGCACACCATATGTGAGATGGGGAAGCACCTTGCAATTAAAAAATGGCAAAATGATGTGTCCTGATTTGTGCTCCATGCCTCTCTGAGCACCTCCCTTACCACTGAAATGGAATTTTCCAAGAGTGATCAGCAGCACTCAGGTCTGAGAGGTAAAGCCTACCTAGTGACACAGCATGTACACAACAGCAATTATTACACTGCTGGGTGATTTTTTTCTTCCTCTATTGATGATTTTCTCTTTATGAACCGTTTATTTGCCATTTTGCTAAGTAGTCCCACCATATGACAGAAGTGTTCCACAAATATGTGAGTTGATTTTAGGCATTTTTCTTACCCTGGGCAGTTATCAGAAAATTGTTCTTCCCAGATCATTTAGAAGTTTGCAGTCCCACCACAGACTCTGCAGATTTTCACTGGTTCCTACCTTTTGTGTCCTATCTTTTAACCAGTTAATCCACGTCAGAATTAATAATTTGATTTATTAGTAAAAAATGAGTAAAGTGATACATTTTATTGGGTGGCAGTTTAGTGTGAGGGACCTTTGTAGAAAACCCTTTGAAAGTGCAAGTACACTTGAGTTGCAATAAGCCCCTACTCTCTGAAACCCTTTGTGTGCTCATCGTAATAAGGTCCCGCACTGCAAGCACTCACAATTTTGCTCAGCACGAGAAGGGTTTGGAAACTTGGAGAGGCAAAGACAGGAGCAGCCAGACAAGTGGGTTGTTTTTCAACCCCAAAACTGCTGAATTTTCAACCTTTTTTGGCTGATGCCTTTGAGTCTCCCTAGGAGATTGTGGGATATACAAAAATCAATGAACAGCCTGGAGCCTTTCACACCATCCTGACTCTCTTCTGTGAAGCTGAACAAAACATCCTTTGAAAAGGACTCCCTATTACCATAGAAATTGCTTCTTCCACTGCAAGCATTTTCCTGCTTTCAGGCTAATTAGCTGGGCAGTTTTATATGTATAAACTCAAATAAAATGAATGCTTGTGTATATGCACTGCAATTCACGGGCAGGTAATGGATCGGGCATGCTGCTTTGTTGATTTCCTTTCACTTAAGAGAGTTTCCTTAAAACTGTTTCACACTTCTGGTCCTTCTGATTGTTGCTTCCCTCTCTTCCTAGGCAGTACATGGTGCTCCTGCCCTTCCTGATACACACCAATTCTTCTGAGAAGGTCTGTGTTCAGCTGAGCCACCTGAACGAGTCCGTGACACTGAGTGCCACCCTCGAGTATCAAGGGGAGAACAGGAGCTTGATTGATGATGTGGTGTCAGAGAAGGATGTGTTCACCTGCATCCCTTTTGCCGTGAGTATCTCATCCCTGTGGGGTGATCCCATGTGTTGACTCATGTGGCTTAGTAGAGCTAAATAGTCCAGAAATGAGAAATAAGACACGTTGCAATCGGACACTTCTAAGCCAAATAAAAAATTAATTTGATGTGGAAAATGGACTTTGACAGACTTATGAGCAATAATTTTCCACCACTACCAAGTTCCTTGTCCCACAAGATATTTCTGTACATAGAGGGCTTAGAGAACTCTTTTGGGATCTTTCATCCTAGAACTTTGACTGACAGAGCATACCCTATGTTTGTTTGATCTGTGTAAGCCTCAGAGGAAAAACAGTGGGATGAGAACCTTAGAAGCTGGGGAACAGTTAAAGACAGTGAGGGCCATGAGGCCATTGGTCTCTTTCTGGAGCTTATTTGTGATTGTTTCCTGCAGAAGAATGGTTGGTGAGTAACGTAAGCAACTGGTCCCACCCTCTAAATAATGAATCTGGGTTGATTTCTGTTTTGATACATCACAGGGGGGAACAAGATCAGCTTCAGTATGTCTTTAAGGAAAGTGTATGAATGAAGGAAGGGGAAAGGCTCCTCTGTCCAGGAGAGGAAGTGAAAGCATGGAGAAAACTCAAGGAAATGGAGAAGATTTATCACTGCAGCAATTCCTGAAGGAAAAAGATGTTTTTCTTGAGACAGAGGAGACAAGCTCTCCAAGTTCAGATCAGAAAATCATGTTTTTCTCTTGTTTCCAGCACTGAGTCTTTGGTGTCCCTTTAGGGAACTTTCCAACCTAGCTAATACTGCCAAGACTTCGAAGGTGAATCAGTGAAGCAGTTATCCTCTTCTTTTTCCTTAGCTTCCAAAATCCGATAGCACATCGGTGGCATTTCTCACTGTCATGGTGAAGGGGGCCACACTGCACTTCAGGAGCCGCAAGTCAGTGCTGGTCCAGAATTCTGAGAGCTTGGTTTTCGTCCAGACAGACAAACCCATCTACAAGCCTGGGCAGACAGGTATGGGAAATTGTGTTGGCACTGCCTCTGACAGCAGAAAATCTTACAGGCTCCATTCCCATAGTTTTATTAAAGCTTTCAGACTTGTTCATATGGGCAGTTAAAGCACTCAGTAAGTCTGATTTCTGTCAGCTGAGATCTAGCTCATGTGGTACCTTCATCATTCCTATTCTTCATCATTCCTATTCTCCATCATCCAGGCACAGCTTCTCAGCCAGATGTAGGCACAGGCTCAGATTCTTTCTACTCAACTAGGGGCATGAATCTGGGATGATTTCAAAGCATAGTGTCCCTTGGCTGCACCTGAATCCACAAAGCAGGACAGGCACTCCCAAGGGACAATTCAGCTCGGCCAAGACCTGATTATCTCTCTAAATTTATCTGTCTCTTGCCATCTGCAAGAGGAAGAGTCCGAAGTAATTGCTTCCATAACTTAGAGATCTCAGTTGAGAGCCTGTTGATCCGTGGAATGAGTCTGAGTTATAAATTATTGAAACAGTGACATTTCCTGGTAATGGCTACAAATTTAACAGTGGAATTTCCTTCTTTGTGTTACACCCCTCAGTTCTATTTCGGATCGTCTCTCTGGACAAAGACTTCTACCCGCTGAATGAGAAGGTAGAGCCATAATTCTTTGTTGTTAACCAGGAGGCTTAATTCCCAATTAACACCATTGCTGTCCTCACGCAGAACCACTGAAGACAGCCTTTAAAGCATATGGTCCCTTCTCACTCACACCATCCCTGACCCGTGCCACATCCTGTCCTCAGGCTCCCTCCACCTGTCCCTATTGACTGAGAAACATGTCCCCTTTTCCCAAGGGATACAGGTGTTTGAAACCAGATTTGCAAAGGAATGTGTGCAGCTAAGTGTGTCGGCAGGGATCTCATAAAGGAAAGGGTGGGACAAGTTTCCATTGAAACTGGTGGATGTGCAGGTATTTCTGGCAGTGGGTGCAACCACATGCTTAGAGGCAGAGAGAGCAGCATGACAACGATTTGATTTTAAGGAACTGACCAGGGGCGTAAGTCCAATTTTTAGCTTATTTGGCAATCAGTTCCTCATGCAAGCAAGTTCTTTGGAAGCTTACTTCATCACATTTTCATACAGACAAAAAGTTGGGGCTCTAAAATATTATAGAAGAGATTCCCTTTACAATCAAGAACTAAGGAAACAGAGCAAGGACAGAAAAGGAAGAACCCAAAGGACTTTTTAGGAGGTTGTTCTTCTGCCCTTCTGTCCAAATCTGGATATTGCTTCCATCCATATGTGACTAATATTCTAACACTGGTTTTCCTTTGTTCTTTCCCCACAGTTTCCTTTTGTCTATGTTCAGGTGAGTGCATAACTCCGTGTCTGTCATTTCAGCAGAGTGTACAGGCACAGTCTGCAGCAGTGGTGTTTGCAGGCAAGGGAGAAAACATGGGCACATGACCTTTTGGCTTTGTGTGAAGGAAGGTTGAGTAGTTGGGCATCAAAATAAGTTCTGGCAATGGTTCTTTGGTTGGGGAATGTGCTGTAGGAATAAAAGAGTTAATTGATGCAAGCCATGCTGTGAACAGAATGACACTTGCCTAGAGGTCATGTCAGAATGGCTTATTCCTCTTCCCAAGCAGAACTAAGATTTTTCTGTCTGCCAAGTGTGGATGAAACCACAGAACTGTGTTAAACAAACTAAAACTAAAGAACCAGAACTATGTGAGTGGGTGACACCTGTGGTCCCAAGCATGCCATTTTTGTCTCCTTTTTTTAAAAAATGGTTGAACTTCAGTGACAGACAAAAATGAATAGGTAGGATTTTTGTGACAATTATTCAAGTACTCACTTTTTTAGCTGAGAAACCAGAATTTGCAATTTTTATCTGGGACAACTTCTAGTGGAAAACTGATGGGGAGGACCCAGTGATGGCCCCTGAAGCCATGATAGCAGCACAGTGCTGAAATTAGTGTGCACAAGTCTTAAGCTGGTGTATGTGATTACGGGTCCTGTGTAGTCAGTCCTGTCTTTGCTCTTTACTGCTTGGGGTTGCTGTCTGCATTCTGCACCATCTCTGTCTGGAGCTGGGGGTGTTGTCACAAGAGGGGAGGCAAAAGATGGGCCAAACCCAGGCTATGCTCCTCTTTTCTACCCTCCTGCCAGAGTCCTGTCACTCTCCCTTCTGCTCAGCAAACTTCCAGAGCAGAGCCTCAGAGCTGGTGGGCCACTGACAATCTGTGAACATCTGGAGAAAGAAGAGGAAGAGAGTGTATGGTGTGGGACAGCAGGAGGAGAGCATCTCAGAACTACTTTCTGAGGGCCTCCCATGGGGTTGTGAACAGGACCTTTCCCTTTCAATGAGATAACACTTGACTGAGTACAGGAGTTTCATGAAAGGACCAAGAAGAAATAAATCCCATCCACTGTCTCCAGAAATCCCATGTGCCTTTGCCTAATAAGATGAGTCATTTCATAACCCTTTTTTGTGTTGGCACCGAGAAACTCTTCTGTTTTAAATCACTAGGGGGGGCATTCTGTGTTTTCAGCTCCAGCCTGTCAGGCAAGGTGTTTGTCCATGCTGTTTAAGACACCTCATGTAGGCCTTGTCCTCCATCCCCACCATCACCTCTCCCTTCCTCAATGCATCACAGAAATAACAAGTTCACAAGCCAAGCTGTAAACATTTTCTGAATTGGTCTTCCAAGGAAGCCTGGTGGTGCCCTCACAGTCACTGGTGAGCTTTTCAGCAGGGTTGGAACGTGACGATGAACAAGAGTTGGTCTGAGCCGTGAGATGTGTTTGCTGACTGTGCCTTCCTCCTCGGGGTGCTTCCTGGGAATAAGGCCTTGTCTTCTGCCCCCTGACCGGTGACCTCCAACAGGGATGTCATTCACATCCCCTTTTCCCTAAGCCCTGAGAGAAAATCTCAGTGAAGAAAATGCATGCAGTGCATGCCTTGAGTCCATACCTATCTAGAGTAAATAGACTTTTGGTGGCAGCCAAGGTGCAATGCAAAGAGCAGGCAGAAGGTGAAAGATGATAAACATTAACCATCCTGCTGAGGAGCCTGGAAAGGGTGCATCAAACCATGCAGCACCACTGCATTGCTTCAGTGACTTCCACAGCAAGTTTGAGGCTGAGCTGATGAATTTGGAGCACAGTCTATTGACAACAGTGAGCAACACTCAGCTGTTATCGTGCTGAGATTTCAGCTCCAGCGTTAGGAGCAGGGAGAAGGAAGGGAGGTCTCAGCTGGATGCACATATGTGGAATATACTTTCCTCTGTTCCTGTCCCCACTCCTCCTCCCTGCCACAAGCCTTGGACTTTTCCACGGGTACATTTCACAGTCCCGTGGATCAGGTGTCTCATTCCTCAGCAGATTATGCACTGCTACTCAGGCAGTCTCTATCCCAGGCATGGAAGAACACTTTTAGCAGGCTGTATAGCAAGTGAAGGAGAATGAAACTTCCCTCCTTTCTTCCTGTGCTCCACTTACTTCTGCTATCCATCACTTTATCATGTCACCTTGCCAGCCTGTCTTCCCCAGCTTCCTGGCCCCATCCTTCATAAGGACACAGGTAGAGCTAAGGGGGGGGGGAAGACAACACAGGACCTCCAGGGTTTAAAAGCTTTCTTACGTGCTAGTTGTACAGAATTGACAGGTAAGTGCTCACAGGTCCTCACAGACCACAGCACAATTACAGCTGGGCATTTCCCAGCTGGGATGCATGCATGCTGGGCACTCCACTGTTCTGGCTCTGGGAGCCTCCTGTACTGTCTGGTGACCTTGAGTTCTCTTCACCTGCAGGATCCCCAGAGGAACCGTGTGTACCAATGGCAAGGGGTGGAACTAGAGAGTGGGCTCACACAGCTCTCCTTCCCTCTCACCTCAGACCCCATCCAAGGCTCCTACAAAATAGTTGTGCAGAAGAGCTTCTCATCCCATGTGGAGCACTCCTTCAAGGTGGAAGAATACGGTAAGGAGAGGAGGTAGGGGCTGCAAGTGGTGCTGACAGCAATGCCTTTTACTGTGACCTCTTGGCTTGGGATTTCCTTGTAATGGCATGGGAGAAAGGAGGGACTGAATACATAGGCAATGGGGTGCAGAGGCAGATTTGAGCCATTTCAATGTGGTAAATGACACAGGTGATAAATGTGCTAATCCAAGTCTTAGTTGTAAATTGTGAAATGTGGAACAGAACGCACAGGGCCAATGTGTCCTGAATGGGCATATGTAAAGGATCTACACAGCTGTCTGGTGCCAGTGGGATCACCTGAGCATGTTCTGCAAATAAGGGAAGGTAAGGGCTGCAACCCTCCTTAAGTTCCCTTTAAACCCAAAATGGTGAAGGCTGAGGAAACCTAGGGAAGGGGTAGCAGAGCTGTACTGCAGACCACGGGGAGGCAATGGCTCGTATTGAGATGATCCTGGCTCTGTGTTTGAGTTGCTGTGTAGCACACAGCTCTTCTTCTCATATCTTAAGTCAGACTTTCTCTCTCCTATCTAGTGCTGCCCAAGTATGAGGTGCTGGTGAAGCTGCCCAAGATGATCACTATTAAGGACACGGAGCTTCCAGTGACTGTCTGTGGTTTGTGAGTCACAGAGCTGGAGTAAATCTCTCTCACTCATCCTTCACTCCTCCTTTTTGCTGAGGACCCAAGGAAGAGCTGGGGGAGGCTTTTCATACTTTCACCTAACATCTAGTGCAAGCTTGTTCCACCCTATCAAACCTGACCCTGCCACTTGGCCTGGACAGCCAAAGTGAAGGGTCTTCTCTGTGTTCCTTAAAAGATGATGCCAAATCAATCTGCAGCTCTCTCCTCCCAGTTTACTGTGCATTTTCTGTCTTTGCATTTCTTTGGTTAGAGCTTCTCTGCTAATCCTGAACCCTCAAATACTCAGAGATGTCAGATCAGACATTACTTAAACAGGTGGCGCAAACCCAATATTCTCATTTTTGACTCATAAATTGCTCTTCCTGAGCCCCTGGTTGCCTTTTTACTTTGTCATTGAACGCTCAGGAGTTTGTGATACCAGGATATGCCTGGCTGAAATAATTTTCTACAGGCAATCTTTGACTGCATTCCTGCAGAGACCTCCCACCTAGAACAAATTCTAATGGATGATGGAACAATCTCAGTGTGGGAATGATGGAAACATAGTCACTAAAATCACTAAAATATCAGATTAGCCAGCCTTTAAGGAGAAATATTTGGACATCATCCACAAAGGTCTTGAAGGTGACTCTCTGACTGATTGTCTCATCATCTAATATATAGTTTAACACTTTGTGATTATAGGTACACCTATGGAAAACCTGTTCCTGGTTTGGTGAATGTTCAAGTGTGCCGGAAATTTCACCATTCTGTTTCAAATTGTTATGGAAAAGAAACAGAAGCTGTGTGTGAAGAATTCACTAGGCAGGTAAGTCCCAAGACTAAAATGTAGGGTTTTTTCTTAGGGGTAATGGGCAATGTTGTCTAAAGGAGGTCAAATCTGTGACTGCTGGGCAATAGCAGGACGTCAGAGATAGCACCCTGTCTGGGGGAAAGCGGATGTCCTCAGAGGAAGGCATTCTTAAGATGTGGGACATGAAACTGGAGACAGAACTGATGAAGAAAACCCCACAGCTGAAATCCTGACCCCGTTGAAACCAGTGATGAATCTCCAGTTAGCAGCTTTGAGTTCCCTGCTGTTGATCCCCAAACTGAGAAAATAATCTGTGAAAGAATTTTATAACAGTGGGAGGAACTGACAGGGAGCAAGGAGCAAAGATGAGGAGAAAACGAGAAGGCAGTATTGTATGATTCAAACACAGCAGAAAGGAGAAAGACAACAAGGAAAAGAGAATAGAAGAATTAGGAAGAAAACAGAGCTAAAGTAGGAAGGAGTTAACAAAGAAAACAGTGTGTGCCTTGGAGAAGTGAGTGTTGAGTACCTCACAGAATGCAGAAAATGTGTGGATGAAACAGTAGGAAACAGGCTGTAAGCAAGTTCTGGTCTTGGAGGCAACCTTAGAACATAAGGCTGGGATTTTGTGATAGAAGTTAAGCCTGTTGGCTTGGGGTATTTATTCCTGTCCCACAAGGCACCAAATTTGTTCACAGAACTCCAATTTTCTCTCCAATTCCCTGCTTAGGCAGATGCTCGTGGCTGTGTTTCTGGTGTAGTAAGGACCAAGATATTTCAGCTCCAGCGCAAGGGATATGAGATGAGCATTGAGGTGCAAGGCAAGATCACAGAAGATGGCACAGGTACGTATCACATGGAGATGGCAAAGTGATGGCAGGCTATAAGAGGAGGGCATGGCAAAGACAAGGAAAATGGAGTGACATGTCCAGAAACGCCACCAGTCGTAATAATCACTCTTTACTGTGCTCTCTCTCAGGAATAGAGATGACTGGAACGGGCTCCTGTGCAATCACATCCATCATGAGCAAAATCAACTTTGACCTGCTCGACTCTCAGTACAGACCAGGGATCCCACTCTTTGGGAGGGTAGGGAACGTCTGAGACCCTGGGCATAGCAAACACATGTGCACAGTCCCATCAGATGGAATAGCAGTGTGCAGGTGGTATGGTCCACCTTCCTCTGCCTTTGCACAGGCAGACAAATCGCTGTCAGTTGAGCATCTGTGGACCTGAATCTCCTGGCAGGCAGCCCAGTGCAGAATATGTTGTTCTGAAACGTGAGAATAACATCAGGGAGCAGCAAGGGAGGGCTCTTCCACAAGGGAATGTTATCCAGGTGCAAACACAACACAGGTAGGCGTAGTGACCTCATCAACAAGGGCACGGTGACACAGGAGGGGTGGTGACAGTAACAGGTTCCACCAGCAGTACAGCAATCACCAAACAGTGTGAGGTGATGAGCCAGGGCTGAGCTCAACCAAGGGAGTCCAGTTAACCAGATGGGAACAGCAGGAGGAAGAGCTGGGTGTAGGTCTTCCACCAATTGTAGCTTTGGTCAAGAACTAGGGCAAGGCACGAGCCAAGTTCCTGAACCAAGAGGTGGATGATATGTGGTGGAGGTCCCAGATGAATCTGGCCAGGGGAATTAGAACCTGCTGAGAAACCCGGAGCTCTAGCAGATGACCTCCCTGGGTCGATCAAACTGTTTTGCTGAGAATTTTCTCAGTTGCTGCCTCAAACAACTTGGGACTCACCCCACACATTTCTATATTCATGTCTTCTGTTATTCTCCATAAGAAACATCCTGCCTGGCAAGGAGGAAAAGGGGGGAGAGGCTGTAAGACCTGGAAACTGTTTTCTGTTTCTAGTCAAAAACCTGACATTTGGTCTTGCTTTGTTAGGTGAAGCTGGTAGATGGCACTGATGCTCCAATTGCCAATGAAACCATCGTGATTTCTGTGGATGGAGACAGATACAGAGGGAATTACACGACAGATGAGCAGGGGCAATCCTGGTTTTCCATAGACACTACTGCCTTCACACAAGCCTCCCTGGAAATCCGAGTGAGTGGCAGAGACGGGGCAGAGGGACTGGGGTAAGCCTCTGTCTTCCTGATCAGCAGGAGGAATATCTGTCCCTGGGTTATCAGTCTTTGCCCTCAGGCAGATAAAGCAATTTTGGGGCAGATCACCTCTCTTCTCTGTGTCTCCTGTGCATGTTCTCTGCTTTCTTCTAGGAGTGGGAAACACAGAACATAACCAGAGTGTTTCTGTGGATTTTTATGTGGCCTGTTACCTGGTTTTGGTCAGCTGTGAACTTTTTATTCTTGTTCCTCAGGCTGATCATAAACCTGAACTGAACTGTTACGACAGCGACTGGGTCACCCCTTCATACGAGCACGCCATGCGCAGGATAAGTCGCTTTTACTCCCCCAGTAAGAGTTTCCTCAAAATTGAGCCAAAGCCTGGGACATTAACTTGTGGCTCCCCCACGGAGATCCAGGTGCACTATATCTTCACACCAGAGGCCATAGGAGAGCAGAAGAACGTTGTCATTTACTATTTGGTAAGAATTACTTGTGGTTACTTTGATCTATGGCCACTGTGGCACAGATGTGGCACCTCCGGTGATGAACAACCACAGCACTGCTCTGTGGTCAGTCCTTAGCCAGTAATGATAGAGTTTGAAATGTAAATTGTGGCCTGTGACAGTGGGATTTGAACACAATTCTGTACTCGTTTCTCCTGTTGACTTCTGTGTGCAGACATGGGTAGAGTGTACATGTTTTATTAAGAACAGAAGGGAGACAAAATGTTGATGGAGAGAGAAGTTCATAATACTCCACTCCCAGTTTCCCCCAGTCCAAATCCTGGTTCTTATATGGTCGCAGCTCAGAACATCCTACTGACAAGATTAAAGATGAGGTGGAAAACAGTCTCCTCATTAGTTTTGTCCTTTGGGGATCAACTGACTGCTGAAATTAAGGCAACACCTCTAGCTACAGCACCAGAAAAGCCCAGTAAGTTTAGAGCTTAGGTCGTATGTCAGGCAATGATGGAAAGTTTGGGATACCAGAGTAACTGGAACAGAGTGTAACATGCTGTAATGACAGAACCACAAACCGAGAACCACAAATTGATTCATTCTGGAGGCAGAGAAGGGAGACTGAGTCAACTGTGACTGAACAATGATCTGCCAATTTCGCTTGGGAGAACAGGAAGAATCAGATGAATGTTCAAGTAGAACTTCTTTCCCCCTAGATTTGTTTTTCTGGTTTTCCCATTTCTGGTTTTCCTGTTGTTTTTCCCATTTCCCATTCTGATACTAGAATGAGACAAGGATGAGGCATTCTGACACGAGATGAGAGCAGCCTTGGAGAGCTAGACAAAACCAGTGGAACAGACAGTCCTGTTCTGGTGGGTTGTACAAACCACTGGGGGACTTAAACTGAGAGTACAAAAACAGGAATAGAAACCTGTGGTAGAGATGTCCCTGTGCTTATTTTCAAGACTGCTAACAATACATTGAAGCACAAGAATCCTGCTTATGCCAGTAGCCTGGGAAAGCTTATCTTAAGTATATACCTACAGCAGGTAACCAAATGGTGAGGGAGCTTATGATCTTGTAGGTGTGTGTCCCACATCTTGTAATTCAAATCTGGAGTAGATATCCTACATGGAAAGTATTGCATAAAAGGCATTTTTGGTTGTGAAAAAGGAAACATTTTCTAGAAATAAGGAAATTACAGCTAGCATTCAGGCTGTTTCTTTCTGCCTCATTTCAGGTACCTCTATTCAAGCTCTTATTTACAGCCTGTGCACTTCTACTCCAACTCTGTGTGAGTTATGAAACTAACCCTGATCAAATTTTTCTCTAGATTGTTTCACAATGCAACTGAGAGTGTAGTGAGGAGAACTTTTGGTCATCAGTCTGTTCCAAATTGTCAGAAATATGCATAGGACCCCCAAACTTATGCATGATCAGAGGCAAAGTGCATTTGAATCTGATCTATATATACAGAATGGACAGAAGGAGAGACAGGTCTGACCAGTGAGGAAAGACTGCTCCTCCTAGGAGTGAGTATTTCTGTCTCCAAAGACATGGTGAATTCCAGTCTGGCACTTGCCTAGTATCTTCTTGGTTTTGCTCACAGCTGGCAGCACTATTCACACTCACACTCTCCAGTTAACCCAGTTCATTCTCCTTCCCTTCAACACCATCAGCAACAATTACAGGAGGTTTCTCTGTCACACAGGTGATGGCCAAGGGAGGCATTATATTAGCAGACACCCATGATCTGCCTGTGAATCCTGGAGATGGTGAGCAGAACTGTGTGTTTTTCATAGAATAGAATCATAGAATCATTTTGGTTGGAAAAGACCTTTAAGATCATTGAGTCCAGCCATTAACCTAACTCTACTAACCCAGCTTTACCAAACCTGCTGCTAAACCATGTCCCTAAGTACCAGATCTAGATGACTTTTAAACACGTCCAGGGATGGTGATTCAAGCACTGCCCTGGGCAGCCTGTGCCAGTGCTTTTAATGTCTCTGATGGTAACTTGCAGGCAGGGGGGATATAAAGAAATTATTTCAATTTGAACATTTAATGTTTGAATTGAATTACATTTTCAAAATGAAATCTTTTTAAATGAAGTGGCTCGTGTTAGTGTTGTTTTCTCTGAGTTCTATCAGCTGCTATTTTTGGACCATAATATTTTAGAAAATAAAAAAAAAAACCAAAGCATAATGTTTTGGTGTTTTTTTCCTCAAACCAACACTTTCTGCTGACCACTCTGCCCTATTGGGATTGTGCATGCTTCCCAGTTTAGTGATGTACAATGAGCCAGGAGAAGAAAGTGTCTCCTTTTCTTTCTCTCTCTCACTTTCCTTCATTTTTTTGGTGTTGTTTCTCCCTTATAAGCATGCAAACACACACATCCCTATATTCTAACCAATACATTTAATTTTATTCATATAAATATCCAAGGTTTATACATGTCAGTAACTGAGGCTGACTATGATCTGTCTTTAAAAGTCTTTAAACAGTGATACCAGGGAGACATTGTGGAAGTCTGTGAGAAGGAGTTGCACTGCAGCGAGTATAAACAGCACATGGAAGTAAAAGATCCTGCATGCTGGATGTCCATAGGAAGTTCTGCATCCTCTCTAGTGGCAGTGCCTAAACTAACACCCTGGCTCATGACAAGAGATGTTCTGTTGCCTTTGTCCAGATTGTGACATGAAGCTCAGGCCAAGCTAGGAAAATTCTTTCAACACAGAGGGGCTGGGGCGATAGATTGGTGTTCCAGCTAAGTGCTTAATTAGCAGTAACTTTGCCAAGTTATTCTTTCAGCCACTCTGCACCCTTGATTGCTGCCCCGCATTACAAAAGTCCCTTATTTCTACATTTTTTCCATCGTCTATTTTTTGTAGACTGCAGAAGATCTTGGAGCTTGAGGAAGAAAGGGGTTGGCAGCATCAAAAAATGATGCCAGATGTTAACTGGGGAGAATCTAGAAGGCATGTTGAGGCCCACCAAACTCATCTCTTTTGACTATTACCTCATCATTGTCTGAACACAGCAATATCCATAGACTTCAGCCATGTATCAGTATTCCTGCCCCTGCCAACAAAAACATTCAGCATGACTGAACTTGACTTTTTTATCTGGGGAGGGCAAATGCATACACTGGAACCTCTTGTATGTTGCTCAGCCTTTTTTCTCTCCATCAGCTCATGGGACGTTTCAATTGACCTTCCCTGTTGAGGCAGCATTTGCTCCCCTGGCACGGATGCTTGTGTACACCACTTCACCCAGTGGGGAAGTCATCACCAGCTCAGCAGATTTCCAGGTGGAAAGTTGCCTCCCCAATAAAGTGAGTATAGTCAGGGTTTATGCAACCCGTGTTTGTCTCATCCCCAGTAGCTCAGTTACCAGTTCCAGAGTGGAGGCAGAATTCACAACAGGTTCATGAAATGGTCTGGCCAAATGTTGGCTGAGGATTAGTGACTGAAACTCCAGAATAAGTTACAGAGTCATAACTATAGAGTGTAGCAAGACAGAATAAGAAATAGAATCACTGGCCATTATTAGTTATATTGGGCAAAGCTGAATGTATTTTAGAAGAGCTGCAAGGCGTTAACAGAGCTCAGTTCACAAAGCTAGATGCTTCAACATAATTGCATGTAACAGTGTCTGGAAAAGTGGTTGCTTTAACTTCTTCCTTTTGGGGTTGCAGGTCAGCCTGAGTTTTGCACCCAAGGAAGGTCTTCCTGCCTCTAACACACGCCTGCAACTCCACACCTCACCAAGGTCCCTCTGTGCCCTCCGCGCTGTGGACAAGAGTGTTCTGCTCATGAAGCCTGAAGCTGAGCTCTCTCCTAGCTCTGTAAGTCTTGGTTATCTCTGGTAGTGAGCAAGTACGAGAACGAACCAGTTCTTTAACGACAGTTACCACCACGGTGGACATGGGGCTGTGTATTTTTATATCTGCAATCCCTGCACTTGTTTTTTAGAAGCTGACTTACCAAAGGAGTGCTAAGCAGTGTCTGTGTCCCTGTAAGTGCTGACCTGCCACACTTTTCCCCCGTTGTTTACATTTCCCCAGGTGTATGATCTTCTCCCACTGAAGGATATCCGAGGTTATAGCTTCAAGGACTACTACCTAGAAGAAGACAACATAAACCCTTGTGTGTCACTTAACAACATATTATTAAATGGATTCATGTACATACCCATTTCTCCTGACGGTGAAGGTGATGCCTATGACATTCTCAAAGTAAGCTCCAGCCTTTTGTTTTAATTTGTTGCTCCTTTTTGGAATTCAGTCTGCCCTTTTATCCCCTGTACTGAAGGGGTTTTTTAGTGAGCTTTGCTTTGATCTTGCTAGCTTTTGTACACAAGACAGTAACCAGGCCCAGGCCCTGTATCTGTGTAGCTCATTATTGGTACCTGGGTGCCTCTCTGAATCATTAGAACTTTGAAGGGTCTCCTCGTTGCTAGTAGGGATATCTGTGAATGGGCTCCAGTAAGGAAACAGCCATGAGAAGTGGCCTCTAGTACCATAATATCAGAAACTCTTCCTCAGTCATGCATGCTCTCTCTATATCTGGTGTAGCTAGGTCTTTAATAAAGCACCAGTTACTTTGATAACCCACAAATGCACCTGTATCAATCCAGAGAGTTCTGCACAAGACTTTTTGGGTACCCTCCATCTAATGCTTTTCACACATGTCATTTTCACCCAGGCAGATGTCCCCAGGGTAGACCAGTGGCCTTAACTTTCCATCTGATCATGCCAAGATTTGGCCTTAGAATGAGTATAACATGATCTGAGTTGAACCAGTCTGTCTTGGCACTTATATGCAAGCCTTTGTTGCTCTGATCCATACCAGACATAAGCACATCTATTCTTGACATACTAAAAATTGTTTATTTTCAAAATTTTTGCATATTTTTCTTTCTCTTCTTTCTCTTCTTTCTCTTCTTTCTCTTCTTTCTCTTCTTTCTCTTCTTTCTCTTCTTTCTCTTCTTTCTCTTCTTTCTCTTCTTTCTCTTTGTTTACTAGGAATTGGGCTTAAAAGTCTTCACTAACAGCAAGATCCATAAGCCTGAAATCTGCCAGCATTACCCAGGACACATGATGGAGAGGAGTTACAGTAGTTCCAGTAAGAATATGGGCTTCATTTTACCTCCCACACAACTACCTAAAATTTACCATCCCGCTTCCTTCCTTCCCTCTGCTTCTTTGGATATTTATTATATCAGGCAGACTAGGTTCAGGTAATACAGACCTAATTCAGGATTGCTCCCTTCTGGCCTCAGTTTTGAAGTATGAATGTGGTACCTTCCTGCCTGCTTCTCCCCAGCTGGGCAGATGTGTCTGGCTGGAGCTGTGTGTGCCTGGGACAGTCTGCCTGCATTGGGTGGGCTCTGCCAGCACAGAGTAGTGGCTTTTTTCCATCAGATCTGAGTCCAGCTATGGAAAATTAAAAAAGGGAATCTTTGCTTCTAGGTAGTCACATTCTAGCAATAACAACTGGGGCAAAAGTGGGCCAAGATAAATGAGAAGGTGGTATGGTTCTGTGGGTAGATACTTTACCACTGGGACTGAGAAGTTTGTTTCTGTTCCCAGCTCTGCCACTCACGTGACTGTAAGAGGCTGAGTAGGTCATGTCACTTCTCTGCAGCTTCAGTGACTGTGAACATAGGATAATGACATTACTTTTTCTTCTGGGTAGTTATGAGAGTGGAAAGGCCATATGGAACACTCTCACCTGTATCACTTCCAGTCACTGCCCTTGCTGGTGCAGTACCTCAGCTCCTATTAAAGAATGACAGCTTTTGGTCTGGTGACAGCTTCCAGCCTTGTGTTCATAACAGACCAGGTTTTGAAATGCAGGAAATACTGAGATGACAAAAGAGAAGTAAATTTGTTTCCAGTGGCAAAAGCTTTAAAGCTCTTCTTTAAATGTTAACATTTTAGCTAAGAATAACCACCACCTGGAAGCACAGTGTCCTCCTGATTCCAAGTGGAGTTTGACCTATCTTTTCCTTTCTTCCTGTCCTTGAACAAATTTCTAGTCCCCGCAATGAATCTGCTTGATGATTTTGAGGCTGAAATGATGGAGCACATGGTTGCTGGCAATCCTGTGGAGACTGTCCGGAAGTACTTCCCTGAGACATGGATCTGGGACCTTGTTTCAGTGGAGTAAGTGTTTATGGGAATGTGGAGTGTGGTCACCGGGGAAAGCCTCGGAAGATATTTAAGAATGGACTTCATAATGGAATTATGAATATTTCAGTGAGATGAGTATTCCTAGGAGGCAGAGGGGTTTTTCAAGGTCACTGTGGATAGGATGCCTTGGGAGGACATACAAAAGCCAGCACCCATATCTCAACTTGTCAGAAACGTGCTGTCAGCAGGTGTTGTTCAGTAGGCTGAGAAAAGCACAGATGATCACCAAAACATGACTGAAATCTTGTTCTCCATCCCTCGCCAGCTCGGAGGGAAAGGCTGATCTGGATGTGACCATCCCTGACACCATCACCGAGTGGAAAGCCAACGCATTCTGCACTTCGGCAGACACGGGCTTTGGCCTGTCCCCAACAGTGTCCCTCAGAGCCTTCCAGCCCTTCTTTGTAGAGCTCACCATGCCCTACTCTGTGGTGCGTGGAGAGTCCTTCACGCTGAAAGCCACCGTTTTCAACTACCTGACCACCTGTATCAGGGTAAGAGACATTCACAACTTTGCTCAGTCCGACTGCTCCAGGAAGGCTGTAACAGGCCACCTAGGGCATGGGTTCCCAAGCCAGATGGCTGCTCTCTGACTATAATTTCATACAGGTGTGGGTACAGAGGAATTCCTGGTGTATTTAATGAAGGGGGAGTACATTTTTCCAACTAAGTTTTGAAAGCTGTGTTTGATTCAGAACCTAAAGCCCTGCTGCTGAGGCCCCCAACGTTTTCATCACAGATTTATGTCATTGTCCTGTAGTGATACGAAACTTGGGTTATCCACAGACTATGGCATCATTGCATACCCACATGGAAACTCCAGGTTCACCAGGGCAGATACCTGTGTTCAGCCTTTAATATCATCTCATAGAAACATCTCACGAAGTATCACGCCAGATTTGCTGGAATATGCAAACTTCCTGTGACTTATTGTGTCTGCCCCTAAGAGGCTGAGCAGAACCACGTAGCTTCACTATTCTTATTTGCATTCTTTCACCAGCAAAAAAGACATGAAAGAATTTGGGAGCTGATTCAGACAAAATCTCAAGCACCTTTGCTTTTTTTATGAAGTTTTTATAAGTATGGATTTTTATTCTAAAGGGAATGAAGCTGGATCAAAGAGGGACATTGATCCAGCCATTCCAATGCACTCTTATTTATTTCCCTGTCTGTCTTGTTTTGTTTGCCATTTCCAGGTTCCTTATTCCACTCCCCCTTGTTCCCTTACTATCTTTCCCACTGCTAGTGTTTTACCTTTTCACCTAACTGATCACAAGGGAGGTCTTTAACTCATGACTAAGCTTGTAGTCATTGCTATGCATTTACTCATACAACTGGTCCATGCTCTCCATTGTCCCAGAATAGATTCCCTTTCTACAGACACACGCCCTATTCTCTACATTTATGTGCCTGATCTCTTACAATTGGACATATCTCAGTCTTTTTCTACTTCATCACCCAGTTCTTGCTCTGCAGTACCCACAAGGTTCTCAGTGCCACGGTACAACCAGCTCGACACCCCATTTCCACCTGCTGCACCGTCTCCAGCTCTCTGCAGTTCCAGTCTTCATGACACCTTTGTGTATAACCTGCAGGTCAGCGTGTCCCTCCTGGAATCTGCTCATTTCCTGCCTACACCAGCAGAGGAGCAGGAAGAATCTTACTGCATCTGCACGAATGAGAGGAAAACTGTGGCTTGGGCAGTTACACCAAGATCTCTAGGTAAGAGGCTGGACAACAAGAGGATACTGGGATCACATATCTGTGGGATGACATCAGATCTTTGGTGTGAGGAGCTAGGTGACTCCAAACCTGTCTGAAAGGATCTTGTCTATGCCAAAAGTGAGAAGTCCAGCCCTGAGTTGGAGAGACCACACTGAGATGCGGTTTCCACATCCCAAACAAACTCCTGAAGTGTTAGGGGCCGTTGTTTTCTTAACGTTTGAACAGAAATCACAGATTCCCTTAATGCATGCAGAGCAGCCAGACTTTCCTGTTGTGGAGCTGAGGATGTCTTAGCTTAATGTGGCTGGGTCTGAAATATTCGAATCCAAACTTGCTTTTTCTGAAGCCTCCCAGGACAAGACTGTTTGCTTTACAAGACCTGCCCCTCCACTCTTCTTGCTGATGGGCTAACACCTGCTCAGGTAGCCACCATAAAGGAGGTCTGGAAGGCTGCAGCTGGATCAAGCTGTCTTGGCTTCAGTTCTTCTCTTGGAAAAGCTTCTCTGTAACACACCAGAGAGTGCCCAGCACAAACACGAGCCCACATTTCCCTGGCACTGCCTGGCAGGGCTGGCTGACCTCTGTTTCCTCCAGGGCAGGTGGAGTTCTCGGTGAGCACTGAGGCCCTGCAGAACCAGCAGCCCTGTGGGAACGTCGTCGTGGAGACCCCTGAGAAAGGGTGGAAGGACACGGTCATCAGACAGCTGCTGGTGGAGGTGTGTGAGCTGCTGAGTTTGGTGGCACAGTGATAATAATTTCATGCTTCACAGCAACAGTTTGTGTGTGATGAGGGTTTTCCATCCTAGCCATGATGGCAGCAGTACTGGCTTGTGGGACTGTTACTCTGCACACTTCTATAAAAGCAGAACTGATAAATCTCCCAGAGGCCAACACAGCCCATAACTCATGGTGTTGCCATCTCATAGTAAAAGCAGGCTATTGCATTACACAAGGAGACAGAAATAAGAAGGCAGGCAATAATGACAGGTTTGTCCCAGACATCATCAGGGAGATAAATGAGGTCTCCTTGGTTTTGCCTGCAATAAATCATAGGGATAGGCTCTGAATGGAAGATTTACCAAGAACCTTATGTGTCTCCTCTGGCACATGGCCAGCACTCTGGAATACAGAACAGTCAACACCCTCTACAAATACTTCCAAACAGAATTACCAAATTGGTTTGAATTGTTTTTATTGTACTTTTAACAATGTTCAGAGCAGTATGAGCTAACTTTTTGGTTTCGCATTCTTTTTTCCTTTTTCTTTTCTTAAGCCATGTTTTGCAATGATAAAACCACAGCTTTTCCCATGATAAATAGCCAGTCATAAAATTAATCCACAGTATAAGACTTCCTGTGATATTAATGGCAAACAAAGAATACCAGCTTGTTGTATAGTGAAATCTATGTAATATCACATCATAATATTGTCAGTCCTGTGCATGATGGGAAGGAATAATTGTGTTTAACAAAATTAAGTCAGGACTAATATACAACATTGCAACTCCTCCTTACATAGCAGGCATTCTAATTTTCAGTAAGGCAGAGGATTCATGTAATATATAACTTCAGAAAATTATTTGCTAATCTGAATGTAATGATGGGACAACAATTCTATCTGTTAGTCTTTTTTTTAATTTCACTTATTTACAAATGAATTTGATTACACAGGGCATTTCATCTATCAGGGGATGAAGAACTGTTTGACATTTCAGGAAGACTTTCCAATTTCATACGTGATTTCAGGAAAAAGAGTGATTATTTTCTTTTGTGAAGATACTGGCAGATTAGAACTGTGAAGTCTTTTCTCCCAGATGGCAGGGGAATGAAAATAACTGACTGACCATTAGAATGACTTCTGTCGGGTGTCTGAGGTTACTGGTCCTATCCTGTTATTGGAATGAGGCAGTTAATCTACAGCAAGCCTTGACTGGGTAGAATCAGAGATAGCATCCAAGGCTGAACAATTAACTAGCAGGGGTGGGTACAGTGCATTGTCCTAAGCACATGGGTGTCCATGCCCCCTGCGGCAGGCAGTGCCTCCAGGGATAGAGAGGGGAGTGCACCAGAGGCCCTGGGGCAGCCTCCTGCCCCTTGGCAAACCAAGCCTTGCTGGGAGCTGGCTGGGAAACAGGATGGTTTTTCGCCCAGGAATTTCTCAGCTGGCAAGGAAAATCTTTCAGACAGTCACAGTTTGGATGTTTTAATTTCCTGTTAAAGTGTTCGGAGTCAAACAAAGCAATGGCTGTCTCATTCAGCTGCATTTCACAATGACTTACTGAACCAAACAAGGAGGTGCCTTTTCAAACAGAAGGATTTAGCTCTGTCACAGTTTATCCTAAAAGCTTTTCCCTTTTTTCCCTACTCTTTTCATCTTTCTCCCACTTTTCATACTGAAGAATGAGAGATAATGTATTTTAACTGTGTGAGAACGTGACAGTAATACCATTGTCCCTTTTAGTTTCCTCTTGATATTTCTCCCTTTTCTTTTTTTGCTCTCGTTTCTCATCTTTTGCTTTTTTTCCTCGTTTTTTTTTTTCCCTAAGCCCGAAGGGATCGAGGTGGAAACTACCTACAACTCTGTGCTCTGTGCATCTGGTAAGAGCCTTTTGCCTTCTAACACTTTCTTGGCTGAGGTAGAGCCTGAAGACAAGGTTTGTGAATAAAAGTGTAGAGATCAGATAAAACTGAACAGATTAGATGTATGTCCAACTGGTAGTGAAACTAATTCTTCCTAAAAGGGAAGAGCTGAGGCTGTAATTGTCCCTGCAATGGCCAAGGCAGAAGAGTATCTGTGGGGAAGTGAGGCTGGTCAAGTCCCTATAGGGAGAGAACATCTGGGCTTTAATGGGGTTATCTCCAACATCTTTAATGCAAAATCACAAACCAGACACTGCGCTGAACCAGTTCAGCCCACCAAGTGGAAAAGGCCAGAAAAATAATCTGGAAAGTGTTTGCATCAGTCAAGCCCAGCTGATAGTGCTGCGTGGAAGTCTGTGACAGTCCACGTGTGAGGGGTTTGCAGGCCCAACACAGAGTTGGCATCACGGGAAGCTCCCACAACAAAATTACAGATTAATTGATTTTCTGGAACCCCCTGTGCAGGGGGTGGTGTCTCACCCTCTCAGCTGCTGGTAAATATATCCAGAATCGTAACAGAATTGATCTGTTTTTTATCCCAGAAAAGCCAGTGTCAGAGCCAGTCTCCCTGGTTCTCCCAGAGACTGTGGTGAATGGCTCAGCCAGAGCGTATTTCTCAGTGTTAGGTGAGTGAAACATTCTGAAAGTGTCACATCCTGTTTTGAAACACTTCCATGTTTCTTCAGGCTGTGCTCAGTCTACTGGCAAGCCCTGAACTGTGCCAATTTACACTGGAAATTGTCCTGCTCCCCAGGTGACATCATGGGCACTGCCATGCAGAACCTGCACCAGCTCCTCCAGATGCCGTTTGGCTGCGGGGAGCAGAACATGGTCCTGTTTGCACCCAACATCTACGTCCTGGACTATCTGAACAAGACAGGGCAGCTGAGTGAGGAGGTCAAGTCCAAGGCCATCGGATACTTAGTGACGGGTGAGCTGGGACACGGCTTTTGCTTCTCTGTTTGTTCCTCCCCTTGGCAGCTAGATCAGCACAGTCTTGGCCACTGGCATGTATGACCTGGGGGAGGTTGTCCTGATGCTAAGGGAGCACGTGGAAGGTCAGGTGTAGATAACATGTTATCGGTAAGAGAGAGAATCTTGCACTCAGGTGGAGGGGCAGGGTGAGAGAGAACAGCATCCCAACAGGAGCATAGAAAAAGTCCAGGACTAGCAATAACTTGGAGTTCTCTCTGTAAGCAAAGGGATATATGAAATACATAAATCAGACTGCAACCAGTGGTTGTGGCAGCTGCTTATACAGATCTTGGAACCTCCATAGGATTAGGATTTAGGAAGTGTCACTCGCCTTTGACTCGGCCAGGATTCTATCACACTAGGTAGGACACGCTGGCAGCATAACACCAGTACACAGGGGCATGGTGGGTGTCTGCTGACTGACAAGGCACTGGTTTTACTCAGTTATTTTGCAGGAAAATTGCACTTCCTCCAGTGAAAATCATCTGCATCCCTATTGCTATATATCCCTATATCCCATGCACCATTTTCTGCATCCCTATCCTGTGTGGGGCTCACCTTTGTATTCAGTTCTCCTCGAGTCTGGGATACATTTGCCTCTCTTCATCAAGTCTAGGGCAGAGAGCAGCAATGACCACAGATCCCTAGTTGCCAGGTATTTTAGGAGAGAGGAGGAGCACAGGATGGAGGCACTCAGAGCTGTGGGGTTGTGACACTGAGCAGCATAGCTCACGCTTGTGCCACCAGAATGGGGACACTCCTTGACAAACATCGTGACAACTGAAATATTCTTCCACTTTCCATTTCAGGGTATCAAAGGCAGTTGAACTACAAACACTGGGATGGTTCTTACAGTACCTTTGGGCCCCGTTACGGACAAGTTGGGAATACCTGGTAAGACTTCAGTACCACTGGCTTTTCATTTCTGCTTCTCATGCTCTCCCTTTCCCCAGTGTTCTCTTGTGCTTGCTCATTGTGGGGGTTGAAACGGAGGTGGAGATGAAATGACAATCATGGCATCATAGGATAATCATGTGGGATAATGGAGCAGGGGAGGATGCTGAGGGATGTCTGAAGTTTGCAATGCTGCACTGATAGCTGCTTACCTCCCCTGACACCCTTCTTCAGCTCAAGTGAGGGTGACCTGTGGGATGCCCTAGCTAGTTCTTGTTAGCAGAAGGTGCTGGTGAATCCTGAGTGCCATTGCCCACCTACCTGCAGCCCTCTGGTGCCCCCCTATGAATGGCAGGCTCCATTTACCATCCCTACCTCACCAAGTTGCTAAGCTCATTCACATTTCCACCCAGCCCATTGTGATCAAGTCCTGTAGCCTCTACTGCTTTCCTCCAGAGCAGCAATGCCCACATGGGCCCTATGACCTATGATGGATACAGGGCCTGCTCAGGATGTCCCGGTTCCCTCTGTCACTTCCAGGCTCACAGCCTTTGTCCTCAAGTCCTTTGCCCAGGCCCGGCGCTACATCTTCATAGATGAGAAGCACATCCAGGATGCGTTGGTCTGGCTGACTCAGAAGCAGAAAGACAACGGCTGCTTCCGCAGCTCTGGGACACTCCTGAACAACGCCATGAAGGTAACACATCCGCCTCCTTGGCTTCACATGGGCTTTGTCAGGCTGGACCTTGACCATAAGTCCCTCTGGGACCAACAGAGCCACCTGGGGATTCGGGAGGAGGGAGAGTTAAATATGTGAGCTATCACAGAAGCAGGAACAAGCCAACAACATCCTCTGAAAGATTTAGGATTAGAAGAAGGTTAGGAAGACTTTGTCCCTGCAGGATTTAGATATGTAGCACAGGGAGAAGCAGTGGTGCTGTGTGGGATCAACATCTACTTTTGTGGTTTTCTGCAGGGTGGAGTGAACGACGAGACCACGCTGACAGCCTACATCACTGCTGCCTTGCTGGAGATCCCTCTGCCCGTAACCGTACGTGTCTGCACCCCAGCCTGAGCCGCAGGCGGCGCTAACCTGCTCATGGCCCCCCGCATTATCAGGTCCCTTTCTGTTCAAGCCTAGACTGGAATAACACTCTTCCTCTGTTTTCCTCCCCTGTCCAGTCCTGCCTCCTATATACACATCACTTCATCTTTTTCTGAGTTCTTCTGTGGACAATCATGCTTTTGCCCCTTTTAAAGAGTACAACTTGGCTTAACAGAGAGCTGAATAATATTTAAACCTCTGAAATGAGCCAGATAAGTTTTCTACACCCACCAAAATCTCCTTTTGTTAGTTGGAGTAGTACATTCATGCTGGACCACTTGTACAGACCTATTGTTGTGACACAACAGCACAGGTCTGTAAATAAAGGTGGCACACTCAGGGATTTATTGTCACCTTCTCTGCCTGTTCTAGATTGCTTTATGGGAAATCCCCATCCTTAATGCTCAGGGAATAAGGTATAGCCAGAGGTAATAAAGGTATACTCATAAGTTATAAGGTATATCCATAGGTAATAAGGCATACCCATAGGTAATACCACAAACAGCACTCTGTGAAAGCCTGAAGCCTATTTAAAAGCAGCATGGGTTTGGTCATTGTTGTCCCCGAGCCTGTGATCCCTGGCTGTGGGACAAGCCTCTGGTGCAGGTAAAGCTTGGGTGTGAATTGCAGCAGGGCTGCTGAGCCAGGCTGGCTGCCAGGTGCTCCAGTCCCTCTGCTCCAAATGTGGCAGGGGCTGTGCTGTGTTGAAATCTGTCCCTGTGCACTGAGAACCAACAGGAGGAATTACTTTGTCAGTAAGGTGGCATGGATGCCGTTAAGCTCACCAGAAGACTACTTTTCTTTGGCACGTGTGATGTTTAGAAGGCAAGTTCTGAGGCAGAACTGCATTGGATAACAGGGAAGTTTCCTGTGTCCCTGTCTGAGCCTAAAAGCACCACTGGATGTGAAGGGATTGTTGGGATCTGGTTGGGATGTGGGTGCATTTCAAGTTAAGCTGTGTGAGGTATTTAATGCTACTGGTAAGCATACAGCATGTTTCTGTAGGTAGAACAAGCCATATTAGACCCCTCATAGAAACTTCCTTGTGCTGTTGTGAGCGTGTGTATCTACTGCCATGTCCTGTCCTCAGGCTGAACTCCTCCCCAGCGCTTCACCCTGCCAACAGTGGGAAGCACAGGAAACCTGAGGTGTGTCGTGGACCCAACCAATTTCATTTTTATTCTCTGCTTTCTCAAAGGCAGCTGAGTTGCTTCTCCAAAAGTGACCGCAAAAGATTTAATTTCCCAGTAGGCATCCACTGAAGGCAAAGTCCAAGGGCACTGAAGAATTGGTCTCCTCCTCCTAGGCCATTGATTAACTGTGAATGTGCTGTTAGGCTTCAGACCATGGCATGTCCCTCCTGCAGCTTCAATTTTATAGCAGTTTTGCCATCACAAATGGGGAATACTCAAGGGTCTTGCTGAAAGGCTGTCAGGTCACAGTGTCTATTACTTAACACTACAGAAAGCAGCTATATTTTACTTGGCCATAGTGATAGAGCTCCTAGACCACACTTGAGATTCTGGCTTCAAAAAGACATGTTGTTAGCGTGTCACAAGGAATGTGCCAGAAAATAGAAAAAATGTGTTCTTTCTTACACAGAGATAGAGTTTACTTCCAAAAGAGGAGCTATGTTAGGAAGTTCCAGCAGAATGGAAGGCCCTGGAAAAGGGGAAAAGGAGAAATAGACAATCAAAAGGAAAAGATAGAGCAGGGGGTGAAAGCACAGTCCAGCCTGGGGGGATAGCTAGAGGAGGAATTCAAGTGTCCATGTACAGGGATGAAAGGTGTCAGAGATAGCCCTTCACCCTGAGACACAATAGGACAGCAATCCTTCCCAAGCCAGAAGGACCGGAGCCCTGCTTCCCAGTCCTCACACCAAACTGAGACAAAAATCCTACAACCAAATGCATGAAGGAAAAGCAGATGCAAGGTGAGGGACAGTCCTTGGCTGCCCGTTCATTCTGGGAGGAGTCGGACATGAAGGGGAAGGGGCACACAATGGTACAATCTTTATCAGAGAGGGAAGTGGGGATGTCAAGAGCCAGTAGGTACCATTGCACCCCTGTTGTCCTAAGATGGTCCTCACTGTCCATGGAGCTCTGGCTGCTCCAGCTCAGTCTCTCTCTCTCCTCCACAGCACTCCGTGGTGCG
>VZRW01007485.1:0-23063 GCA_013398125.1 Aegotheles bennettii | reverse complement strand
AGCCAGCTTATTGTTCAGCTGCAGTTACACAGCCCAGTGAGCTTATCTTTACACTGTCCAAGTATCAGCTGTGCTTTGCCTGAAAAGATGAATTGGTTCTAGAGATTTGGTGTTTCTACTTAAACCCGTGGATTTTACAGAGATTAAATGACTATTAGTAAACTGACACAGGACAGCCCTAGTTAGAGAAGTATTTGGCTTTCTGTACTTGCCAGTGAGCAGTGGGGAGAGCCTGTCCCATACACAGTTTTTCATCTTTCGTGCTGTGTGCGTGTGGTCATCTGGAGGAGGAGAGTGGTCTTCTGCCCTGCCTCTGGCAGTCCTCAGAGGCCTTCAAGGAGGGAGGGAATGAGCAGTGCCACTTCCCCTTTCCCTCTTGGTGGTGCTCTTAAGCAGATGTTTTCAATTCCTAAAATGGTTTTGTTACAACAAAAAGTAGGAGTTTTAGCTTGTTTGCTTGAAATGTGAATCCAGCTTCTCCTCTCCTCTTCTCCACTGAGGTGGCCAAACATGTCTGTGGTGGCTATACCTAGACAGGAGGTATAATGACAGGTGTTCAAACCTTTATAAAGCTGGTTGGTTTCACTTGCTTAATTGAGACCTAAATTAATCTTATTCTAAACACACATGACGAAGCAGGCAAAAACTGAGTTTCCTGCCTACTGCAGCCCTCCAGATCCAGGGACCAGCTAACACTGGCTCCCGCAGCACCAGCATGGCTTTCACCATCCTCCACGGCCTCCATCTTTGGTATAAAAGTGCACTGCTTATTTCATGTCACCCACAATGTAAGGTTTGTGCTTCTGGGTAAGAATTGAATCCCTAAGTTGGCTCAAGATGCCAACATGATGGCATACAATTAGCAAATGAATGTCCTTTAGATAAAAATTACGGGTTTTGCTGTAGTCACTCCTGTGTCACAGAATTTGCCGGAACCAGTGTGACAAGGAAGCAGCTCTGTTATGCAAATTAAGCCAGGGGAAGGTTTTAGCTCCTTCCTTTCTTACCCTGTACTTCAGAAATAATCCATTAAACCTGTTTTTCAGGAGATGACATTACTTCTTTTCTGTTGGAGGGGTATTTGTACAGGAGAGAGTGATTAGCAGCGTAAATAGATGTTTGGCATGTCTGTCAAAAAGATCACTTTACTTACAACTCTAATACCACCTCAAAGTATCTAGTCTAACATCAGGATTACCAGGAATTAAGTTCTTGTACCTTAGAATACTGTTCTGGAGACCATGTATTTGTGAGAAAATATGTGCAAACACAGTTTTATGTTTTACTATCAAACCAGCTGTACCTGTAATGGGATTTGTGGCCTCAAGAACTAAATGATATGGTTGTTTGTATTGAACAATACAAAGCATTTCTTAACATATTAGGAGATATATCAGTCCTTTCAGAGCTGTACTGAGGATAGACTCACTTCCCTTCTTATAATTCAGATAAATGACACAGCATGAAACCGGGTAATGGAAAGGTCATGTTACTGAAACCGTTGCTATGACAAATATGCCTGCCAGTATTTGCAGCCAAGCATCTTGTGGCTAGCAACTCGTTTTCTCAAGATTGGTTTTATTGGATCCACTGCTGCTTTTGTGCCAGTAGCATTACAGCATCTGCTTACTTAGTTGAAATTATTTTCCTTCTGATTTATCACAACTGTTAATTTCTACTTTCTCAGTTCCTGAGTTCTGGAAAACGATTAAGCAAGTCGTTCAAAAGGGACAGTTGTCAACCTGGTTAATCCTTACAGGGATTATGATAGCTAGACTAATGCCTTGACCAGAGAACAATATACAGCCCTGCCTTAATCATTTTAAGGATAAGATTGTTCTTTCAAATGTGAACAATTATGTTTTTAATAAGCATAGGAGAAGAATTCACAAAATAATTTTGTTTATCAGCCTACACCAGTCCAATATTTTCAAGTATGTCAAACATCTCATTTTCAAAGATGAGATGCACCCATGGTAGAGTCATCTACAGGAACTCAGGATCTTGCAGATTTAATCTCATTTAAAATCTCTATATCTTTGCAGTGGAGATTTAATATAATTAAAAACATACAACAAGCTAATTTATTCCTGGAATTCATCGTGAAAAAACAGTAACAGACACCGGATATATCTTTTCAGTCCAGCAAAATTGGTTGTGACCTGGATGATGCCTATGGTGAAATTACAGAACACAAAGCAGCATCTCTTCTGTTATGGCCCTTGGACAAATGTGCAAACTCTCGTTTAGCTCAGTGAGAAGGAGCCATACACATATCTGGTCCACAGAGGGGTTTTTCTTGTGGCAGAAAATTTGAAAGACTAAGCCATAAAGGAAGAAAATATGGCTCTTGTTTAAAGTCCTGTAATTCCTTTGTTATAGAGAAAGACTTTCTACCACTTATTTTCAGACTGCAATGCATTTCATTCTGGAGTTATAGGAGCAGTACTCAGTAACCCAGATTTTGGAGATACTTGAGGATTGTTTGATCTAGAAAAGCATCTTTTCTCTTCACTAGAGAGTGCAAAGAATGGAGCTGTGTAATTAAATACATAATTACTACCCAGCAGCAAGAAGACCAGGCAGACTTTCATTTGAATGCCTTTTTGGGGAAAGTACTCTTATTTTTACAGTCTGTAAATCACTTGAAATGCAGAGACTAGAAGGGCAGCGTGTTATTATATGGTAGCTGATAAGAACCAATTCAAAGTATATTTTCACAGTCTAGATATAGGACGTAAACAATTTGTGATCTCCTGTTGACATATCTTGGTATGCATATAGGGTAGTTGCATAGGTGTTTCCTAGCCTTATTTCAGCTTGGGTACTTCATGTTAGTGCTAAGTAATATGATCTAAACATAACTTGGCCTCAAAGGAGTGCGAGGGGGGAGTTTAGGACAGAGCCTAAAACTAGTTTGGCTTCCATCTTTGCCACAGTTACCTTTATGAAGTTCATCATCAACAACTTTTCTTGGCTTTTTTTTTTTAACCTCCGAGAACGTGGCTGGGCAGAGCTGGCCTTGGCATCACGGCTGGGCAGACGTGGCCAGCGGCTTCCTGACCTGCAGGTGAGCCACAGCCCACCAGTGACATCCTGACTGCGTGCCGTAGGCGGAAGCTAAATTAGCAGCACATGGCTTATCTCAGTCACAGAACCTGATCAGTTTCCTTGTGGGGAGCTATGCCATCATGTACCTGGGAAGGCTCTGGGTGGAGCAGAGGGAAGTGGGTGCTGGTTTGTCAGGAAGGTGGCTGGGCTTGGAACTTCACTTTCTGTTTCTTCTGCTTTGCCATGCTGGAGCGGGGCTGCATTACCTGGCAGGTTTAGTGAAAGGGGATAAAATAGCTCCTCTTCTCTAAAGTCTCCGGAGTGCCAATGGCTTTAATCTTGGAGGCCTCTCTCAGGTCACCCCTTTCTCACAACTCCCTCTGTTCACAGTCCAATGTCTCCTAGCTCAAACGGGGCTTGACTAAATGCGTTTCTGGGAGAAGCATGAAAAAAACAAACATGTAAAAATTGGGTTGCATCAGTCAGGAGACCAGCTGCATCCCAGCTGGGTGCCAAGGGGTGCCTCTGGTGTGGTCAGGTGAATGCATGGCTGCATTTTGCCATTTAGCAGGCTGGGCTGCTGGCCTTTAACAGATACACGTCTAATCAGATGCAGCAGAAGTTTGTGTCTTCAAAGGCCACTGCAGGTGGGGAAGGGAGCATTTTCTTAACATTTCACCCTACTTCATTCCTGCCAAGCATGTCCTCTTGTACCCCTGCTTTGTTCTGGAGGCTTTTTTTTCCGCTGGTGCTTGTCCTGCTTAGTTCTAAGCAATGAAGTCTCTTCCACAGTACTTTCTCTTTTCAGGTATCTCACAAGATCTCCTGCATTCATTCCTTTGTCCTTTCCATGGTTTCTTATTTTTTTCCATTTTATTACTGTTCGTGTCCTCTCCTGTTCCCTGCTGTGGTATCTTGGGAGGTTCCTCCATCAGAAACTACTGCAGTATCTGGATGACAGTTCAGTTTCAAGAGTGCAACTTTACCCTCAAATGCAAGGAAATTTCACAATTTTCTAAAAGGGAAGGGTAAAACCCAGTTTGAAGACAGATGTGTCCGTAACAGTGCATCTTTGCTGCTGGAAGAGTTTGTTTTACATCTTTTGCACTAAGATACAGTTCAGTGTGTTTTACTTCTTGATCATCATTTCCATTTGGGAGGCTGGGGTGATTAGGAAGATGGCCTAAACAGATGGAAATGATGGGAACCATCTGAAGCAGAAGAGGATCTGAAGCTACTTGTGGGGGTGTACAAAGTAGGATCTGGCTGTGCAGGGTGGGCTTGTGGTGCATGGGGCCATGCAGCTGCATGCTCCTGGCTGCTGAGAGGTAAGGAGGCCATAGGGAGTTGCAGAGGAGGAAACTGAGGAGGAAGTGGGAGGTCAGCCAGGACTCTTCTCGGAGAGGGGAGAAAACGCAGAAGGAGAAGCAAGCTGCTGTGGAGTGGGCACGAGGCTGCTAGAACTCTTTGATGCTCAGAGCATGATGTGAAAGGTTCTGATAGTTGCAGACTGGTTAGTTAGGATACTTGGTTATAGGCAGCAACAAGCTGTAAAAAGTATTTTGTCTGAGAGAGCCCAGGCAGTAGGAGAATAGAGCAAGAGTGGTTTTGCCCTCAAAGGCAAGGAAGCTTCTTGTTTGTCTTTCTAAAATGCAGAGCATGCTTTTTTCAAAAAGCATATTTCCTCTTTGATTCAGCTCAGATTTTTTCTTTTCTGATGCCAGAATTCTGAATTCTTGCGGTGGGAAGAAAGAAAAAAGGGGAGGGAGGGATTTCTAGTGGAAATCCTGACAGTCTGAACTGCTTTTGCTGTCTGCGGTATAGTGCTTCCTGTAACCTATATGGCAAAATGCCAGCACAACTTCTAATACACACTTGGCTGCTGAAAGTTCAAGTGAAGGGGACTGCTGTGTTGGTATATGCCAGGGAAGGAAACCTGAGTTCAAATGCTGAGTTGCTGTTGAGCCCAAGGGAGAGTATTAGTAACTTATAGTTGCTTAGTCTTCATCGGCAAGTGCTCAGACCACACGATGCAAGTCAAAGAGTGCAAAGGCAGGGACTGGGAGAATGAAGAACCACTCACAGTAGGAGAAGATCAGGTTTGAGACCATCTAAGGAGCCTGAAGAAGCACAGGTCCATGGAACCTGATGAGATACATCTGTGGGTCCTGAGGGAACTCACAGATGAAGTTGCTAAAGCACCATCTGTCAGGGAACTACAGGCCAGTCAGTCTCACCTCTGTGCCCGGCAAGATCATGGAGCAGATCCTCCTGGAAACTGTGCTAAAAGGCACATGGAAACTAAGGAGGTGATTGGTGACAGCCAACATGGCTTCATGAAGGGCAGATCCTGCCTGACAAATGTGGTGGCCTTCTATGATGGCGTTACAGAGTTTGTGGATAAGGGCAGAGCAACTGATGTCATCTACCTGGACTTCTGCAAAACATTTGATACTGTCCCACACAACATCCTTGTCTCTAAATTGGAGAGACATGGACTTGATGGATGGACCACACAGTGGATGGCTGCACTCAGAGTTGTGGTTGATCGCTCAGTGTCTAAGTGGAGATCAGTGATGAGTGGCATTCCTCAGGGGTTGGTACTGGGATTAGTGCTTTTTGTACAGGGACTAGTACGTCTTTGTCAGCAACATGGATAGTGGCAAGTTTACAGACGACACCAAGCTGTGTTTTGCGGTCGACACACTGAAGGGAAGGGATGCCATCCAGAGGGGCCTTGACAGGCTTGAGAGGAGAGATGGGACTGTGCTAACAACATGTTCAACAAGGCCAAGTGCAAAGCCCTGCACATGGGTCAGGGCAATCCCAAGTACAAATACAGGCTGGGTGAAGAGTGGATTGAGAACAGCCCTGAGGACTTGGGGGTGTTGGTTGATGAGAAGTTCAAAATGAGCTGGCAGTGTGTGCTTGTAGCTCAAAAAGGCAACGGTGTCCTGGGCTGTGTCAAAAGAAGCATGACCAGGAGGTCGAGGAAGGTGATTCTCCCCCTCTACTCTGCTGTAAAAAGTATTATTTTGTCTGAGAAAGGGCTGAGCTGACAAGCTGCTGCCCAGAGCAGGGGGTAGGAACTGGACAATCTTTAAGGTCCTTTCCAACCCAAACCATTCTATGATTGTATGATAACATAAAAGAAATAAAGTGAAGATTTCATTGTTTTGATATATTTGGTGGTCAGCTCATCTCCTGCACTGCCAAGGCGGGCACATGGAAACCAGTAGATACCCAACAGATTGTACATCAATTAGACAAATAAACAAGAAATTCAGGTTTTCAGTGATCAAGTTGGCAGCTGATTTTCTCAACAAGCATGAATCTCTTCCATCAACTGGTGCTCAATTCAAGACTCTGACGCTACCACTGAGAAATGTTTTACTGTGGCAGATATACACTCCGAGGTCCCCTACCTCTACCAGCGTAGGTGAGACACTGAGAACACCCCTGCCATGGTGATGCAGGGTAGAAGAGCACTGGCTGTCCCCTGAGAGGCCAGGGGGATAGTGGGAGGGTAGTGGGGCTCCCTTTCCATTGGATTTTTGCTTCCAGGCCTCAGAGCCAAGACTGGTGCTGCTGTTTGTATATAGGATGCAAACATTAGGAGAATATATAAACTTAACAAATATCTTGTTTTCACTCAAACACAAGAAGAAAGAGGAAAGCACCTCTTTCAAGTGGCTAACTTACAGTTAGGTCTTGTCTTTGGTGTGCCTGGTGTAGTGGTGAAGGAAGTTGGTGGGTTTGAGTTTGGCTTCCTTCCCCAGTGCAGGTGACCGGCACTCTGCTGCTGCACAACCCACACAGCCACCAAAAATTCTCCCCTTCCTGCATCCCACTTCATCAGTTCCTTCTGGCTGAGTTCCTCTGCATCTGCTTCCCCCCATACCCCTGAGGTCCTGTATGTGCTGCAGGATCAGTGTTGAGGAAATGTAATGCCATGAAAAAGATGGCCTGCAGCCCTTTTACTTCTTTGCTTAAGCCAAGGCAGGTTGTTGCTTCAGCCTCCCTTACAGAGCTGTTGTTGAGAGGTGGTGGTTTTTGTTCCCTTTCTGCTGATTCAGCATGAACAATTGATGGTTTGAAGGGCATGGTGCTCACTGGCCAAATGGCAGTGGAAGAGGTTATGGTGAGTGGTGTGAAGCGTATTGGGTCTTCTCTGCTTCTTTCACAGACAGAATAATTGACACAACCTGATATTTCCTTCCCTGAATCAGGAACCTCCTGAATTTACCATCCACAACTGCATTTCTCATTTAGCAGCTTCAAGTCTTTTATTGGGCTGTCCTAGATTAAAAACACTCATTGGCCTTGTAAGGTAATATATGGGAGGTGACCAGCCCTCGCAGCTGTGCCTGAGCAGTGGCCCTGCAAGTGGAGAGGTCTTCATTTACCTCTGCGTTGCTGAAAACTTACAAACATTTGTCATTCCCCTGTAAGGTGCTGTATCTTGGCTTAATTGCAGGGTTAGCATCTGCCACATGGGAGCCCCTGTAGTGTGGTGACATGACTCCACATGGCTGAAGGCCAGCAAAGAGACGGCGGTGTCACTTCAGGGCTTGGGACTGATCTTACTTTGCATCTCTGCATTTCCTTCCCTCCCAGCTAATGGGGACTCTCACCACATACATAAAATCTACTAAAAGCTAATGGGGAATTTGCCCTTCCCTCTCCTAAAAACAGGAATTTTCAGGCTCACACTTTGTTGCAGAGCAGTCCAAGCAGCTAGATCACACCAAACCGAACCCTGAATCCCCCATATGTCATTCTGCTAAAGCAACCCACATCAAGCTGCTAAGCTGGCTTTTTTTGCTTTTACTGTGACTAGCAGAATATATTTAATAGTATAATCTCCCACCAGTAGCCCCCTACACTGTGTTCCTGTCCTTGTTTCCACACCTCAGCATCAGTAACACCAGTTACACCAGTAACACCAGTTACAACACCAGAAGTATGTTTGCATAGGTTTGGTTATGAATTAGCATCTTTGATTTGCTTAATAACTGGGAAAAGACACGTGAGCAAATAGTGTAGTTAATATACTACAGGGCTCTTACCCATTTCCTCAGCCTGGGGCAGGCAGGGGTTAGGAAACTGCTTTTTCTTTCAGTAACTGCTTACCCCGAGACAATTTTAAAGGGAAAAAAATAATCCCTCTAGGTTTTGAGCCATCACCTGGTTATAGTTTTAAAAAACTCATTCTTCTGCCTCAGCTTAGGGTATCCCAGGTACACTGAAGTCAGTGTATGGCTGCAGTCTTCTGCAGTGATTGGACCTTGCCTCAGCATATTGCCCACTGGCAATCCTCCCCACCCTCAACAGCCATGACCCCAGATCCCCTCTGCTTGGGTGAACCTGCATTGAGTGGGGTGTCCAGGTAGGCTTTTTTAAACATTGGTCTTCTTAATGTTATTAATTTTTCTTTTGTTTGTTGTGCAGTGTTTCCAAGTGGGCCAGAGGCCACTTCCAAAGCGCTAGGGCTTGGAAAGTCTCCCCTTTCTTTTTGGGCAAAGACCTTCTTGCTTCTGGTCAGTTGCTTCCATTTGGTGGGTCTGGCGGTCACCCAGGGGGATGGAGAGCAGCTGCAGAGGCAGGTCTGGGGCCCTGTGCTGTGGGTACTGTAACCAGCACTCCCTTCAGCATTCTCAGCACTACCCTCATCCTGTCCTGAAGCCAGCGTGGAGTGCTGAGACCACCATGTCAGCTGGCCCAAGCCCGCCTTGTTAGCTCTCATCTGAATAAAATGGGATTACTGAATCATTTCACAGGGCTTGAAGGTGTTTGTGGTGCAGCTGCTGAGCAGGAGGCTGTCGCTTCAGTTGTCTGCTGGTGGATGAAGATGTCAGAAGCACACAAACTGTAACCTGGTCGTATTCCTGCTGGGCAGCAGTTTGTCAGGGAAGGTTTGAGTATGTGCAAGCCTCCTTGGGTTAAGCTAGTGTAGTATATTTGTGCAGGTATTTTACACGTGAGCTTGTTCGGGTATTTGGGTAGCATACTGACACGTTTGGAAATATGAGCAAAAAAGGCAGGGTTATGTTGCCTGGCCGGTGCAATGCCCTTGGGCTGGGCATCAATCTCCTGTGCTTGTGCAGAAGATGAGAGTGATAGGTATCGCTGCCGCTGAGGAAGCGACCCGCCTGCATGGTGGTGTACAGGGCTCATCCCTCCCTGCCTTGTAACCTTTTCCTCTTCCTTTTAAAATGTTGTTGCTCAGTTGTGCTGCTCCATGGGAGCCTGTTGCAGTGCCACCTCATTGATCACAGCTGCTTAATTTCCTGTTTCTTCAGCAGCATTTAAAAGCTTTTTTTGCTATTTTACTAGGAAATGAGAAGATAGTTTCAGGCTTTGCAATGGAAATTGGCTTTGTTAGTATATGCTGTTGTTTAATATGGCACGACAGCAGCTGCACAGGAGACTGTCAAAACTAAATAGCATGCCTTCACTTAGCTAAACAAGCATCTGCCTAACCCCTGTCTCGAGTGTTGCTTCCAAGGATGGAATGAAAAAGCTTTTACTCAGATCTGACCCTGGCACATAATGTGACATACAAATGCCCGTAGTGATAGATGGGTCTGTTGGCTTTCCACGATGTTAGCCTGGCAGTGCTACTGCAGTGTATGAAACTAGGAAGAGCAATTGCCTGCTGCAGTTCCAGCCCGTAAGAGGGAAAAAGTTCTTGGTGCACAAATACAAAAAGGATTCTCCTATAGAAAAAGCGTTACTGGACTGTCTTCAGAAACGTCATTGCACGGTGGTGCAGTCCATTTACATAACTATTTCACAGTATGCTGCAATGTTTTGCTTTGGTGTTTTAGGAGAAAGGAGTTGCTTTCACATCCTTTGAGTATAGAAGGACTGATGATTGATAGGTTGTCTGTGTTGTAATCAGGAAATATATTTTAGTTTAATCCAATAAAATCTAAATCTCATCTGAATTCTGTACTTTTTAAGGCTTCTTTTTGAAAGCAGGTAATTAGGGATTGATAACAGAATGTTATGTGGGCAAATTGCCTTCAGTGAAAGATGGGAAAATGTTCTCTGCTGACAGACTTATACTAAAGAGTTTTAGATGAGATCTTTGGATAAAAAATAATTTAAATAGTTTTCTGCTGTCATTCCTAGGCATCTGGCAGCATTGTGTAGCATTCTTTCAGAGCTCTGTTTTAAAGAATCCTAAGAGGAAAGGTAACTGAGAGCTGGCAATAACTAACAAGAAGGAAAATGTAATTATGAAAAATTGTCATACTGATTTTAGAAGTGGAGTAAAACTAATTAAGAAGTAGGAATGAGGGTATGTTTACAGCAGAAGCTGCACTCCTAGCAGTGCAGCTGTGCTCAGAGAGGGAGTTAAATCCCGAACAGAGCAACCCGGAGTTCTGTTAGTCCATAGAGGAGCACAGTGGAAAACAGCTCATAATGTTTTCAAAATGAATTTGTTCCTCCCAGCAGAGGAAACAAACAGCAATAATTTCACAGGTAGATTGGCTGTGAATTAAAACTCTCATTTACTGTATGTCAGCACGAACAACTGAAAGGATTTGTTGCGGAAAACTTTTCTTCAGAAAGAGTACTTGATTTTTGTTCTCTGTTCTTTCTCTTGAAGATTGGCTTCTCTTCAAAGACACCAGGGCAGGAGCAAAAACTGATCTATTAAGAAAAATAAATCTCTATCATTAATATTTACTGTCCTACTGCCAGATACGTCTCAAGGCAAACTCTCGACAAGAGATAATCATTGCTTTAGCAGATTATGCTGACATAAAATTATACAACACAAAACTGAGTTTTGCACTTCTAGGACTAAAAAAGCTTAAGTGCTTTAATCTCAATTTACAGCATTAAATGGCTTACAAAGCCTCACAGTACAGATTAAATATAGAAGTAATATTTGAATGAGCCAAGTGTAAGAATAACTGAATGAAATTCAAGAAATCTGAGAATTATGATAATCAATCCAGAGAGCAACTTTTATATGCAAATCTGTAAATTGTATCGAGAAGCTGGTCTTGTTTTCCTGTGTGCCGTGACAACAAACACATGCCAGGGAGAAGGGGCTTGGCTCCTCTTTCCAGCCCCTTGTAAGCTCCAGGCTCTGCTCTCTGCCACATTTTATTTACTGGCAAGATACTTTGCTCCTGGCTCTGTGCAGTCCATCCAGTGCCCTCCTCTGCCTTCTCCCAGAGGACGCTTCAGAAAACAAAGCTATGCATCTCCATGCTGCTTTGTGATGTCCATAGGCAACTGAAAACCCATGTCTGTTCCTTCGATGTTTTTCTTAAGACTGTCTTGTTGCAGAGGCTGTAAAAGAAAAACTCGATGACGGGCAGGCTGCGGGTTTGATGAAGCTGTTACAGGGTCCAACGTGTGTCTTGTCTGAGAAACAGATTATCAGCTATTGAAGGCAGAAACTGTGAGCAGAGCTGCCAGGCTCCATGGCAATGCAAATGAAGAAGAGAGAGCTGCAGGCTGGTGAGCCTCAGGGACTGAGCAGTGGCTACAAAAAGGCAGGGATATAGGCAGTTAAGCTTAAACTTCTGTCAAAGAAGCAAAGAGATGTAATGGACCTGGCCAGGCTCTGCCCTGTGGACTTTGGTATGAGAAATCAGGGCTGAGAATTTACCATGTTTTTTCTGCTTGTGGATCATATCGCCACAGACTGGCCTGTTAGTGGTTTTTGCTCAACTGCTGCTGCTTGCATGTGTGTTAGATGTAGATCAAGGCTACACTGTTAGCTGTAGAAACAGCCCTCTGGCTTTTTTGTGTTGCATGAAACGGCTGTGCAGTGCTCCTTAGGTCAAAGGTGGAAGAACCCAAAGATTGCTGAGCTTTCATATTGCATTTAACTGTTTTGCCTGTTTAAAAGCAGACCAAGACTTTCAAAGCAGCATCAAAAGCCCACCTGCCCTTGCTACCCTTGCTGTATCTTCCCTTAATTTTTCCACATGGGCATTTTTCCTGCACTTCCCTCTGCATCCATGTTCCCAGGTGTTATGGTTTGAGGGAGCACAGGCTAATTTTACGGTAACAAGGACCTGGAGAGAGGGTGTTTAGGACCCTGAGAGATCCAGGGTGGGCAGGGGTCTGTATTCCCTCCCATTTCCTGCCATACCTTATAAAAGCCAGGAGGACAGGAAATCCATGTCTTCCTGCTCCCTTCTTCCTTGCTGCTTCACTGCACTTTGAGGTCTTGGAGAGAGGCTCCTGCTCTTTGCCATCAGCTCACCACGGGCTCTGCAGGATCCAACTCCATTGGGTGCTGAGAAGAGCCTCGGGCCCTTTTCCTGAGCTGGCTCTGCCGTAAGGGACTTTCAGACCCTTACATCAGTGATCATTGAAATTGGGTTTAGTGTATAGTTGTATATTTGTTCCTTATCCTATGTGTTACTCTCCTGTCCCCATTCTATTAAACCTGTTCCAGATTTAACTTTGAACCTTGAAGTGTCTCTTTCTTATTCCCCTTGTATCGTCCCCTGGGAGGGTGAAGGGGAGTAACAGAGAGCAATTCTGTTCTCCAAGTTTTGGTTCATCCTGACCACCAAACCCAGACACCAGGAGCAGAGAGTTGATTCTTCTTTGGGGTCCTCTGGAGGCTGCTGCTCTGGTTACAGGTAGTTGGACAGTTAAGTGCTTTAGCCCATGGTTTGCTCTGTTTGTTCGTGGTAAAGCATCTTCTGTTTCTTTAGTTTAAGCAGCAGGAGTCATTGAGATAAGCTCTGTAGCCTGTGACCATCTCTTTTTCAGTTATTGGGAAGCAGGAGGCAAAGGTCCTCTTGATTTTTTTACTTATTTTTTTTACTTGAGCACCCCTTTTGGGGCAAGTGGAGTGACTCAGGAAGGGATCTTTGCACCCTGTGCAGCTCAGACATTGCTCCAGGTACTGAAGCTTTGAGCTGAATACGTGATAAGGAGTCTGTGCCTCTCCACTTGCTGATAGTCAGCATGAAATCCAAGGAGTGCCATTTCTGTTGTGGGTGTGTTACACTGGTTTAGTTGAGTCATCTTTATTCACTTTTCCTAGCCGGTGGGGACCAGGTATTAATGAAATGAGAAACTACAATAAATATTAGTGATAGTAAGAAGACGTGCATGTCCTGAGAAGCCTTCTATCTGCACTGAAATGGAGTAGTAGAAGGTAGGCTGAGTAGTGAAAACTTCATCTTGTATTATGCTAGGCCAGTATAGGATTCACAAAGTTAGATATCTGAAGGAAAAGTCAGGTGAGATTCTGACCATATTCAAGTCCATAGTTGAGACTTCTCTCCAAATTCTTTTTTCGTCTGTGAGAAAACACCAATCATGGGGTGTAGACAGTATCTCTCCAGGAATTAATTCACAGAACCACAGAATCACAGAAGAGCTTAAGTTGGAAGGAACCTTAAAGGTCATCTTGTCCAACCGCCCTGCCATGCGCAGGAGCATTCTCCCCTAGACCAGTAATTAATTCTCCAGTTGTAATTCAGCAAAGTCCTGATGACTGACCACTTGACAGCAGTGCTGTGGTCTTCTGGGGGCTGAATTTTGGCTAGCAGCTTTTCAGCTTGGGGCATACATGCCATGAGCCAGTAGCTACCAGTTGTTCAGTGCTCTGGTTTTGGTAAAAAGAGATGGATGTAGCTTCTTAGTCCTGCTCGTGACTCAGCCATAGCCAGGTTTGCTGTTAAACACAGGCTGTCCAGGTTTGTGCATGACAGAGCAGTAAACTTTAAAAACTTCCTTGTTGGCAACAACCACATTGCAACTTCAGATCTAGCTTCTTAATTCAGTGATGGTGATTTTTAACTACTAAAGGGCTTGTGATCACTAGGGAAAATGGAAACTGGCCCATACCAATGTACAGTCAGAAAAATACTTAGTGTGGTCTTGCTGGTTATGCAGAACAGGAAACTAGTGATGAACAGAGGAGAAGGAACTGCTGGTGTTCAGTCTGGAATGACTGCAGGGCTCAGCAGGATGAAAGCACAGCTTATACAGGTCTGTCCAAGAAAAAGCAATACTTTATACTTAATGTAGTTTGGCCAATCAGCCAGGAAACACTGCATAAAATTTGTCATTGGTTCTTAAATGTAAGCAATGGTGAAATCCCTTCACAGAGAACGGATATCACTCGCTAATGGATTTTGCTGCCCTGAGGAATAATAGCATTCAGTTCATTCATGCCCATGGTGTTGTGTCATCGTTAGAAAAACGCTGGAGGAAGGACTTTCTTTTGTGAAATGCCTGGCATTCATAGACATTAATTTTAGACAGTTGGATGATGGGGTTTGCATTTTGTATATGTTAACTGCTTAGTAGCTAGGACCCAGCTTTTCTTTCTCAGTGAGGAAGTTCTCTTGCATCTGGCTGAATTTCTTTAAACAAACAGTTAAGGAAACCTAACATACTGCAGAACCGGTTAGCCCAACTGAACTGAAGAAGGTTCAAACAAGTCTTTCCAGCTTGTCTTGGTAATCTCTTAGTGCAGGGTAGAAAAGAGAACTGTTTTCTATTTTATTACTTGGTAAAAATTTTGGGATTAGATGAAATCTGATAAAGAACACAACTTCCAGCCCACTTCTAGAAGGTGACAGCACCTTCACCTGTTGTCTTCGTCAAGGTGCCAGGTTGAGTAAAGGGCTTTACTGCACAGGACAAATAAATTGGTAATATTTACGGGATCTGGAAGGCTGTATTCATTTTCTAGATAAACTGTTTGTGTTTAAGCAAAAATTATTTTTCATATTTCTTCCTGTTCTGATTAAAAATTTAAAGAAAACAGAAAGCAAATTTTGATACCTATCAGCTGTCCTGATGTTTAGCTCTTTCCTTCCTACAATGCCTTGTAGGAGGGAGATCTGTTTTCAGCTCACTGTGATTTTTTAGCGTGGCCCATAAGAGAGCACTGTAGCCACTAGCATATTAGGCATTTTGATTATATCTCATCTTTGTGCAAAGACGCTGTATTATTTTTCTACTACTGCCAAATAAGCAGATGCAGTGTGAAATTAATTTCTTTTCCAGGCAAGAAAATCAATGTAGGAAAAATCCAGAGGAAAAAAAGGCAAAAATGTTTACAATGAATGACTAAATAAAGCTGAATGAGGGGTAGCTAAACACAATCTCAGAAGTGGATGCAAACATTCCTAAGTATTTGAAAAGTGCCACATGTAAGCAGTAGGCAGAGATGCTCAAATGTTTTGCAATCTCTGTATACCTGACAATAATGTGTGAAAACATAGACCATTATCATATTAAATAAGCCTTTCACAAGAAAAAACACAGGTGAGCTCCAAGTTTAGGTAAACACTGCATGATATATCCTAGGGAACAATCAGTAAAGGAAGGATGGATGAGGAAGAGTCATCTTCTCCTAGTCCTGGTACTTAGGAACGAATAGTGACCATGATGACCATTACTGTATGTGTTCATTTGGTGTTAAACTCATAATTTGTTGAACTTCTGTCTGTTTTTATTTCTAGGCCTCTTCCTTATCTTAGGCTTGATACTTTACCCTGCGGGTTGGGGATGCCAGAAAGCAATAAGCTATTGTGGACATTATGCTTCTGCTTACAAACTAGGAGACTGCTCCTTGGGCTGGGCTTTCTACACAGCTATTGGTGGCACTGTTCTGACGTTCATCTGTGCAGTCTTCTCGGCGCAAGCTGAAATAGCCACATCCAGTGACAAAGTGCAAGAAGAAATAGAAGAAGGAAAAAACCTTATCTGCCTCCTTTAACTCAAGTGGGGAAAAATACCAGCGCCTGGATCTTAATCTGCTTCCCATTGACTGGACAAGCAGACCTGCTTCCCTGTTTCTACCATTAGTGTGATTGAACCCCATGCATTCCCGCCCCGAACTACTGAAGTGGTCTTTCTTCCTTGCAGGGCAATGAGGATCAGAGAAAGGATCCCAAGAAAGCAGAATGTAAATACTTGGGGATTTTTTAGTTTCATTCTATGATCAGGACACAGTGGAATACATTAATCTGGCAGGGGAGGTGAGGAATCGTGTACATAGAAGAAATGTTGTTCTTGTAACTGACAAATTCTGATTGATCGGATTGCCTTACCCACCTTCTTCCTCACTTTGAAGAATTTGGATTCAAAATAATGAAAGCCAGCACATTTTATTTTTTTCCTTACACAAAAGAGAAGCCTATTTTAACTAGGCTTTGTTTCCAAGGGCTCGCCTCACCTGTGAATATTTTACCACCACCTGGTTTGGTACCATACTTTTCATTGAGGTGCTTTCCTTAAAGTACAGTGCCTTCTCGGATCATAAGTATATGCTGGAGAGAGCAAAGCTGACATGACGGAGTCTACACCAATCTTGAAGCATTTAAAAAGTTGAGTCCCTGCCAGGTTTCTCTGTCTTGAAACGTACAGTTCAAGGTGTGTGCCACTTGCTTACTTCACAGGTAAATGATTTTGTTTCCACTGACTAGACAGAGAAGCTGTTGTTACACTGGCCTCCACCTGATTCTGATAAACTTGTTTGAAATAACCATTGTTAGAAATATTTCTACAGCCTTTATTGAAACTCCTGAAATCCCAGGCAGATGACAACTCCTCACAGCACGTCTGGGCATTACCTAGTGAATGCCAACAGCCTGGCCTGGGCTGCAGCCTCTCCTATAACCGTACATCGCACACTGGACTTCAACAGTGTTATTCTTTCTCTTGCCAGTGAAACATCATTCCTAGTCTACAGATCAGTCTTTCTCATGACCCAGCGTCACATGAGTCTTTAAGAAATTTACATTTTTCAGGAAGTCTTGCCAAATTCTGCATGGCTGGGAAGATATCTTCCCTTTTTTTATTTTTTTAAAACCACATGTAGTATGGACCCTTTTCCAACTACATCAGCAGAAATAAAACAAACCTTGCCACAAATGACATTCCTTTCTCAAAGGCAGTTGGTTGTATGACTTGTGGTGTTGCATCACTTACTGGAACTACTTCTGAAAACAAAAGATATTTTAAAAAACAAAGGAATGCTGCAACTGTGCCATAGGAGCATTGGGGATAATTCATCTGAGAAGTAGTTCTAATGAAATACTACATGAATTTTGGACTCTTCTTCTTACTTCCTGGTAGTTTAACATGGTCTGATGACAGTGTTGCTCTCCATCACTTCACTGTACATTATGGAGCAGATATTGTTGTTTATGCCTGTCAGTCCCTTAAAGTGTGCCATTAGTTATTTATCAGTATTAAATAATCGTTGTTACTGTACAGGTAGGTAGCTGATTTCAATACATTGCTCGAGTCATTCACAGTGCAGGAGCTGTTCAGCAGTCACGAACACAAGCCCACAGCCAGCCTCGGGCGTGGGTGAACACCAAGCAGCAGGTGCGGTGCTGGAGCACCCCTCCGGTGCCTGCTCTGCAGTGTGGACACCACCTCGGCCTGGCCAAACAGTGGAGCAGACCAGGCTCAGCCTGTGCGTGTCCGTGCCCTTTCAAACCACCTGCCAGATGGATTACAGAGGTGATCTCCCAGCCATGGTGTAAAAAACAAAGTCAGCTTCTGCTGATACCAAAAAGGGATTGTTCTAATCTAGCCTCTTCTTGCATTCACCTGCTCCTGCAACCCACATCCACCATTAGTTTAGTTTAAAACGGGTAGTTATCGTTTAAATACTTAATTTAAAAAACAAGTTATGGTCTGGAACCATTTCTGCCGACTGCCTGCACAGAGTGAGATTTTAACAGATCACAATTACTAGCACAAAGTGGTGTCTGAGGCCAGAAGTTGCAGCCAGCGTGTCCTGCCCGCCCGTTTTCCTCCTGGTTGCTTCCTGCGCACACTGAAACCCTCTGTGTGCGGCCCCAGGCTGGTGCCCGCGCCCGACCTGAGCCACTGCAGCCCCGGCTGGAGGGAGGCCGGTCCGCCCGCTCGGCCCTGCAGGCCACAGGGGACTGGGAAGGACAGCATCGCGTGTACATCAGCTGAACATTAAGTACCAAGTAGATGTGCAGTTTTAGGGGTTTTCAGGTGGGTAGCAATCCAGTGTCCACGTTGCCACTGCCAACACATCTTGGCACTGTATTAGGGTGGCAAATGCTGCTTGGGCTTGAGCACCTGATTAGTCAGAATAAAGTCAGTTCTCCCAAAGGGTATAGAGGGCGTTTGCTGCTTTGCCTTAGAAGTAAACAATGACCAACCTTTATTTACACTACTAGCTGACCTCTGCTGTGATCTACAGAATGCTTAAACAACTTTAATACTGCGGTTTTTAAGTAAGTAAAGGGAGGTGTTTCCAGTGGCATGTTTTGCTTTTGTTTGCATTTGTAACCAAGAAGAACCAGCTTTTCTGCTTCTTGCTGGTCTGCTATCGACTTGTTCTGCAACAACATCATTTGCAACTAACTTGCAAGCATATCCATGTTCATCACATAGCACAGATGGAAGACAGGCTGGGAAGAAATACAGAAAAAAAACTAATCAGAATTTCTTTTCTCAGGGTTCTGTTTTTCCAGCAAGTGATAAGATGGTATATATATATTGCAGATGTTTTTTTCTGGGTGAGGTTTCAGGTGCACGCACTCATTCATTACAATTTGACAGTTGTTTGAAGTTGTTCCTGAAGGTCATCTCAGCAGCAGCTTCCAAAGTCAGTTTGCAATAATAATAAATAAATAGATTAGCTTAAAACTAATTTAATTAATTTCATGAGGGGGCTACAGAGTGTAACTGCTTCTTAATGTGCATGCACTGCATAGGATCTAGAAGAATTTGCTGTGGATTCTTTAAAACCTGTGTGCCAAATAGCTCAGTTTAATTTTGTTTTTGTGGTATTGAAGAATTCTTCAGATATCTGTGGTTTGATCAACTTCTTAAAACTTGTATTCTGTAAAGTGCCATAGACGACTTTTTTTTTTAAATTGTAGCATATTTAAAAAATACATATATATATATATATATACACAAACTTGTGTGAGATGTGCAATACCAGCAATGGGGTTTGTTGCAGTTTTTTGGTTTTGGTTTGTTTTTTTTTTTCCCTTAATTTTTGCTTTTAAACATGGTATTTGAAAAGGGATGTCCCAGGGAAGAAGTGGCTGGAGTTTTGCTGGTGTGGACAAACTAAAGCATAGCGTAATGCAATAGAATCCCTGATTTTTAAGATTAATACAGCAGTAGTAACAGCAGCTTAACAAAAATCTCTTCTAGTCTAGTCTGAACTTCTCAGATCTGCATCATACAGACAATTCAAATGTGACGCTGTGTCCATCTCTGGCAATATGCAATCTAAAAGCTGAACAGGCTCAGCAAGGTGTCTTAATGTGCTTTGCTTATAATGTGGCACTGCAAAAATACCCCAAACATCGTTACTGAGCTGTTTCTGGGTTGTCTATATCACCTTTNGAAGTTGTTCCTGAAGGTCATCTCAGCAGCAGCTTCCAAAGTCAGTTTGCAATAATAATAAATAAATAGATTAGCTTAAAACTAATTTAATTAATTTCATGAGGGGGCTACAGAGTGTAACTGCTTCTTAATGTGCATGCACTGCATAGGATCTAGAAGAATTTGCTGTGGATTCTTTAAAACCTGTGTGCCAAATAGCTCAGTTTAATTTTGTTTTTGTGGTATTGAAGAATTCTTCAGATATCTGTGGTTTGATCAACTTCTTAAAACTTGTATTCTGTAAAGTGCCATAGACGACTTTTTTTTTTAAATTGTAGCATATTTAAAAAATACATATATATATATATATATACACAAACTTGTGTGAGATGNATCTAAAAGCTGAACAGGCTCAGCAAGGTGTCTTAATGTGCTTTGCTTATAATGTGGCACTGCAAAAATACCCCAAACATCGTTACTGAGCTGTTTCTGGGTTGTCTATATCACCTTTGTATCTATTTTACTCAATAAAGTTCTCTGGATTCTGAGGGTTTTTTTAAAGCCAAATCATTTCCATTTTGCATTGTTATCCCACATCAGATTATCTCACATCCCTAGTGGTAAAGGGAGAGGAGTCCACATCTTGACAGCAGTGGGCACAGGTGCCTACCTTGAGGAGAGGACAGAGCCCAACAAAAGTGGAGCATGGCAGCAATGTACACACCACAGCCGCTTCGTATAGGGAGAGCAGCTGTGGCAATCCAGCTAGAGTAGATTTTGAGCCATGGGTTATTTGTGGTACTGTTTTTCTGTTCTTGAATTACCACTATGTACATTTGTTAGCATGAATGATGTACCTAATGTGTTATTTTTAATCTAAATTTCAATTAAAATGAGAGTTTTCAAACTTCAACAGGAGTCCGACTACTTTAATTCAAACATATTGGACAAGCCACAGCATGGTAGCTTTAATTGTAGCTTTAACAGCATTGAAGATCCCAGCCCACTGATGTTGTGTTTCAGATTTCCTTATGACTTGAACAATTGCCACTTACTGATCAAGAAGTGTGTGATCAGAAAGTGGGGCTGTGTGTTATACAATGCCAATGCAGAGCCTTTCTAACTGAACACGTCCAACAAATGTTTTTCATTTTGCAACTAATGCACTGCTGTTCCTGCCGCATGAAAGGGGGTTGCTGAAGTTATATAATCAGTATTGCTTAATGACACAGACTTTTAAATTGGTGCTTGCCACGATGTGTCTTACCTTTTACCCATGCCTTAACAAACGGTGAAGACATACATACATACATACTGTTCTCTAAGCATATTCACGGCAGAACTAGGAACAAGGTTTTCAGTAAATTTAAAGAAAAGTCAGGATGCCGCTTTTGTCTTATAGTTGCTATGGTCAATTTCTATTAAATGTACATATAATTAATTACATTTAGTTTAATTACACTTCTAATAGTTTCCGACCTTCCAGGAAGTAGCTCTTGGTTAAAACTTGTAACACTAGAAACCTGCAGTCAGGAAGTCAGGGGGTGGGTGGCCACTCAGCACACCACCATCTTCGTCACCTTTATGGATTCAGAGCAGGTATGGATAGAACAGTTATCCTACAAATACAAAATACTTGTATTTTTCAGTAATGTTAATGGGGTTGGCAACAAGGGAATGCAGAGTTCAATTCTCTGATTGCGTGAATTACTGTGTCCCAGTAACTCCTTCCCCCCCCAGCTCCAGTTAGGTTTAGAATGGTGATGCAATGAGAAAACGCATGTGTGTTACTGATACGGAGAACAGAAAGATGGTGTCTTGCTCCTGTCATTCACAGAAAGCTTGATTTCAAATAGATGCCTTTTATGTGGGTTGTGGTATCTTCATATGAGTGAAATTCTGAGAGCCCTGCAATAGGTGTCCCTACCCAGCTTTAGGTAACTCCAGTCTAGCAGAGAAGGGTAAAGGAAAAAGATTTCCAAATTTAGTCACATGATTCTGACCACTTCCAGTTACTCTCTTACCACCCCACTGACCAGCATATCCACTTTTTTCTCTTAAACATGAAAAAGACCATGCACAGCAGAGACAACAGCCCTACACAGCAAAACAGCCACACATGCTTTAGCATGTGTGCCATGACTGCAGCTCAGCTGATACACGGTTACTTAATTAGGCTACAAACATTGTAAGATCTACATGCAGCCCTGCCAGCTGAAGAAGTGGTGGCGCAGCTGATGCCGCAGAGGCATCAGTGGTCAGAGGCAGCTGGCTTTTACAATGTCTGGGCCTCCAGCCAGTGTATCCTGCCCAGCTCCAGCTGTACACATTGCAGAGCAGGAAACCTTAGTGAATGGCCACGAGGAGCTGGACTCCAAAGCAGGCTGCACTCTACAGGGCTACAGGAGCCTGGTTCCGCGCACATTGCCGGTTACTAATGAAACCTCCAACTTTATCACCAAAAAATCAGCCTCTGAAATCTCCCATCTCAGCTGAATTTCCCTTCCTGAACTGTGGGTACAAAGAAGTAAAACGTGGTATTCTCAACACTTCATACAGCAGCTCCTCTGTGTGGAAGTGTTCTCCTTCACCTCTAAGTGATGCAACAGCAACGTGCAGGAACACACACCGAAGCAGGACAGTACATTTTATAAATATATACACATTACTTACATCGCAGCACCACATATAATGAGACAGTAAAACAAAACCACTGTTGTTTGGGGTAATCACCATCCATTCCTCCAACAAAAAAGCACATTTTAGATGAGCTCTATATGCTTCCAATAAGCAGTTGGACAATTAATTTTTTTCCAAGAACAAAATGTATGGCAGCACAACCCACAAGCTACACTTCCCATCAGCACTTCTCTTTTGTTCTTCAGCGGTGTGTGACATGATACCTAGTTTGATCCTAGCATCCGGTCCTTTAGACTGCTGCCACTGCCATCCTAGATCTGTAAATTACAAAGAAATGGATCAAGCCAATGAAGAATTTCACTACTGAATGATACATGCAGCCACAAGTGTCTTCAAAAACTCGTGTCTGTTATCTCTCAAAATAATCCTGATTACCTCGGAGCACTGTTCTCTGTATTGTGCACTGCAAACAACAAAGTCACAGTGGTCTGGATGAAGTTGCTTTGCCCTTCAAAGAAAACCCAGGGGTCACAGTTACTATGTGAAAAAAATCAACGGACTCTGATAGTGCCTAAAAAAAAGGGAGACACAGCAGGGACACAGAAATGTCAATTCATAAGCAGAAATAAGGAAAATAAATACTACCACAGCAATGCTGTTTTTCAGCAACTTCATTTTACTTTCCATAGTGTTTTATGATTCACTTAATGCCTACAGAATTTCATTCAGTAATGACAAAACATGTTCAGATTTTTTTACAGCACAAGAAAGTTGGCTGAAGGTGTTGAAGAATTTCCTTTGTAGCAGTTGAGTAGACTAATTCTCAATGACAGTGGACATCTTGCTTCCCGGTTTCAGCAGAATTACAGCATTTATATACAGAATTATAAAAACCAAGTGAGACTTTTACACAGATAAGCTGCCCTGCATATTACAAGAAATATCCCCATATTGGTCAAAACTATGCAGAGCAAACACCCAGGAAAAAGGTACTTTTTTAATTCTATGACACTGTGTTAATACAATAAATA
>VZRW01007484.1:0-21343 GCA_013398125.1 Aegotheles bennettii | reverse complement strand
GGGAGGGGCAGCGGGATCCGGGGTGTTTGGCTCCATTCTCCCTTCCCTTTCAGCGCTGGCAGTGTCCTCGGTGCATACAGATCCCCCGTCCCTTTCTCCTCCTGACAAGTGCGCACATAAATAAATTACCCCACCGGGCGAGTGTGGAACAATCTGTCCCCTAAATTCTATTCATCGCCAGACAGGACCCATTATTCCCCCGATTAAAGCCGCTGGAGTAGCTTGCAAGGGTTACAGTTACTCTGTCAAACTGTAAATAAGACACTAAAAATAAAAGGGCGCTGGCGAGAGAAGGGGGAAAGGGAAGCCAGACTAATGCCTGCTGCTAGGGAAACCGAATGAATCCCTAATGACGCCTGTGTACAAACTGCCAGTAACGAAGGGAAAGTGACAAACAGACTCTGGCCGGGCTGCGGCGAGGTCCTCGCTCGGCGGCGGCGCGGACCTGCTTGCCCCTTCCTCCTGGGAGAGCCACCGATGAGTGGCACCCCTCAGCAGAAGGTTTAAACCCTTGTGCTTAACTTCCAGGAAGGTTTAGGTCTTGTGGATGTGTTTATTTTTCTGGTGGAGGAATCGACTCTGCTTGAGCATCTCTTGTTGAGGTCCAACAAGACCTGTGGTCCAAAACTTGACTTTGTGCTCTGCTGCTAGGACAGGGCTAGAACAAGAACCAGGAGGGGGTTTAAGTCTGTCCATGAGCCCTGTCTGTCTCCTTCCCACCTGCAGCAGGTCATCACCCTCCTGGCTGAGACAACCAGACCTGGGTTTGCTCCTTGATGCTGCATGTGGCCAGGATAGACTGCAAGAAGAATGTCTCCAGCCCTAGAAAGCCTCTTTGGATAAAATCCAACTCCTTCCTTGCTGTTCTCTTACCAGCCAGCAAAGATGGGGATATTCACCTTGTAGCAGATCCTTCTTTTCCCCCATTATTACCTTTGAGCCGAAGAGATGAGGCACAAAATTATCAGCTATAGGTTCCTCTGGGGTTCTTCTCATTTCCAGAGGGACTGAGAAGCAAGAGTTTTATTTCAGGTCCAGCTCAAACTATTCCCATCACCTGCAAGGGTCTAAACACTGGGATGCTCCCTGTGTTGCTCAGGGAAATGTGATTTGTGTTCATGTTATGCAAGATGCAGCAAAGAGAGCTCCAAGCATCCAATGTGGAAGCTCAGACTCAAAAGGAGGACCCCAAATTCTTGGTGCGGCCATGCAGTATTGGGGACACACAGCAGATGTGTCTCTGGGCTGAGATCTCATCCTCCAGGTCTGTGCGGATCCATCTTCCCCAGCATCTTGGAGACGTTCTCTGCACCAAGGCAGAAGCTGAGAGTATGGGGAGATGCCAACCCCTGTGGTGTGGATGCTGCTGAGCATGGTGCTCACCCATTCATGGAGAGGAAAATCCTAAGGGTTCTTGTGCAAGTAGAGAGATTGCTAGGGATGTGCTCCAGCTTGGGGGTTTCACAAAACTCAAACACCTTAACAAGGATTTTTCAGGCCAGTTGAACTTGGGTGAAGATCAGTATCATTTCCCAGCCAGGTCAAGCCCGGGCTTAACAGATTTCTTCTCTTTCCAACTTAGGAAAAAAACCCAAACAAACCCTTTTCACCCCCAATTCCTGGTGGTGAAGCCTCATGACTCCGCAAGCAGCATTCCTGGGACATTCCCAACTCACGGTGGTATGTGCAGAATTTCAAACAGCAGCACAATGCTCCCGTGTGCTCCCCCAACTGGACTCAGCTCTTTGGGAGAAACTCCAGGATAGAGCAGCAAGATTTAGTATTGATACTAGTGATAGTGTTGTCTATGTAGCACCTGTAGACTCAGGTAGGTGCAGGTAGGTGGTGATGAAGGAAGAGGTGTGCTCCTGGCTCTCCCCTCCAAAATTTATCAGCTTAGTTGGAAAAAGAGAACAATTTGGGGAAAAGTCACATAAGCAGCCAGGGTTGAGGAAGTCAAACCCAAACCTGGGTTGTCCTGGAGCTCCCCAGCCTTGGAAGTGGGCAGGTCTTTGTGAAAGCTGCTCCCTGGAGGATGCCTTTGGAAGAGTGATGGGCTTAAAGACCCTCCTCTCATCCTGGGAGTGGGTTTTGCTCCAGTGGGCTTCAATCCCTTGGCTGGGGTGGCTTTGCCTGAGGACTCAGGTCTTGGGAGCAACTTCACTGTCCAGCATGCGCTCAGGAGTGTTCAGGTCCCCTTGAGACGGCATCAAGCATGGCAAAGCCTCATCAAAATGAACTTATTTGCCTTCGCCCACCTGAATCTCTTGGGCCACATTTTTAAAGGTTTTCTCTCAACCTGTAAAAATTTATTATTGCTATTTTTAATTTTTTAATGACAGCTGTGATTCCCCTCCATACTAATCACCTGGCTTCAGAAGCTGGAAATTTAATGTGGTGGTTCATGAGACTGGCAGTTGTTGGCCCTTGAATAAAGCACATCCTGACCAGGTTTGCCTTCAGCCACCCAGAGAGATGAGGAAAATCGGATGGTCCTCAGTATTAAATATCTTTATACCAGTTCTGAGAAGATCCTGTGCCTACCCCCCACTTTTTCTTTTCCTCAAAATACCTGATTTATGGGGTTTTTTCCTCTCTCTGGATGTAATAGAGATGTGCCCATCAACCAAAAGCTTGCTCTTACGTTGGAGTTCAAAGATTGCTCAGCCAGCTCCGAAGGGCTTGCGGAGGCCATGTTCCAGCCACGTCCCCTTCTCTTTCCAAGGATGAGGCAAATACCTTCACTTTGATTTAATTCTGGGGTTTTAATTAATTTTTTTGAATTAATACCCGGGTTTGAAGGTGTTTCCTGGCACACACAACCCACACCCCTTTGCAATAATAGCCAGGTATCTTGCACGGCTAAATCACTCTGGATTATTTTATATTTTTTACATTATAACCTCCTTTTAAACCATGTTTAAATGCTTCCCCACAGGCTCATGCGAGGGCTGTTAAGGGCTTCATTTGAATAAATAAGTGCAGAGGTACAGGAGGAACACATCACCATAACCCCCTGGAAACCCCAGCGATGGCATCAGAGGCCGGCGAGCAGGAGAAGGGGATTCGATGTTATATATTCCATAAAGTAGAGTAATTAAGTATTACTAGTTTTGATGACTTCGAACAGAGTGACTCCAGGAAATAAGCCCCTTCTTTATAATTAGTGGGATTTCCTCTGCATCAAACGGGGAGATTGATTCTTTAATCTGCTCACATGCTTTTGATTTGGTGTTTCAGCTGCTTGTACCAACTGCTTCCACTCCCTGCTCTTGCCGATAAAACCCCGCAAAGGAGATTTCAGGAAGGCATGACCTGAGTTGGGGTCTAGGATTTTCTTTGTGTATGGCTGTTTTGTGTGTTCTTAATTTGCCAGAGATGATGAGCATGATAAGAGCAATAATAAAAAAATCACATAGACACAGGTTTTTAACATCCGCAAATATTTTAGGGCAAATAATTGGGGTTTGGGGGGTTTTTGCTATTATTTTCTCTTCCCAGCACATTTATTAGCATTGGCACATGATTTTTAAGACCTGCAAAGATCATTTGGGCTACCTGAGCTGTCCCAAGTGTTGCTCTCCTAAGAGCTAACACTGGGGTCTGGTTGGGCTTTCAGCATTTCCAGGGCTCAGTTAAAATAAGGACTTGATTTTTTAAGGACTTGGGATGCACAGAGCAAAGAGGATCCTTTTCTAGAGGATTTCAAGTGTTCTGATTTAGGATTCAACCCAAAACTCTGGGTTTTGGGAAATTTGGGAAATAAAATGCCCCCCAAATGTTCCTTCTTTCCAAATGAAGAGTTCAGGAGGGAGCAGGAACTTGTAAATGCAAGAAGCCAATCGTGACCAACTGGCTCCTTCCTGGACATCTTCATGGGGTTGGTGGCACTAGATCAGTCATTTGGGAAATGCAGACTGGGGTCTGTACTACTCCTGCCTCCAAAATAACTCAGATCCCAACCCCAACCCCTCTTCTTTGGGGCTGGCATCACTCTCGGTGCCTGCCTCACACACAGCTAGGGTGGCAAGGGCAAGCACAGGGCTGTCCCCATCACTGTTTCATAGAATCATTGTCATTTTGGTTGTAAAAAACCTTTAAGATCACCCAGTCCAACCGTTAACCCAGCACTGCCCAGTCCCCACTGTCCCATGGTCCAGGCTGAGCACCCCCAGCTCCCTCAGCCGCTCCCCACAAGTTCTCCAGCCCCTTCTCCTTGTGCTCCAACCCCTTCCCCAGCTCCATTCCCTTCTCTGGATACCCCCAGCCCCTCAATGTCCTTCTTGGTGTGAGGGGCCCAGAACTGACCCCATGGTTTGAGGTGCTGCCTCAGCAGTGATGAGTAGAGGGAGACAATCCCTGCCCTGGCCCTGCTGGCCACACCATGGCTGATACAAGCCAGGATGCTGCTGGCCACCTTGGCCACCTGGGCCCATCACAGTTTGGTGGTCACAAGGCTGCAGGGAGGAGCTGTGGGAAGGGGCTGGGACTTGAGTCCACCCAGAGCTGGGATCAGGCATGGGGTGAGGGGTTTAAGTGCCAAGTGAGGCCCTCACCATCCTCCACTCACCTGTGTCCAACACAGATCATGTAATTAGGGACCCGGTGAATACATAATTGTACAATTATGCAAATAGTGCTCAAAAATCACTGTTTTCAGCAGAAGAAACGCCCAAAGATCAAGAGAGAAGCTTCATGCAACCTTAATTTAATCTGGTCCTGCAGGAGCGGGGAGGGCTGAGGGATGACCCAACCTTGGGCCCACCTGTGAGTGGGAGATGGGGAGAGGAGAAAAAAGACCCTGGGATCCATTGGCAAACTGGGGGGAAAAAAGAGCAGAAATAGAAACATTGCTGTTTACGGTGATTAATTTCTTTTTTCTTTGATTTCAGGTGAAGAAAACAAAGCTGGAAGGAAAAAAAAATAAAGAAGAAAAGAAAGGAAAAAAAAGTCTCCGAATGCAGGAAATCTGTGTTAATTGCTTATGAATGTCTCTGTCTAAAAAATTATCAAATTGATGTTGTCGTGCTTTTTTTTGACAGCCTGTCTGTTACATTTTTTTTAAAAATATTCATGCACTGAAATCTAATTACTAGGCAAATTTAATGATAATGAAATGAAGGCACTTTAGCAGAAAGCACAGGGCCTTGTTAATGTTTTCTCAGCCTCTGTCTTGTTCATATTTTTAAAATTATTTTTTTTTTACAACTGCCTTTCTTGCATATATTTAAAAAGAAAAAAAAGGGATTGCTGAAAATAAAACTTGGAATGCTGAAAATGTTTGTGGTGGCTCTGTTTATAATGACGGGGAATTTGCAAGGTGATTAAAGGTGTTTTGCAAAAATCAAATGAGGCTAACCTAATCAGATAAGGCAGAGGAAATATTATTGGAGAGGTAACATTAAAAGTGTGCCTGGGGGCTTTATGAAGACGAAGACCCTGGTGAGGTGTGTGTGCTGAGCAAGGTTGTGATTACTGGAGAATGCATATGATGGTTGGAGCACACATGTGATGGTTAGAGCATGCATGTGATGCAGCACGCATATGATGGATGGAGCACCCATGTGATGGTTGGAGCATGCACATGATGGATGGAGCATGCACATGGTGGTTGGGACACTCATGTAATGGATTGAGCATGCATGTGATGGATGGAGCACTCATGTGATGAATGGAGCACACATGTGATGGATGGAACATGTACATGGTGGTTGGAACACTCATGTGATGAATGGAGTCTGCATGGGTTGGTCAGACCATGCACCAAGCTCCCACCACCCCAGCTCCACCTGCTCTAGGTCCCTCTTGCACCCCAGCTGGGTAGTGGCATCAAGCAGAGTGGTAGCAGCTGGGTGGTGGAAACAAGCTGTGGTCCCATCCATGGGCCTGAGGAGATGACACCTGAGATCTGTGGGCAATGAGGGCAGGGCCCATTCCCTGATTTCCAGGGTCACAGTGAGGTTTGCTTCCTCAGCACGCAAGGTCTTTTGTCCACCGTACTACAGGAGCCCATCCCCATCACCAGAGCCTGCCCTGATGAGACCCTGTGGCAGGAGAGTTTAGAGACATGGGACAGGGCTCCAGGATCTGCTGGGGGTTCCCCAGCTCCAGGACCCCACAAGCACATTCAGTAAAGGCTTTTGTATCCCTTTTCTTCTCCACCTGTCTCTTAAAGGGCTTCACGTGGTTGCTCCTTGCCCTTCAGCTCATCTTTTAGGGTCTCCAAGGGGAAGCAGAGCAGTCCCTGGGTTCACTCCATGCGTCAAGCACTTTTTTTAGCAGTTTACTGGAAAAAGAACAATGCAGAGTGGACTCAGGAACACTTAAAACATGCACATTTGCACATGTCCATGTTTGTTGTATGGAACTCTTTGAGCTGCATTTATCCTGCCAAGATGACAGTTCCCTGCGAGAGAGCTGCAGCCCGGCACGGTGATTATAATTGTCACTAATTTCCTTCTTTTTGCAATTAGGCTTGTGCCTTGACATGCTGGCAGAAAATGCTGCAGATTCCCCCCTTCAGGGGTCTCAAAATGTTTGTAAAGCAATTTTTAGGAGAAGCCGGTGTGGCTTTATGGTGCCTCCACAGAGATGCCCAATTTTGGCTCATGGTGAGAAAGGGCTGATACTGGGAACATCAGACCATGAACTGGGGATGTTCAAACATTGTCAGAGCAGACAAATGACCTGGGCAGGCTGGAGAGGTGGGACCATGTGAACAGCATGAGGTTCAACCAGGTCAATTGTAAGGTTCTCCACATGGGTTGGGGCAATTCCCAGCACAAATCTAGGCTGGGTGGGGAATGGATTGAGAACAGCCCTGACGAGGAGGACCTGAGAGTGTTGGGTGAGGAGAAGCTCACTGTGAACCATCAAAGCTACCGGTGTCCTGGGCTGCATCCCCAGCAGTGTGAGCAGCAGGGCCAGGGGGGAGGATTCTGCCCCTCTGCTCCACTCTGGTGAGACCCCCCCCTGCAGTGCTGGGGCCAGCTCTGGGGTCCCCACACCAGAAGGACACAGAGCTCTTGGAGAGAGTCCAGAGGAGGCCACGGAGATGATCCAAGGGCTGGAGCAGCTCTGCTCTGGGGACAGGCTGAGAGAGTTGGGGGTGTTCAGCCTGGAGAAGAGAAGGCTTCAGGGAGACCTTGGAGCACCTTCCAGTGCCTGAAGGGGCTCCAGGAAAGCTGAAGAGGGACTGGTGCCAAGGGCAGGGAGTGATGGGACGAGAAGGAACGGGTTCCAAGTGCCAGAGGGGAGATGGAGATGGGATGGGAGGGAGAAATTGTTTGGTGTGAGGGTGGTGAGAGCCTGGCCCAGCGAAGCTGTGGCTGCCCCTGCCTGGCAGTGTTGAAGGCCAGGTTGGATGGGGCTTGGAGCATCCTGGTGTGGTGGGAGGTGTCCCTGCCCATGGCAGGGGGTGGCACTGGGTGAGCTTTGAGGTTCCTTCACATCCAAACTATTCTGGGATTCTGTGAAATCCCAACCCCACCTTGGAGGAGCCTGGATGAGGGGACAACAGGTTCTGTGTACTTTGGTCTGGAGGCTGCCAGGACTGAGCAGGGCTCTGCACCAATGTCCCTTCCCTGTGCACCTGGGGCAGAGTCTCCTGCTGGTGCCCTCAGAGAGGGTTGTGTTGCTGGTTGAGTTTTTCCACAAAAAAACCCTTAAATCAATGTCAGTGGGATGGAGCAGGGGGAAGGCAACTGGTGGGGAGGAGTGAAGAGACTGGGGTGGCTTGTGAGGGTTCAGAGAGGGGTGAGAAGTGCTCCTGAACTGCTCCTGTGTTTTTACTGGGGTCATGAGAGGAGAATTTGGCCCTCTAATTTATTGATTTATTTTAGCTTAAGCCTCTGAAGAGTGCGCTGCAGAGATTCCCAGGGGATATCGGTTGGCAGAAGCCCCATGATAGCCTCAAAAATATCCATTTCTCCCCCCCTCAGAAAAAAATAACTCGGTAAAACAAAGCAGTGGATTGTTCAGCCCCCTAAAATTACCAGCATGTCAAATAAAATATGTACAGCATTAAACTAAAATTTGCATTGCAATAATGCTTTATTAAGCACATTAGGAGATTAAAAGAATCGACCCATTTGTTCCCATTCATGTTGCGTCAGGATTTGCATTTCTTTATTTTTTTTCCCCTTTTCCCCCCCATCCCCATCTCCAACCAACCTCTCTCCCCTTGTTTTTTTGACGAGTGATTTTCTCAAGGAACCTCGCAAAGATCCCCCCTGAAAGAAGGGGTGTGTGTGTGTGTATACGCCGAGGGCTTGTGTTTTTTTTCTTAAATCAAAGCACTTGACTCGGTTGTGTGTTTGTCTGCATGAGTATGCAGCAGAGGAGGGGTGGAAGGGAGAAGAAAAGGTTTGTCTGCTCCCATTTCAGCTAAAATGGTTAATTAAGACAATAGAGGCTATATAACAATCGGGGCCGGGGCCGTGAATGGTTGTCTAGACTCTATAGTTCAGCTGCAACTTCTCCGTCGGAATTTTAACTTGGCCAGGCTCGTTTCCCCTCCCCTCTTTCCCCGCCTCTCAGCTCATGTCCATAAGTTCCCTTTTCTCTTTTGTTTGTTTTTTTTTGTCCTTAATCAATCTTTTGAGAGATTGGGGCTGGATTGACAGCTCTGCCTGTCTGAGGTCTTGTGTTTGTCGCGGTGCTGCCTTCCCAGCGCCCCAACTGGAGGAGTTATTGTTAGCGGAGCTGCTTGGCTCCAGGACAGGCCCAATCCTGGAATCCTGGAGTTATGGAATCACGGAATAGTTTTGATTGGAAAAGACCTTTAAGATCACCCAGTCCAACCATTAACCCAGCACTGCCAAGGCCACCACTGACCCGTGACCCTCAGCACCACATCTACATGGCTTTGAGATCCCTCCAGGGATGGGGACCCCACCTCTGCCCTGGGCAGCCTGGGCCAGGCCCTGACAGCCCTTTGGGGCAGGAATTGTTCCTCACATCCAACCTAAACCTCCCCTGGGCACCTTGAGGCCATTCCCTCTTGCCCCATCGCTTGTTCCTTGGGAGCAGAGACCAAACCGCCCTGGCTCCAACCTCCTCTCAGGGGGTTGCAGAGAGCAGAAGGTCTCCACTCACAAGATCCTGGCACAGGGAGAGGGGCTCGGACCAGGTCTTTGGGATTCAGTGGAGGAGGACCATGGTCTAAAACCAGGTTATCCAGAGAAGCTGTGGCTGCCCCTGCCTGGCAGTGTTGAAGGCCAGGTTGGATGGGGCTTGGAGCATCCTGGTGTGGTGGGAGGGGTCCCTGCCCATGGCAGGGGGTGGCACTGGGTGAGCTTTAAGGTTCCTTCACATCCAAACCAGTCTGGGATTCTATAAATGAGAGAATTATTTTATTTTAATGCTGGAAGCCTTTGAAAGGTCTGGGGAGGGAGGGAAGGGGTTGATGCTATGAGTTCTGGGCTCCTGGCATGGAGGGTTCAGCCAGGGTTACCTGAGTGGCATTGCTCTGGCTCTTGTAATCCAGACCGCTCTGAGCCAGGTCTAACCCTGCTCTCAGAATCTCCTTGGGGCAGGTGGATGAGGCTGGGTAGTGCGAAGCCAAGTGCTCCCAGATAATGTCCAAGGTGTCCCCTTGCTGCCACACTGTGGGAATTGGGTTTGTGGATCTTGAAAAGAGCTACTCTGGCCCCAGTAGCAACAACTTCCCCTGGTGAGGCTCAGAGTTCCTCCTTGGGCTGTTAAATCACCTCTGAGATTCCTCCAGGCTTTGAGGAGAAGCAATATGAGCAGGGAAGGTCCTCAAGTGGCACGCAGATCTCCCATTTCCAACATTTTTAACCTGCTCTTTAGGAATTGTGTCCAAAATGTCCTCAAAGCACCCAAAAAAGGGCATCCCAGGGAGCTGGTGAAATGCTTGGGCTCCATAAATCTGAGATCAACCTAAAATCTTTGTCCTCAGAGGGGGATGAGGGCTGTTGGTGGAGCAGCTCCCCCAAAGCTGAGGGATGTTCCCCATAGCCGATGTATGGACATTGCTGTCACTTAGGGTGTCCCCCAGCCGTGTCACATGGAGACCTCTCAGTTTAGTCACATATTGGACATCAAACCTCTCATTTTATTCCACGGGGACAGCCTTCAATCAGGCTGCAGGAGCTGGGCTGGTGTCTAGGGTGGCTTTAAAGGCGGTCTGAAGTGGCTGCACTATTATAATGGCATGCACAGCGGGAGGGAACCTCTCCGGAGGAGGACGCGGGGATGCAGCCACATGCTTGAAATATGGGTGAGATTATTCCAACTGCATACATGCAAATGAGGCCTGTCTGTAGACAGGAGAGACAAAAGGTCATTAGCTTCCCATGTAGAGCCCTTCGTGCAGGGCCTAATTTACTGTCTTCTGAACCCTTTTTTCACAGATCTTGCATTTTTAGCCTGAAAATGGAGATATTTTGGCAGTTTCGATAGGTGTTGAACAACTCGGGGGTTATTAGATGTTGTGGGATGAGTAGCAAGCAGGAGAGTTCAGCTTCTCCTCCAAAGCAGATGTTTGAGGCTCATTACATACTGCAGGTTTGCTTGTAAATACAAGATCCCCCAGGTTTTTCCCAAAAACCATGAGTTTCTGCCTGCCCTAAAGCTTCCTCTCAGCTCTCGCAAACTCTTTTTGATCCTCAGGATGATGCTTGATTTGGAGCTGGGGGTGGATTGGGCTGCCATCCCTGCTGAGCTGGATGCAGCCACTGGAATTGGGGGAGCCAGGAGCACCCTCGGGGTGAGGAGCAGCCCTGTGGTCCCTGCAGCACCCATTCTTCCTCTGGCTGAGTGACGCTCACAGAAACACATGGCTGAGCTTCCCATGGAGCCAGAGGCATTGGAAAATCCTGCCCTGGGTTGGGGGGGAGGTGATTGCCCTCCTTGTGTTATTTGGGATATTTTGGAGGATCCTGAGGCTATTTGTGAACCCTTCCAAGGGGCTGAAGGGACCTGGGCTGGATCCAAAGGGTGCTAACAGTGGAGTTGGGCACAGGGAGCTTCCCCATTGATGTTTTTGGTGCTGCTGCCGGAGTTTTGGGTGCTGAACTGGCCCAGAACTCAGACAGCAGACCCCTGGGGGTCCTTCAGCTTTGAATTTCACCTGCTCTCCTCACCATCAAGGTGCCACGGGGAGGTGGCAGTGGTGGGAAGGGCTTGGGGTCACCCCCTGAGGTGGCACTCGATGCCACCAGCTCCTCTCACGCAGGGCAGGGTGGTGGGTCCATGGTGCGGCTGGGCTGGCGGAGGGGTGTGAGGGTGCTCTGGGTGGTGGGATCCCTGCGACCACCCCTGGATGCGGGGTTGAGGGTGCTGTCCCCACAGCCGGGGCTGCGAGCCGGCACTGCTCCCGCCAGCCCTGCCTCCCCCAGCCCAGGATTGAGAGTTTATTCACGCACTAATCAAAGTGACATGATGGTCGTGGCAGACTAAAGCCATTCACTCCCCGAGCTGGCGAGGTCGGGAGGTCGCCCAAGTTCGCAAGAATGGGGCTTTTGTGATGCAGATCGGCAGAGAGCGGCCAGACGAGTGTGGCAGGGTCCCCCCAGGTCCCCCCCACCACCATGACTTCGAGTGGGACTGATGGGCCAAGAGCAGGGGGCTCCTCTGCTCCCCAGGGGGATACTGGTGACTGCCCTGGTGCTGGTTCGTGGGGTGGGGTTGGAGGCTCTGGGTGTGAGTGCTCCTGCAGCACAAGGAGGAGGTTGGGGGACCATCTGGGGGGTGTCACTGCAGCATGGCTGTGGGACCAGAGGATGCTCAGTCCTGGTGTGAAGGCACCTCGGAGGGAATGGCTTTGGGGTCACTTCCCAGCACCACTGCAGCCATGGCATCTTGGTCCAGGCTATGCCTGCACTCCTGGTTCTGCTGCTGGGATCTGGGGGGCTCTGTAGGGCCAGGGGTATCCTGCATCCCCTCTGAGATCCCCAGGGTGTCTGCGGGGATCAACCGAGCTGTTGGGGATGAGGAAAAACCCCACGCCATGTTCCTGAGGACCTAATCCTGGGCTTGGGGAAGGGAGGGGACGAGGAACGAAGGGCTCATTCCTGAGCTGAGACATGGCCTTTCTCCACTGGCCTTTGAGCAATGACCCATCCCCTCCATCCATGATCCCTCTGCTCAGGCAAAGCTTGACTCTGCCTCATGCATGGCCCTTTGGTAGCTTTCTCCATGTGATGACAATTTTACACCTCTAAAGCTCAGCAAACCCCCAACCCAATCTGTATAATTAGCTCTTGATCAAAATGAGGGTTTCTTTGAGGTTGTTTGCAACAAAACACGCTGATGGCAGGGGCACCCCATGCCACAAAAGGGCTTGGCTTTGATCCTTTCGGCTTTTATTGTCGGTGGAGGTAAAATAAATGGTTTAAAAATTAAATTGGGGAGAGGTTTTGGGAAATTTAAGGAATACTTTCACGGCAGATTGGAGATAGGGGCTGTGTTCAGCCACCTCTGCGGCGCTGGTGTGAGCAGTGAGTAAGTTCAGTTTGGATTTGAGGATTGTTCTGCAGAGGGAACCGGTGAAAAATAATGGCAAATAAATTTGGGGCAAAACCAATTCCTTTTTACCGAAATGAGAACCTGTGGGAGGAAGTGCCTGACAAAATTAAATCTTCTAGGAGGGAAAAAAAGTCTGCAGGAGGGTTTGTCACAATCCATGAGTAAATTCTGCAAGAAACAGGAAGGTTTCCCCTTTCTGGCAATGAAAATGTGGGTTATAACCCTAAAGCACTGAGAATTTTCGGCTAAAGCCATCCAAATTTTGTGTCATCGGTGTAAATCTGGAGCATCCTGGGGCTGCTTGGGTGGTGGGACGAGGGCTGGGCTGGAGTGGATGATAGAGGCTGCTGGGAGACCTCCGCTGCCAGCCCTGATAGAGAGATACGGCCAGTGGCAGGGCATGAAATCTGCTTGAATAGGTGACTCCTAGCTTGCGCCCTCCGACGCGCCTGAAATGACTAAATTACCTCTTTGCTGCCCCTGAGGTCCCTCCTGGGATGAAGCTGCTCTGCTCAGCATGGGGAGGCTTTGGGGCCAGGTCCTTGCTTGTGTTGAGAGCATGAGCTTGCTCAGCACTTGGGGAAAAATGGTTTTATACCTCCTCAAATCATATCTTGGGTGGAATTTTATCTGTATTTGAGGTGTGTTCCACAGGGGTTTTGCTGCTATTCAAGCTGAAAACTTCCTATTCGACTTGGAAAGGGATCCGTGGGACCAAATATGTCCAATATCCTCCCTGCTTCCCCCCAAAAAAACTGATGGGAACCATTGGCTGCACCTCTGGATTTAGCCCATGGGGGAGACGAGCAGCATGGGGGAGCAGGGAGGGATTCACCCCCATGGTTTTCTCAGAGCTGTTTTTTATATATATATATATATACATTNGGGCTGTGCTTGGACAAGGGGCGGGATGCGATTGAAACCCAAAAGGAACCAGAGAACGAGCATCTCCCTTGGACAGAGAAAGCCAAGGCAGAGGCACAAAGGGGTGGGCTTTCTTCTTCTTTTTTTTCTTCCTTTTTTTTTTCTTCTGGGGGAATACAATGTGATGAATTCAGCGCGAGGGCCAGCGCCACCCTTTAATATACTTTCAGCTAAACAGGGGTTTCTATGGCAGCCGGGAGAACCAGGCAAGCCCTGAAAAGATGTTTGTGCAGAGCTTTGCCAATGGCATTTGTGGCGAGGGGGCACCGGTGCCCGACGGGGAACGTGGCGGCGCAGCCACTCATCACGCGCTGACAGCCCCTCCCGGTCCCCCACCGTCACCCCAACGCTTCTGGGGTTTTAATGCCCTCAGACAAAAGGGGCAGCAGTGTTAGCCCGGGATGTGGCTGGCATCGGCCCGGCACCATTGCCCACGCCATTGTGGGGGCTTAAAAATCTGCCACGGGGGGAGCAAGAGGCAGCACTACCCCCAGGCACGTGCTGGAGGGTGGGATGGAGAGGAGGAGCAGGGGATTGAGTCTGCCAGGACTTGGCCATCCCTCCAGCCCCATCCTGGTTCATTTCCTATGGTTGGAAGTGTTTTCCCAAAAAAAAAAAAAGGACAAATGGCAAGGCTTGGCGTGGATTTTCTTCCTCCAGGTGCTGGTTTCCCAGTACCAATTGCATGCAGAGCGCTTGGTCTGGAGGACCAAGAGTCTCCCTGGTTCCCACTGCTCTCTCCTGGCAGGACCCTTGGTGTGAGAAGGTGGTGACAGTGGCCCTTGGCTCTGCCCTCGGGGTGTGACAGTGTGAGCCATGATGGGTGCAGGGCTCCAGATTGCCCATCATAGCATGGTTTTGAAGATCTCCAAGGTCTCATGGCATGGGAGGGGGCTGGGAGCATCAGACATTGCTGCTGCAGGTCAGGTTGTTGCTTTGCCTCACCCACAAGCTCTTTGCTGCTGCCTTTCCTCTAGACTGTATTTTCTTTTGCATAGAAAGGCTTTGAATTTGCTTTCCCGCAGAACAAAGCTGCCTCTTCTGGCAGCATCAGCTCCCTGGACCGAAGGTCTGGAGCCTGCGCTCCTGATGTAGCCTGGGACAGAAGTGTTGATGTTGGTGTAAATCCTGGGCTGGTTTCAGTGGGGTAAATCAGGACTGTTCCCACCAAAATGGCTGCAGGATACGCGGTTCTGTGCAATCTCAGTACGCTTCATCTGGTGCTGCTCCCCACGATGTGGCATCGGTGACAACAAGTTGCTCCAGATGGTCCCTTCCCCCATCCTGCGGGAGCTCCTCGTGCTCATCCTCTCCAACAGCTCCCTCTCCCCCACCAAAAAATTCTTCTCCATCTCACTCCTTTCCCATGGACATTTCCATCCCTAATCTTTTGTTACTGTTTTTGAGGAAATATTTCAAATTATATTTTTTCCTGAGCTGGGTTCCTATAGATTCCAGCCTGATCACATTAAGACAGCTGGAAGGGGAACTGGATTTAAATTCATTGGCAACACTTGAGGTTTTTCCTCTCTTCTCCTTCCCCCTTTCTTCCACTTCTGAGAAAGAACAAGAGCTGAAACTTCAATGTTTTTCTCAGAGTGAAATTGCAAAGTAAATTACTTCAGATTCTATAATGTGAAATATTGAAATGAAAAGTGATTTTTTTTAAAACAATCTCAGTGTTCCTTCTCAAAAAGCCCAAAGCAAAACATGTTGATCTTGTTTCAGCGCTTCTTCCCTCCCAATTGCTCTCTAAAACAAACTCTTTGTAGAAATGGACTGTGGTTAGGTGTGACATCTTGCTTTTGATGAACTGTCATTTTCCATCAGAAAAATGTTCAGCCAGCTCCACCCACCGAGCCCCATGCTGGTGTTATCCCCAACTAGTTGGTGCACAGATCCCCAGTTCCCAAGGAAGCATTGCTTCCACCCCTGAACTGGTCTGGAGAGTCAAATCCCCCCATTGACACCAGCAGAAGCCAAGATGACACAGGGGCAGCTCTTGAGTGGTGAGGTTTGGCCACTTTTGGGCAATTTTCACCCCTGAACTCCAGCCTGTCCCTTGCCACCTCTCTTCTCCATCTGACTGAAGCAGCTTGGGATGCTCAGCTTGCCCTGGGGTGAGGATATGGTATTTCCCTCCCACTTCTAGCAAGATTTTGGGGGAAAGCTGAGAAGCTCCAGGCTCAGAGGAGGTGATTCCTGAAGACTTTTGTGCTATTGAGCATTTTCTGATGTGTAAATATGGTTACTTGGGTCCTCCAGAAGAGCTGCTCCCTGGTGTCCCCACTGTGGCCTGAGGGCTCCCCTGGATGAGCAATCATAGAATCATTTTGGTTGGAAAAAGACCTTTAAGATCATCTAAAAGGCTGCAGGGTTTGGTGTAGAATCATGGAATAGTTTTGGTTGGAAACGACCTTTAAGATCATTGGGTCCAACTGTTAACCCAGCACTGCCCAGTCCCCACTAACCCATGTCCCTCAGCACCACGTGTATACATCTTTGAGATCCCTCCAGGGATGGGGACCCCACCACTGCCCTGGGCAGCCCGGGCCAGGGCCTGACAGCCCTTTCAGTAAAGAAATTTTCCCTAATATCCCATCTAAGGACAGGGCTGGGATGAGGTGGCACCCATTTTTCTGACTGAGCACCTAAGGTGAGCAGAGGAGCCTCATTTTCTAGCTCCAGCAAGAGTGTGGTGTGGTGTGTCCCTTCTCCAGCCCAAAAAAAACCCCAAACAAACCAAAACTGGGCATGAAGGAGGTGAAAGAAGCAAATAAATCACACTGGCACCCCAGAAATCAAAGGGTGGCTCTCGGGGGGGGAGGGGCTGTGCTCTTGGAGCTCTTCTTGCCTTAGTGCAGAGAAAGGGTAATTTTTTAAAAGCATAATAGGTGGGTTTTTGCTCCCTCTCCCAGAAAATCAGGTGGGGAACAGATGGGGCCATGCAATAGCCTTCCCCTGCCCTAATATTTGAGCCCTTTGGCTGATGCCAGGAGGTTCATGAGAAGAGGTGGGGGGGAGAAGAGCAGTAGTGGTGGCCAAGCAGGACACACCGCGATGCTCTGGTGGAGCCATGGGTTGAGAGCCAGATCCTGCCCTCGCTGGTCATGTTCTGCCCCTACTGTCTCTAATCAGGGTGCTGCGAGAGGATTAAAAGGGTTAAAATTGCAATTATTTTAATGGTTAATTAAATTCATGATCCCTGCCTTCACTTGCAAAAAATATTGGGCAAAAAATAAATAAGGGGCCATAAAGGAAAGGGGGAATGTCTGTTAAATATATTTTTTAATGGAATTTGGGAATTCTTTTAAACTTTTGTCAAGCAAAAATCAATAATTTCTTGTATTTAAACCAGGAAAAACTCTTTCAATAAATCAGATATTTTTTTTGCATGAAATAGCCATATAATCCTAGTCAGCATTTAACAAAAATATTGCAAAAAACGCCCAACAATATATGCTAAAAATATTTTTAATTCAGCTATGTGTGCAATTCCCTGTGCTCTATAGGATAATTTAAAAAAATAATTTTTAGATATGGTGAAATATTAATCCCCAAGTTAAGTGTCACAGAGTTCAGCTGGGCTTGAGGTTTAAAATCAGAGCAGTGATGCTTGGTGATAATCCTGGTGCCTGGATCTGTGTGCTGCTGCTGTCTAATATCAAATGAGCCCCTCATAAATACACTATCGTGGTGTAAATGAGGAAGAACATTTATTAAGGTAAAAATGATCCATTAAATGAAAACAAATCCCTTTTCAACTGTGCTGGTGTTTTTCTGAGGGAATATTTGGCAGAGCAGCTCGGTGCTTTTCGGGGGGAACGTGGTGGTTCAGCTGGGAAGAGATTGTTGATTTTCCATTTATTTTCTAGATGTTAATGGCAATAAAAGGCAGGACATGATGGGCTGGGAGACAAAGGGCTGTTGTGTAGCAGCAGGTACAGCAAGTTGGGATAAGAAATGGATTTGGGGTTTAGAATCATCCCGGGCATCACCCGGCAAACGAGGGGGGCTCAAGCCTGGGAGTCTTTCTGCTTTTTTGTGTTTTTTGCCTGGTGTTTCCCAAGGCTTTTGGGAGGTCGCAGCTTGTGCTTGCAGGAAAAGGGTCCCTTGTGCAGACTTCAAATTGGTCAGGATGTCCTTAGATGCAATCAGAAATAAATAAATAAATGCAACATTAGATGAAATCAGAAATAAATAAATATCCCATTAGATGAAATCCACACTTGGATAAAATCAGAAATAAATAATTAAATACACCCTTAGATAAAATCAGAAATAAATAAATACATCCTTTAGATAAAATCATAAATACATCCTTAGATGAAATCATAAGTACATCCTCAGATGAAATCATAGATCACGGCCCCCACGCTGCTCTCGGATCAGCTACGATGGGGGACTTGCACATATAAATAGATTCAGATTCCTCTTTTTTTTTAGCCTTTTTGTGTGTGTGGCTGTGGTGCATCCTGTGCCTGCTTCTTTCCTCTCCGAAACCTGTTCTGGGTGAGCGCTTTGTTAACTGGAACAATCTTATTTAAAGGAAGATAAATTAAAATAATAATAATAATAATCCGCAGCCAGCTGCCCCCCCCGCCCCCCCCCCCCTCAATAAATGGCACTGCCTGGCAGCTGCTGCCCTCTTTTCTCTGCGGTGTGTGCCAGGGCAGGAGCTTTCTGTTGGCATTGGGGGGAAGATGGATGGGTTTAGGGGGGAAGGAGATGGTTTGGGTGGGGTTTTCGGGTGGTGGCTGCACCCATTTCCCCTCTGTTGGGCTTTTAGGGTTTTCCTGGGGTGGTTGGAAATGGTTGTGCTGGTGTGGGGATGGGGCTTGGGGACCTCAAGGGAAGGAGGGTCCCTCTAGTGATGGACCCTGGGGTCAGGGCTTGGCACAGGACCCTTGGTGACCCTGGGGGTCACCTCCCGTCCCTGCCTGGTGGTGGTGGCAGAGCCGAGGGAGCGTGGATATGGATTAACCCTGGGTTTGGGGGCTCATGCCCTTTGTTCAACTTGTGTCAATTTGCACCCAAATCCCAGCCTGTGGTGCCTGGGAGCCAATTTTGGGGCAGATCATGGGGGTGAGGATAAAGAAGAAGGGCTCCTCCGAGCTCACCGCACATGTGTGTCGCCTCTCCCTGGGACTTGGGGTCATTGCCATCGTGCGTGTCCCCCTCTCCTCAGCCTTGGGCAGCCAATGGCTCTTACCCTGCCTGTTTGCAGAAGTTTAATAGGATTAGTGATCTTAGAAGCCCTTGTGTGCTAAATCCCATAACTACTGCTGGAACCAGAGCGCCAAGGGAGGGGGGAAAAGCCCACGTAGAGAATGCTAAACCAATCCCTCTGAAATCCCAGGTTAAACACCACCCTGGCCGGAGCTGTGTTTGGTGTAAATTCTCACAGATTTGGCTTTACCCATCACCCAGCTGAGGTTTTGGTGCTGCCTCACAGTCCTGGTTATGGAGACATCCCTACGGATGCGGGAGGGATGGAGGGTGGGCGCAGGAATCCCATCTGCCTCGCTGCTTAACAGTGAGAGCACCAAAAAGCTCTGGTTTTGTCCCTGTTATTTGCAGTGATGTGAAGGAGGAAGGATGGGGCTGTTCCTGGGGTGGAAGGCGATGCCTTAGATAATAAAGATTGAATAAGATTGATCAGAATTAGAAAGAAATTAAATTGTGTATAATTAAAGCTTATGTACGTACAACTTCATCATCGTCCAAATGATAATTTTTAAGATTTTATTTTAATTTTCTTTCTAATGGGGGATTAGGGGAAAAACAGGGTATGGGATACAAAAAAACAAGTGACAACAGCAAAATAGTTCTTTTATAAGAGAACAAAACCACGTTGTTGAGCTGTTACTGCCATTTCAAAAGTAATAAATGTGGCCCCAAAATTTTCCACCTTGAATACGGTGGGTTGGAATCCGCTGTCACGGGGGAACTGTTATTGACCACGAGGTCAAAACATTTTATAAAGCATTTTATAAAGGGTTCAGGTTGAACCAAGGGACATTTGGGTCTGAGGGGGGTTTTTTGTTTGTTTTTATTTATTTTTAGGAGAAAATGTGGGGCCCTCTATGGGGGTAATCACCACCCTCCCCCCCAACCTGATGGAACTCGGCTCAGAGCAGTGTTTGGCTTTGAAAGCCACTTTTGGGTTTTATTAGGTTAAAAAAAGTTTCAACCCCTGAAGGAAATATTAAAATACACGTTGAAATTGCTGGAAATCCTGGAGATACGTCCTGCCTGGTGCTCCCCTCAATGACACCTGCTGATTTTTCAGTTCCAGTGCAACCCTTTTATTCTGAAAACAAATATTATGTGTAATTTATGTGAGTTTTAAGACTTTTCTGTTGTAAAATTACCCTGCTGGGAGGGTGTTCTTCCCCACCCCAGTGCTGGGAAGTCCCTGGCATTGCAGGACTTGGAATATCACATTGATTCATTTTTTTTCCCCAAAAAAATCTATATATTGATGACAATAGAAGCTGAAGAATGCAATGAGGGTTGGATACAAGGGCAGAGGGGGCAAAAATATCTTGCAGAGTTTGCCAGTAGCGTGTGGGACACCTCTTAATGCTTCTTGGAGCGGAGATTTCCAGGGAAAAATCTTCTCTTTTTGCTGTTAGCAAGAGAAGAGTGAAAACAGGAGGATCCTGGATCTTGCCTGCAGCTCCTGGGGAAGCCACAGCCATAATAAGGAGCAATTAATGTATTTACAGAGCTATTTTCTATCCTGGAACGCTGATTTTTGGTTAAAACTCTGAGTTGAAGGTGAAAAGTTGTCTGCATGGCATGAGTTTGGGACAAATATGAAATATTCCAACATTATCTGTTTGAGTGTGTGTGCACAACCATGGGGGAAACAAAACCACATTGGGTTTTATGTTGCAGGGAAATAACTTTTCATCAGATTTAAAAATTATTTATCTGGTATAAAACACACTTGTTTGAGCCCTGTTTACAATAAATGAATTGGATGTGCCAGCAGGTGAAAAGCTCTAAAGTTTAAAAAATATATAATCTAGTTGTGGTGTTTTCTAAGTGAACTGCTGTAAATTAAAAAAAAAATACAATAATTAATCTCTGTGGCTATAAATATAGAAGCTGTGTTTAGGTATGCAAAAAGAAAAATCATTAAAACTAATGAAATTAATATTAGAGGATCAAGTAGAAAGATTAAACTGCATAAATCATTTATTATTTTCCAGGTTTTTCAGTGTTTCTGTGCCACTGTAGCTTTGACAAACTGATGGTGCATCCAAAAAGTGAACGTTTTTTTTTTATTTTTTATACTCCAAGTGTTTTTCTGGGGGGCTGCAAGTGTTGGAGTTGGGACACAGTCTCCGTGGGGGATGGATGGATGGATGATGGACGCGGGGGGGAAAGGATGGAGCAGGACCCTTCGGCATCCACACGGGCTTTGCTGGCAGCAGCCTCAGCTCTGGGGTCTCGCAGGTTTTGGGGCATTTTTTTAGTGCCGTGGTCCCTTTTGCAGACTTTTCCACAGAACTGCATAATCAGTTGAATCAGAGGGGTTGTATGTTGTATTTCTTAAAAAAAAAAATCCTCATTTTTCATCTCCCAGCAATTCAAACACCTCTTTTTACTCTAAGGTGGGGTTTTTTTGTTGGGTTTTTGGGTTTTCTTTCTTTCTCCCCAGAAATTATGGGGGAGCGAAGGGAGGACCCCCCAGTGCAGGGATTCCTCCTCTTTTTGATAGAGATGCCCCAAACCAGCCCCTTTCCCCTAAAGCACAATGCAACCCCCCCACCCCAGCCCCTTTTCCCTGCTTTGGTTATTTTCAATTTATTTACGATTAGCCCCAAATTTCACAAAGATGACAGATTGAAGGGGGGAAAGCAATTCAATTAATTTGTAATCTTACATTTCATTAGAAAATGCAAGAATAATGATG
>VZRW01007483.1:187842-208993 GCA_013398125.1 Aegotheles bennettii | reverse complement strand
AAGAAGGAGGACCTGGGTAACTCCCTTCCAACTCTCAACATCCTGTGATTCTGTGATTCTGCTAGCCAATCATGTGAAAAAAAAAACCCACCAATATGAACCAACCTGAGAAACACTATATCATCATCACCATCCATGGTATTGAAAATGTTTAAAAAGCAAGAGAGATTCTCCTGCCCATGCACCTCTCTTGTACCAACTAACAGTTGACAGGACCAAATTAGAACTAGCAACTGTCAATATTGCTCTGCAGCCTCAGGGTGTGTTTCTATTTTGAAGTGCATCACAAAACTCTCTCACGAAGGCAATCAAAGTGTTGGAGTTTTTTGTTTGGCTGTTGTTGTATTTAAATGATGCATTTAAAGACACTAACACTATCAAGCTCCCTCTGCTGTTATAATTACTCCTGAGTTGTCAAATTAAAGCACAAGACCAGGAAAAATGCCTTGTCCTAGACAGGTCTGGGTCCTAAAAGAGATAATCTTGATTAAGACTTTTTTCAACAAGGTTTTTATAAGTTTGAAAGTTTTAAGTTTCAAATTCAATATAGTGTGGAGAGGATTTTTATTAATAGTTACTGAAGCTTCCAAACAAACTATACAAACTAACATCGAATGGCTTGGGTTGGAAAGGACCTTAAAGACCATATAGTTCCAACCCCCCTGCCATAGGCAGGGGCACCTCCCACCAGACCAGGTTGCTCCAAGCCCCATCCAACCTGGCCTTGAACACTTCCAGGGAGGGGCAGCCACAGCTCCTCTGGGCAACCTGTGGCAGTGTCTCCCCCCCCCCATAGGAAAGAATTTCCTCCTAACAACCAACCTAAATCTGCCCTCTTTCAGTCTGAAACTGTTTCTCCTAGTCCTATCACTACACACCCGTGTAAATAGTCCCTTTTCAGCTTTCTTGTAGGTCACATGGAACTTTCAGTCGGTACTGGAACTTTCAGTAGGAACTTTCATTCAGGTACTGGAAACATGAAGTAGAAATAATCTTTGTCTTCAAAAAAAAATAATCCATAAACATATCAGAAACACTAAAAACATTACACAAAAAAAAGCACCAGAATTTTCTCAGCCTCAGCTCACCATACTTAGGACAAGTTGGTGCCTTAATCCATCTCATTAACTTTTAATCTATATTTCAACTATTATTCATTGACCTTTCATCACATTGACTCAGATATGAAGGGGTCTTCTCACCGAAAACACATTTTATGTATTCTCTTAACACCACACAAACGTCCAATACTGCAAACAAACTCAATCTACAGCTTTTACTGTAAGCCTGGGGATGGTGCTAGCTTACAGTATTCACCCCAGTCCAGACTGTGTCACATCAGTCTGCTCTGAACTAAGTTTGAGCCAACCAGTTCCCTCCCAGGTATGCACAGAAAAAATTTCCAATTTCTACATTCAAAGTCTGTCTTGATTTTCTGATTCAGGAGGACTAAACTGAAAATTCACTTCCGCTTAACACTGGGATCCATGAAGGTGTCCAGTTTGCATCGTTATGGAGCCAACTATGCAATTTCAGTGACATTTAATAAGCCACAACTGTATTGGCAAACATAAAAGCAGCAAAAGACCAATCTCCACTGAGCAGAAAAGAAATCTGTGTATGTAGTTAGAATTTTGCTTAGTATTCTTCCTTCCACATTTCAGGCAAAAGCTGATGCCCATAGAGAAAAAGCTACAATATCATCTTCTTATGGAAGATCCACTATTTCACTCACAAAAAAAATCACTCAATGATTTAGGCTGGAAAGTACCTCTGGAGCTCATTTAGTCTGACCTCCTGCTCCAAGCAGGGCCAGCTTCAAACCTAGTGCAGGTTAATTAGAGCCTAGTGCAGTCAAGTTTTGACAATCTTCAAAGACAGAGACCTCGTGGTCTCTCTGGGGAAGAACCGAGATGAGGTCAATCACAGATTATGCACTTCGAGGATATTTACATTTTCTTATCATCAAGAGCCCTTGCCATCACTGACAAAATGATATTGCTATGTCAAATAACACTGAAAAAGTTAGCAGCAGCATCTGTCTATTCTCCAAAACAGAATTTCTGCACTGAAAACTTGTATTTTTCAACTTTTGTTGTTTTTTCTTGTTTTTAATTAATTATAACAATAAACACAAAGACAACATAATGACTCAAATTACTACAGAAATTTGTTTGTAAACATTCCTTTTACCTTTTTTTTCCCCTACATTTGGTGCTTTCCTTCCCCCTTCTATTCAACCTTCATTGCCTACTTTACCACAGAAACATTAGCAATGTGAAGTCAATACTTTTCTGGTTTTGTTGTAATTTTAGAGATCTCAAACATGAATCATTTTACCTAAATACACCTCTATGTTTTCCCATAGTTATTCATTAGAGACTGCTGATTAAAATGAAATTATTAACTTAGTGATAGAAAAAAATTACCTGCTCAGCCAGCTTGGCATTCATTTCCTTAATGTCAGCCTCAATAGTCCTCTAGCTGTCACCTTGAAGTCTGAGAGGACCTGAATTTTTAACATAGAAACTAGCAGAAAACTATACAAAAACCTGCATCTCAAAGCTTTTTCGTATGTATACACACACGTGCACACACATGCGATAGTCAGGACAGGGAACTGCTTGAGAGAGTCCAGCACAGAGCCACAAAGAAGATGAAGGGAGTGGAACATCTCCCTCATGAGGAAAGGCTGAGGGAGCTGGGGCTCTTTAGCTTGGAGAAAAGGAGACTGAGGGGTCACCTCATCCATGTTTACAAATATGTAAAGGGTGAGGGTCAGGACGATGGAGCCAAGCTTTTGTCAGTAATGACCAATGATAGGACAAGGGGCAATGGTTGCAAACTAGAGCATAGGAGGTTCCATGTGAATGTAAGGAGAAACTTCTTCACTGTGAGAGTGCCAGAGCACTGGAACAGGCTGCCCAGAGAGGTTGTGGAGTCTCCTTCACTGGAGACATTCAAACCCCGCCTGGATGCGTTCCTGTGTGATGTACTCTAGGTGACCCTGCTCTGGCAGGGGGGTTGGACTAGATGATTTCTTGAGGTCCCTTCCAACCCCTTAGATTCTGTGATTCTGTGATTCCCAAAATCGCTTTAAAAAGTTCAAAGTTCAGATTTGTAATCGAAGGTTTTAAAGTCATCTCCGATAGTTCTTGTTATTCTAGATCCAGACCAGTTAATTCTACTATTCTAATTAATTCCTGTTAGTACAGTTACATTTTAACTCTACTCATCTACCATTTCAGCTACATACTACAGCATTCTTTTTCAAATTTCTCTGAACAGACAGGCAAGTTGTTCAATTCAATAGACAGCATTAACAATTTTGCTGGATTCTAAAGCTTCTGCTGATTTAGCAGGCAGCCATAGAAGCAGCCTTCAAAGAATATTTTTACATCTCTATTTCAATATGCCTTCTATGCTCGAAATAATACCTCCTTACTCTTTTAGCTAATCAAAGAAAACTGTAAGTATAAATAGAAACACGAGTGAGTTGCAGGGAAATACTGAGCTGGCATTACTTAAGTATGCACATAAGAACACTGCATAAAAACTATCAGCAAATCTACACAGCAGATTTTTTTCCCCCCCTATAACTGTACCATGCAGCACACTATTTAGTGAGAAACACTTCAGCATTAACAAACCCTCTTAAGACAGATGGGCCTATGGCAGCATAAGTCTTTTCTCTGAATAGCTGATTCTGCCTGATGAACTGGTATTTACAGAAGCACTTCTTGAAAGTGATTCAGGTTCAAGTCAGCTCACACATCTGGCTGGAAACTATTCCTGTAACAGAAAAGTTTCCTGTTTGATTTGACTTGTCCTACCAATGCATGACTGCAAAAGCCCTAAGAGAAGAAAGGCTCCACAACTAGAGGGAAAGGAATCTGTAGGACTGACCTTTTCTAAATAGTTCCAGATTAATTTAAGCTAAGATGAACCTATCCTGGGAAACTGTTCCAAAGGTATACAAAAACAAGTAAGTTAAAAACCACCTTTCTCCTTGGAGTGAGCCATTAACTTTGGACTTGGCAAGACCACATCCATACTATACAACTCTTTGACCACAGTTATGAAAGAGTAACTGATTTCATGGGTTCTTCAGAGAGAATATACAAAGCATGAAATAATTGTTTCACGCAGCACTCCCACTCTCTTAAAATGGTTATGATTAACAAATGGAAACTTCCACTGACAATTCCATGCACAACCAGAGATTTTTGTTACAGACTTGACAATCTGGGGTTTTTATTTTTACATACTTTATGTTGTCAGCATTTAAGCAGCCTCAGTTCACCATTGTGTCCAGCCCACTCAAAAAGCCTACATCAAACAGCAGCAGAGAGCAAATGCTACTGTGGCAGCCTTTGACATAACTGCTAAGACCATTTCTCATGTTATTTCTTGTATTTCAATTCCTTCATCTATTACAAAGAATTTTGCAAGAATTAGGTCTTAAAAGAGTGTTTTTTAGGGAATTAAAATGCAGCTGCACCCCAATAATTTGACATTTTTGAAGTGGAAGTGTCATCACATGGATTAAAACATAGGCATGAGTCATTAAGAGCTAATTAACTGGTAAAGTAACAGAACCTATTTTCAGGTAAAAATATTTCAGAAGAAAATATTAGCTCTGAAGAATTACGCATAAGAATTTTAAAGTAATTGCACAGAAGGATGCAGTCTCTCGAAAGAAGAGCCCATTTTCAGTTTAGACTTACTTTTGGAACACTGGAAATTTTTATTTTTTTTTTTCCCCAAAGTTCTGTTCATGCTTTTGCTGTCAGCAACCTGGCTTAAAAAGCTGAAGACAGTGCCAAGACACTAGTTGCTGCCTTCCCTGCCAAACAATTCTTCTATTGTTTTTCAGGATTTAAACTGATGTCTTTTGGGGCAAAGTAGTACTCGCAAAACAGTGCAAACTGAAGAGCCTTAAAATTGGGAAAGCATGGCAAGATCTTTAGCAACGTTTGGAAATTCACTCAGTTATTCTTCAGTTTTGTTATTTTCTTATTCTCTCTTCAGAAATGGATAAGCCATGCAAAAAAAGTCATCAAATGCCTTTAAAAGCCTGGCTGAATTCCTGGTAGGATTAAATTTAGGCAGTGATGGTAGAACACTCCACAGTTGAACTACTGGTGATGAGTAGCTTAAATGAAAAAATCTGATTTATCAATTATCACTTTCCAATATTCTTGTTACTCAGTTCTCACTTATTTGTTTACTAGATAAAATGAGAATCCAGATTTCTGGTATTATTATATATTTATTCCTAATCTCATTCCTCACAATTCATATGAGAAATAATTAAGTGCAAACGAACCCTTGACTAGGAATCCAGGCAGTGCAACATAAGCAGCTTTCACCAGCTACATTATCTTTACAGCATTCTCTTTATATTTTAAAGATATTCCAGAGGCACATCCAGCAAATTTAGAAATTGCTTCCTATCCATTGAGACAGTTCACAGGTCGATTCCTACAAATGCTAGTTTAACAGCAAAAAATTTCCTTCGTGTCAGCCAGGAAGTCTGTATTTCCACTCTTCAAAAGAGCTGAAAAGGAAAACCAACATACTCTTTTCTTTAATAAAAGAAGATAATACTGACTCCAAAAAAATAAAACCTTTCACAGGGCCTTCTAGTAGAGAGTTTTTGTAATACAAAGTCTTTCGGAATTTTATGCATACAACCTATAGTGATTTAGCATTAGCAATAGTACGGTAAATCATTGTCTTTTAGATTTTATAAATATGCCTGTTATTTTTTAATGCTAAATTCTGACATCAATCATAGGCCACATGCAGAAAAACAGGATTTAATTTTCAGTGTTGGCCAACATTGAGATCTGTATGTAAGAAAGCTTCCAGATGCACTGTTCAAATAAAATCCTACAGCTTCACTAATAATAAAAATAAATAAATCAATCAAATCTAAACTTTAGAGAAAAAAGCTGTATAAATTATGATTAAAGTTCTACTAGATTTGTATCCTACTTGTTAAATTTTCCAAAGAAATTATTTCTTGAGAGAGTAATGTAGAAAGGACAGTTATTTCCTAATAATCCAAGTACTGATTTAGAGTTGAAGAAAAATCATTCTTCAAATGCCCATGTGCTTAAATAGAACAGCCATGTCTTTTAGGAAGAAAGGGAGGAGAATATAGTATTTTAATTTTTTTGCAAATAAGCAATCAGTCCATCATTTAGACTGTTGAAAAATCTCACTCTGCTCTCCCCAAGTTTGTACCATCTAAGTCCATCTGCAACTAAAGTGATCTCATAGGATTTCCAAGAGCAGGTGCAAGTTTAACACTTCAATTCCATTTCCAATCTGAAAAACAATTCAGCTTTAAAATCTCTTTGCCAGGTACCACCTCACTCACACAAACCTCTTCATGCAAAAAGTTAAGTTACATGAGTCTAAATCAATGCTCAACTAGCAGACAGTATCTAATGATTTCAAAAGTTTTATGTTCCTCTTATTAAATCTCTGCGTGTAGTAAAGCTTAAGTAGGAAGATCAGTAGGATTTTCATGTTTACATAGTTTACTTTCAAAACAAGTTAAGACCAACACATTACTACAGGGAAAGTATTGAGTCATCCCATACAACAAAATTTTGTGTACACATGGCATCCATCAAAGTTTTAGCAATCAGATACCAACCAGAGATACTCTGCAAGACCATTCCTAAGAATCTGCATAACCATATTTAAAACAACATTCCTCTCATTTACTACCAGTAAATGGATATTTATGACTTGGTGATTAGTGTTGTTCTTAAGAGCAGCTGAACTAGGTCAAATGAAAAGTCCACATAACACAGTGCCCTGTTCCCAGCTGTGATTAGTAGCAAATGTCCTGGAGATCCCATAAGAAACGAAGAGACACACAGTGATACTTTGCTTTGGCAATTATAAGCCTCAGAGATGGGATATTAAATTAAAGAGGTGACTGCATATTCTTCTGCCACGAACACAGACTTACAGCCCGCAGCATCCTGAGCTGTACTTTCTAGATGCTTTCAGTCACTTTCCTTAATTACATATGCATTTCTTTCAGCCCTTTTGAATGTTCGTCATGATTCACAATTCCTCCTATTTCATTGCAATATACAGCAAATCTATTTTCTGCTCTCCTTTCTACCATTTATAATTTTATAGACTTACACTCCCTGCATCAGCCCTCAGTGAGGTATGACAGGCATCCTTCAAATGAAGAGCTTCCATTTTGATGACCCTTGTCAAACTTCTCTGTATCTTCTCTAGTTCTGTTATATCATTTTCCTGTTAAACCAGCACTGCTTCAGCATAAAACTATGCTCATACTTTCAGACATGCTTAACTGGAACAGTATTATTTCAGATGTCAAGCCTTTACAGTCACCTGACTTTTTCAACTGGAATCTGATTTAAGAAGTCTGTTTTCTCTACACCGTGGATTAAGGCCACAGATCCCATTTTTTTCCTAAATGAAAGTCATAAAATAGAATTTGAGTATCAACAGGTTTGGGGTTTTTTTTATCTCCTCTGGGCATGCAATTCTGTCAATTCGTAAGCCTAACATGAAGATGTCAATTACATCTTATAAAGTAGCACTGCTTTCAAATAGGAAATCTTGTTAAAGAGAGCTAGAAACCTTCACATGAAGAGGTCAGTCAAAAGCATCATGACCAAAAAAACCCTCACACCTAAGAATCAAAGAAGAATTACCTCCTTTTTATTTTCCAAATGAAATGATTTAAACAAATGCTTTCCTGAAAGGCTTAGAATCATAGAATCATCGAGGTTGGAAGAGACCGTCAAGATCACCCAGTCCAACCCCTACCTCCATCACCACTAACCCACATCACCCAGCGCCACATCCAGATGCCTCTTGAACACCTCCAGGGACGGTGACTCCACCACCTCCCTGGGCAACCCATTCCAATACCCAATCACCCTGACAGGGAAGAAGTTTTCCCTGATGTCCCATCTGAATCTCCCCTGATGCAATTTAAGACTGTTTTCTCTTGTCTTTTCACTGTGGGCACAGCAGAAGAGACCGACCCCTGCCACACTACAACTTCCTTTTAGGGAGTTGTAGTTAGGATTCTCTCAGTGGTAAAAAGTAGAACCCACCCCTGCTTCTCTCCAATAATCAAGCTATCATTGTGTGTGTCTGGACAGCACTGGTAATACAGCTCATGACAACAAAACGCTACTTAGGCACAGATGCTCTATCTCCACTCACACCAGTGGGAATACTGATCATCTGTAAGTTCCCACCACTTTCTGGCAATACTAGTATGACAACAAATAGATACAGTTGCATCCAAAGTTTTTTTTAAATGCAGGTAGAGCTTCCTTGCTAAAACTTCAAGAATATTCATTCTATGAACAGACATTTGCTCTAAATTTATTTTAACAAAGAGGAAATAAAAGATTCAATTAAGATACCGGCTCAAAAGGAGATATAAAGAAGAAAAAAACCCAAACTACCTAGGCAGCTTTAGAAAGACATCACTAAAATTTAGCACCTTGGTGGTTACATAGACTGAAGTGGTAAAATAGCATCTATCATCTGCAGATTGCCTGTGTATATGTCCGAATCACGTCAGGGAACAAAAAAACTGCTATTAATGGCTTCTGGGAAATAAAACTCATAGTTTAACTTCAGTGCCCACTTCACAAAATCTACTACTATTCGCAGCAATTGGGATTTATATGGAAATCTTTGAAAGACAGTCTGAAAGAACATGAAGCTTATACTCTCCTCTGTACTGCATCTTACTGTTGAATTCAGTATTCAACGTAGCGCATTTAGAGAGGGCAATTTTCTTCCTAGTTACCTTAAATAAGCAGCTTACACTTTTTTTTCCCTTCAAAACAGTGGTAGGATCTGCAAAGAAAGGGATTTCAATTTTCAAATCACTACCTAAAGAATGAACACTATAAGTCAGCTAAAAAACCCCTTGAACTAGTATTAACACTACACAGATGTGTTTTTTTCTGGTTATTATTTTACTTTGGGAAAGTCCCTCTCCCCAGGCAAATACAAAAAGAAAAAAAAAATGAAGAAAAAAAGAGAAAGTCAATTAAGCAGTCATAATTAACAAGTATATAAAGAGGAAAAAACATTCACCAAAACAAGTTCTCTATAAAATGTCATTACAGACCTCATCATCATTTTTTTTAGTAGCTGAACTACTTACACAGGGCGAACAAGAAATTATTTTAATTGGTCTCTAACTTCATATTCTTCCACCTATTAATCTTGTACCACAATGAACACCTTTAATCTGCTTTTGTAGCAAGATCTCCTACAAGCAGATGGTTAACTTTGGTTAGATAAAAGGAATTCTTCGAAAGGAAGAGCTGAGCCATGTAAAATATTTAACGTGAACCACTTCAGCTGCCTCGAAACAGGTTATAAGGACACTTTTGATGAATTTACACTACTCAGTTAATCTACTGCCCAGACAGGTCATATCTTGAAGACATAGGTGTTTCCTTTAAGATCAAGAGAACAGTAAATGTATGTAAATTCCTGACCTAACTTCATGTAGGGTATTAATCATTCCCTCCTCAGCTGCTAGAACTATACGCCATTACTATTCCCCAGTATTTGCAGAAGCACAAAGCAATCTTGCCTGTAGATTTTTCTCTTCTTGGTTAAAGTTTTTACTCTAAAGAAATTTATCCATTGAGAAGCATGCTGCCTCTCCCCACTCAGCTTCCTGCCTGGTTACTGGTGTAATTCAGAAATTACTTCTATCACACAATAGGTTCCTGATGCAGTCCAACTAATATCCTGATATCATTATTTATTTTTTTTTACTTGTAACTCCTGAGCTTCCTGTGAGTCAGTTTTCCCAAAATTACTATCCTGGCCATTACTATACTACCAGGTGAATCATAATAGCATGAAGTAGTAACACTGGACAATGAATACAGCTAATTACTGAAAACAAAAATCACAGCTTCAAAGATTGTTCCACACACAATATTTATATATTCTTCTTTGTTACATCTTGAGCAAGGAAATACATATTAATTTATTAAATATCTAAGTATAGCTTACAGAGTAGTAAAGATCTCATAATTGATGGTGGCCCAAAGAATTATCAGAACACCAAAGAAGAGAGATCTGAACATACACAGAAACAGCTCAAAGCAGCATCACCAAAGAACTCCTGAACAAGCACTTCCATGATACTTTGTGCAGTACAAAAAAAAGGTCTAAAAGCCAAGCTTCTTTGAAAAACAAAGAAACAAGAACAGTGGTTTTGGATGCAAGTTTTTAAAAAATCAAGTATTTAAACACATAGTTGAAACCCAAGTTGCTAAATTATAGAAATGTATTATGAAATTATATTGTTTTCCCTTCCCATCTCCTTTATTTGAGTGCTGAGTGCTAAATACATATCATTATATGGAATTAAGTCAAGTGACTGCTTTTGTTTTTACCATTTTGATACATAACTTGGAACACAACCAATGAAATAGCACAATTTAACTCTAAAAATAAGAGCAGAGAGTTTATTGTCTCTTGATTATGTTGTCCTTACAAGGATTCTTTGCAGAAAAGTACACATTTCAGTTTAGAACAATGATAATTAGTGCTTGTGGGAATAAAGCAAACTAATTTTTCCACAGCAATATAATTTCCTGTAACTTTAATTTTTACATGATGATACTCCAGTAGCTGCTCAGATACAACATTTTACTGCTTACGGTGTGATCAGGATTTGAAACAATTAGCTGTTTTTAGTTTACTCTCCCCCATTTAAAAAAAAGTTAGCTTTACTCATTTGTTATAAAAAAACCCCTGTATACAAAGAAAAAGAAGTTGCTAATAAGCTTTACATGTTTTTAGGGATGCTAATTCATCCCTCTAACTTTGGATCACATTATTTAAAATTACAAAACCAAACAGATGCAACTTTTAAGTGCACCTGGAGTGCAGGCTTTACAGTTGTCCTCTGCTCGATAATGCAATAAAACTCATTCTCAGAGCTACAGGAATCTTCACTGACTAGGAAAAGTAATATTTAATCTACATAAAAGGGGGCATAGCCAAATTACTTAAATACCGATACAAGAACTAACAGTGGTTTGCAGAGAGACAACACAATGGAGGCTACACCCCAACATCTAAAGTCAGTCCCTAATGGACACACAGTTCAGATGGGGAGGAAACTACAATTCTCCTTAGAGCCCTGGAACAGTTATTTTTAATTCAGCAATGGTACAAAACAGTGTTTTAACGGGAATGCAACTGTACAAAAGACAGTAAATACAACAAAATTTGAGAGAATAGACCTGCATCCTTTCCTACTGAAATGGAAAATAAATATCAGCATTTTTTTTCAAGTTTTAACGATGCACAGGGAACTATGTTTAATCATCACACCTCATGAGGAGGATTCATTAAATACTTCAAAAGAAGCTTCTAAAAAAAGACCAATATTTTATTTTATAGAAGAAAAAAATAAATAAAAGCAACCCTACATTCCCTTGTAGACTTCTCAGCCAGCAGTATTGAATCTTTCCCAAAATAAATCCCAGGGTTACAGATCAGACTAAGAAAAGCACTGATGCAACAATGAGTTGAAGGGACACCGTGTCATACACTCAGGCAGCTCCAGAAGCCAAAACAGAATCAATCCATATGGTGAAGTTATGCAACATCCTTATTCCCTGACTTGAAGGGTCTAGAAATTCAACAGCGCTGCTGCAAAGTGGTGTAAAACAACAAAACTAAACAAACCTCACAAATTCTATGCAACTAGTTACATACCAGACTTACTGTAATCCTGATGGTGAAATTCCCATCATTTTCAAATGGAAATTAGAAATGACTACTGCAACATTTAATGAAACAAAACATGAATAACATGATCAACATACACAATGAACAACAAAAAACCCACATTCTTTTCATTAAGTAACAAAACCAGATTTTTATTTTATTTTAAAGGAAAGCAGAGAACTGGTAGATTAGTTGTTTCTACTACTTCACAGCCATTAAAATATTCAAGTAAAAAATGGGGTTAAGTGCCCTCCCTGTACACAGGTGTTTATGCTTTTCATTTTTAGGAGAGAAATGGTATGTAAAGTTGAACTCCAAATAAATAATTTCAAGTACAGTAAAAAAAGCAGTTCAATAGCACAAAACTAAGTATTAATAAAACCATTCCAGAAATGTATTTAAGTACCATTCTTCAAAAGACAGCTTTATTCTCCAAAATACATGTATTCTTGCTTCAGAATGAGCCATTTCATAATGTATTAATCTGAACTTAACATTACTTTACTTACAAGTCAGATACAAATGCTTTCCATGTAAAAATCTGTTTTATTATCAGCTCAGCACTATTTTTTCATCAATACCTCTAACAACTAACTTCAATATCCACTTTAATCCACACAAAAAAAATCAAAGCATAGCATTCAATAATCAAATATTTCTTCATCTGAGTATCATGAAAGCCTCCCACACAAAACCACAGACGTGTTGGTAAAACTTTACCTGGAACACTACAAAAGCACTGTAGTTTGGACATACCTAATGACCACAACACTCGTTATCTCCTCTCAAAAATAAAATAGCTTTGATAAAAAGAAAGCAAAAATTCCCCAACCACAAGACACATTTTTCTGTTGTTATTTCACAGGGGATATTATCATGATATCTTTGAGACCTGGAGAAAAAATGGAGAATAAATCAGTCTTGTCACGGTGTGACCAACACAATACACCAAAGAACAATTCAACCCAACTTGTCTATTAACATTCACAGTTTATTTTCATCTAGTTTCATCAATTAGATGGATCCCTTAGCCAAAACCAATAGGAGCCAATCTTTCCCAGACAACACTTCAAAAGACAAATATGCCTTAAGCACGCCTACCAGCACTACACAGCAAAAAACCTCAAGTTCAATTGTTAATTTATACTTTCACTCCTTGCAAAAGGAGAAGAGCTGCACCAAGAGCTTAGCCCACATAGATGCAAGTAATTCAAACGACCATCTGAGCAATAGATCAGCATCACTGATCTAAAGGAAACACAGTGAGTGTTCCTCCCTCAAAAGGATGACCGAAATGAGCAGGTTTTTATGAAGTACAAGAGAAAGTCAAAAGCAATTTGGTTTTGCTCTGCTAAGTGAGTTTACCACAGTCCTCTCTCCCCACCACTCTTTCCCAGTGAGAAAGAGAGGAGGGACGGAGGTAAGGGGAAACAGAGGAATAGACAGTGTGAAGATTTTATTTGCTATAAAATCACATCAGTTCAGTGCTTCTGTATCATTGTTTTAGACACATTGCAGGTTGAACACACATATATCCCCTCCTCTGGCTTACAGCCTTAAAGAAATGGATCAAGTAATCCATCCAGTATATATAGAAAAGTTTTTAAATATACCTTAATTACCACAATTACAGTGAGTTGTCCCTAGTGCTCACTCTTTTGCTTTTAGTTTAGGGGAAAAAAGTAAGCTTAATTAAAGTTAAAAAATAAATAAATCTGTAAAGTATAACACACAATTTAAAGTCTCGACTCTTCAATATGTAGTATGGTATCCTGAGTAGGTTCTAATTTTGACTGAGTAGCAGAGGATCCTGTAGGGTTCATTTCAGGCTGCAGGCATTTGATACCAAACTGACCTCACAGTATTTACATTCCCCTTAGGAAAATTTGGCAGGCAGTCCAACTGGGGAAAATCACATCTAACACTACTCAAGCTACCAGTGCTAGAAGCGAGCAGAATAACGGTGAAAAGCAAAGGGTGAACAACAGGGGCACATATGTAGATAAGGAAGAAGGGAAAGAGAAGGTCAAACAGCAAAAGAAAAGAAGAAATTGGAGACACAAGTTGGAGGCAGTTGTTTTTCTGATACAGATAAACCCCTAATTTTTTTCAAACTAGCAGTGCAGACAGGCTTCTCAACTAGCAAAAAGCAAATTACTTCAACTCAAGGAAAATAAACTAATCAGTAGACTTGAAATATTTGTCTCTGCTCAAAACAAATTAACAGCTGCCAACTACAGCTCTGTCTGCATTGCATTTGATTTCTTGTTGTGGTTGCCATACCCATATCAAATTTGGACAGAAAAAACCCAGAGCCATTCCCACTACAGTTGTAATACAGCCACCTGTCGAATCCAGCAGTTAAATCAAATCCAAAACATATTCACTTCCATTCATTACAATTTAAGTTCCCACTGCTGCAAAGAAATTATACAGGAATACAACAGTCAGTCAGCAAATCCTACTCCCATTTTTCCTATAAGTGCTTATCCCATCTTTGAACAAGTGAAAAATTATGTGTGTTCTCCACAGAGTCACTCTGCCAGCTGACAATCTCTTACATACTGGTGAAACTGTACAAGACACACAAGCTCTGAACCAACTCCACATTAATTTCTTCACCTCCTTGAAAAATTAAATAAAAACCTTAAGTTTCCATAATGTCTTTGAAAACTCTATTCCCAGTTGCACAAGGCAATTTTTAAACAAAGTAATAAAAGAAATGAAATGCAAGAGTTCTCCCACAAGTTAACACTGATTGCAACACCTGTCTAAAATGACAGTACCTTCAATCCCCATTAAAAGTTTGAGAAGATGAGAGAGCTCTTCTGCCTAACAACTGAACAAATAGCATCACTGAAAGTCAAAGAAAAATCACCTCAATTATTGAACAAAGACTGCAAAAGACCCTCTCCCTCCCTTATTTAAAACCAAGTGCTAGTAATTCCAACTCCTCAGCCTGCTGCAGTCTCTCAGGTAGTCCAAGCTGAAATCATTGGAGGCTGTGAAATACAACCAACCCCACTTAGAAGCTAAATAGGACATCACTGCTTTCATCAAAAGTTTTTTCAACTTATGTTTCACTTCACGTAGTCTTTTCCACCTACAGAATTGCAAGATTTTCACATAACTTACATATTCGAGCTCAAAAATGTTTCAGAGCAGCAGGCATCCAAACAGAAGATTGTAATGAAGAGGATTAAACACTGGTGTTTGAATTGACTGCTGAATTGATAGCAGTTTTTGTTGTTTTAAACCACAAAGGAAGCAACCAGAGGCAATAGAAATCCAGAATTTCTTGTTAGACAGGTTTGGCACTCTCACCCAAAGTTGAAGAAAAACCACAACAGACTGAGCTTTATTCTGGAGCGTGTTGCAAAATCTCTTTCGTATTTGGCTTAGCATACAAGAATAAAAAGAGCAGTTCACAAAAAGGTTTTGATTTCTCCTGATGTCTAGAAATCTTTTTGTATTTTCAAATTCAAAGCAAAATGCAAGTGTTCCATGAAGAAATTTGAAGAGATGGTCCTTCCTTGAAAGAGGTATAAAGAACAATGTGTCTTATATATACACGTATGTACATATAAAATTTTATAACCACTACTGACAATGAGTGGGCCAAAAGGATGCTCTTTCATTTCATTTATATTTAAACAGAAGTAACTAACCATAACAGTAGGTACCACTCACCTAAAAAATTCCAAAACCTCACCTTTTATGCTGTTTACTACGTACAGTGCAATGTACTCAGAAAATTATACAGACTTGATGGTTTTGTTTTTAGTTTATCTGCTTCTAAGCACAAAACTTCTCTTAAACACTATTTGTGGCAAGCACTGCAGAGAAAGTTCTAACCTGGGAAAGCTTTAAATTCAATTTTGAGAAAAAACCACCTTTTATTTAGTAATTGAATTATCAGACAGACAAGAGCTGCAGAAAAAGAAATACAAGGCTCAGTACAAAATGACCAAACTCCCTGCTCCAGCAGTTACCACCATTCGCACTCTGCTTCCTTCTCTTCTCCTCTCATATCCACACTTCTCCAAGGCAAGGTGTACTAAGTGGCCTTGTTGATTGTTAGTTCATTTTTATCTGAAGCTGAGCAAAAAGAGGGACAGAAGCAGGAGACAGACTGTATGGCAGACATCAGAAAATACCAGTGTCTCAAGGCTCATCAACCTGGCATAATCTCTAGACATGCCTGGATAAAGAGATAAGAAACCCCAAGTCAGCATTTTTTACTGACCAGAACTACAGACAGATGTCCCGAGACTCCCAGTGATGAGTGTAAGTACTTAGGCTTCGAAAACCTTCAAACTCATTGTAGAACAATTTTATTAACCACCTCCTGCTTGATCAAAGATACTTTGGTGACCCACACTAAAATCCACTACATTAGAGATATTCTTCTTAGGTGTTCAAGTCAGTCAACTAAAAATTTATTGGTTCAAATCTCAATGCTTTTAACTCTGCAGACACAATAAGGAAGATGGATCAATTAGGAAAAGTTAAAATTTTATTAATTTAAATAAATAAATAAATCAGTAACATTTGAGTGCTTTACTAACTGAAAACAGCTCAGTGTTTTAGACCAGGTAAGAAACTGATGCCCGTCAAGCACAGAAGGTAGAGACTGTACCATAAAAGATATTTTAAATCAGAATAGATTACATGAATTTCTAATGATGTTTAACTTGTATCATTATTCTGATTAAAATTAATTGTTAAAATAAACTTTTGATGTTATTACATTGATTGCTCAAACATATTTTTGTTTGTAATTTTCTGTTTCAATCTTCTGTATCAAACTTCAAAGACCAAGTAGTTTTCAATTTATCTACAGGATTCTCTTCATACATGAGAAAATACCAAAGAAAGCAGCCTTACAAAACGGTGGGGCCAACATGTAAAAAACCCAACTAAACAAAAAAATTCAAGGCCTGACCCCAGCAATCTTGGCCAGCTTTATTTTCTCCAAGAAACCATGTCATCATTTCTGATATTCAATCAGATGAAAGTTTTCTTCTTTCCCATAGGGATTTCAGAACACCACTTGTTGCTTACAGCATTTTATTTCCAAGTGAGTTTTTATACATCCCAAAAAATATTTTCAAAAATCCTAAGTGTTGGACACTGGCCAGCAGCTCCATTATCTGTATGTTTTAACAGAAAATTAGAGAATAATAAAAAAAAAGCATCAGAATTTTGCTAGTTTCCCAGCTCAGTTAAAAGCACCAAAAGCTGTATTTTTTGCAAATTTACACAACTTCAGTAGTCCTGCTTACTCAGTGAGTAGTAAAGAATTTAACATTTCCATGAAGTACTGGAATTGAAAGATGGCAAACATGGCACTTTAAATCAAAACTTTCAGCAGATATTTTCCTTTCAAACACCATTGTGTACTAGGAGCTCTCTTGCTCTGACACACTGAAATGTTTCCAGTTGATAAAACACAAAATTAGTTCCTTGTTTCTACTAAACATGATTTGCAATAGATTCTGGAGGAGAAACAGAAAATTAATTCTTAAGGATAGGTTGCTTGGCAATATACTTTTCCTTATAAATGATTGTTCTTACTAAGTCACTATGGAAAAAACTATGAAGAATTAAATTTCTGAATATGCAAGTGCTTTTTAATTCTGTATCTAAAGCTCTCCGTGACCATCACAGGCCACACACGCATTCAGAACACTGTCTAAAAGCCTTTCTATCTAATCACAGATTTCAAACAAGTATTCAACTCCAGATTTATAGGTTCAGAACAGAAAGATGAAACATTACAACCAGCTACTCACGCAGACCTTCCTGTCCTACTCAGTCCCGGGGAGTAGGAATCTTTCCCAAAGAGTTTTACTGGAGTGCCTATGCCACCAAGTTTCAATTCCCAAACTTCTGCTTCTGAAGGTGGCTCCTAATGCTACTTCTTCACCCCACCCCATCAGTGCCAGAGAATTCCCTCCCTTCAACCAAATGCAAGAGAAGTGAACAGAGAGCAACAGCTGTCTTCCACATTCAAGAGAAAGGCGGCAAGGGAAGGAGAGAGAAGGGGAAAGTGTTTAAATTTAGGCATTTACTTACTGAAACACAGAACACACATACACAGGCACACTGTTGGCAGAAATCCCAGCAGTCAGGGCTGTGGAGCTTCGCTTCCAGCCAGTGTTTGCCTCAAGTTTCACAGGAGTTTTCCCCCTCTCTCACACGCACACAGAAGCGTACTGAAGATGGCTCTGAACTGCCAACCAAAGTGTACCTCAGGTTTAATGAAAGGGTAATTCATTAGAATAAGAGCCAGTGTAACATAAACACATGCAGGAAAAACAGGCTTCGCACAGCACCACAACAGACACCAATTTTGATCCAGTACAACAAAACACTCGCAGACCACAGAAGAAATGCATGCAATCCCTTTAAGCAAAAGCAAAACAATGTGCACCAGGTAAATTTTGGACCTGCAAGAGTCCTACCAAATAGTGGCTAGACCAAGCAGACTTCTCTGTTGGAGAAGTTCAAAAGGTACCTGCCTGCCAGTTCAGGTCTTTCTGGAAGTGTCCCTCAGTTCCAGGCACTGCAGGACATGAATACTGAGATGAGGAAGAGAAAAAAAGAACCCATGCAACACCCTGACACAAGAGGAAGAGGAAATACTGGTACAGGTCCCAAAATAAGTCTTAGAGTGCACATCAGTTCAGATATCTTTTTTTCCAAAGGGGGTGGAGGTGCTGAGAAAAAAACAGCATCACTATTTATAAAATAATGTAGCAGCCACCTACATAAAAAGTTGGGATCATAATTTCCTTTGTTTTCCACCACCCTTCACACATAGATACCAAAAAACGAAAGAGCACAGAAGAATTCTATTCACAGTAATAGCATCATGAAGTATATAGTCATTTTACCTGCTATTATTAACCCCATTACCTACTAAAACCAAAATTAGGGAAGAAATATTACCAGTTCTAAAACCAAGGATTCAAAACTGGGGAAGTTAGTGAAGTTGTAATTTGTTAACACATATAAAAAAGCTTGAGTCTTTCTCATGTCAAGCTCAATGTCTTTCTCATGGATTACAACATTTCATGTAACAACCTACATATAGATTTCTTTGTATTTTAAAACAATTATCTATTAATTCTTACAAGTGTTTCAAAACTTGGTAACGGTTTAAAGTAATAATAATAATAAAAAAAAAATCAGTAAGTTCCCTCACAGCTTCAAGTCTGTCTTAGCAAAACTAAAGCATTCAAGGTATTCCCCAATTTAGAAACATACTTCAGGAAACAGAGTTCAAAATATCAGCCGCAGAAGTCACAGTCAAAGAGAGATTTTATAAGCACAGGAATTCCTAATGTTCACATTTTATATTCTACCTGCCAGACTAACTTTGAAACAGGTTCACAAGCCAGGGGTAATCGCCCTGCCAGACCTGCACACGAGTCAGACAACATGTTTTCACAGGGTGAACTTTTGCCACCCTTCCCTCTGGGAGAAATTCCATCAAGCTTGCTCCTAGGAAATCAGTTCTCAACCCTACTCCTTTTACTCACTTCCCACTTCCACCGCTCCTTTCTGCCTGGCTTAGTCTCCACTCCTCCCCCTTCTGCAACTAATCCCACCTTTTCAGCCTTCTCCTTCAGTACACCACTACCTCCATCCTCCTCCCACTGCATCCCCCCCAAAAAGCTGCTTTTTGGATGCAGTCTCACCTCTCCTCCTCTGACCCAGACTTGTGTCTTCCCATGTCTAGAACCCTTCCACCTCCACACTCAGCTTTGCATTGCACTGTTTTGGGGTTTTTCTGTTTTTGAAGTATTTCATTGAAATAAAGAAGTATTAAAATAGATGATAAATTTGCAGGCATTTCTAAAAAGTTATTTTCTGAACAGCTTTGCTGTCTACAAAGGTAAAAGGCAAGGTTAGTTCTGTTATGTTATGTCCCAGTTCACCCATCTAGCCATATGCCACTACTTGACCTAGGGGTCTTACCATGTAAAAATGAACTGAATGAAGGTCAAGAATAAACCTTGATCTTTCCGTAATTTTCTGTAAAGTAAAGGTCAGAGGTAACAGCAGAACAGAACTAAATTTATGGAAGGAACACTGCGATTCTTGCTGTTGGAGGAAAACAGTGTGATCTACATTTTTCTTTTCAAGAAAGGGCCTCTCTGCAAACATGACTAGTTCTTCTTTGATTTTTCTCAAGAAAATGAGAGGATCTTTAGAATGCACATGAAATACCAGGGTTCAAACAAAAGCTGAATTCTCAATGAGCACAGGTTTATTTTAGTAAACAACAGAAACTCAAGGCTGAAAGAGATCTTATCCCTTTTAAGCACTTAATAAATTTTTCTTACCTTCCCAATTTTCAAGCTACATGCCTACAATAAGCAAACCTGCATTGATAAAAGTCTCTATGAAAGCATACAAAAATCTCTACTTGATGCAGCAGTGAACTCACCTTGACTTTGGCATGGGTTTGCCAATGCCTTGCTTCAGCAAAAAACAGGCAAAAACTGTTCTGATAAATACAGGAAAAGTTACACTTCAACACAAAAGGAAACTTTACCATTCTTAATTCTTTATGTCTTTAAGAATTTTTTCAGTCAGCTGCCCAAAAAGTATTGGTCCTACTGGAGAGTTAAGAAATACCAAATTCTAACACCCAAACAGCTAATCACAGAATCACAGAATGTTAGGAGCTGGAAGGGACCTTGAAAGATCATCTCGTCCAACCCCTGTGGCAGAGCAGGACAACCTAGAGCAGGTCACACAGGAATGCATCCAGTCGGGTTTGAATGTCTCCAGTGAAGGAGACTCCACAACCTCTCTGGGCAGCCTGTTCCAGTGCTCCATCACTCTCACAGTGAAAAAGTTCTTCCTTATGTTCACCCAGAACCTCCTATGCTCCAACTTGCACCCGTTCCCCCTTGTCCTATCACTGGACACCACTGAGAAGAGCCTGGCTCCATCCTCCTGACACTCACCCTTTACATATTTGTAACCATGGATGAGGTCACCCCTCAGTCTCCTCTTCTCCAAACTAAAGAGACCCAGCTCCCTCAATCTCTCCTCATAAGGGAGATGTTCCACTCCCTTAATCATCTTTGTGGCTCTGCGCTGGACTCATTCAAGCAGTTCCCTGTCCTTCTTGAACTAAAGGGTCCAGAACTGGACACAGGACTCTAGATGCGGCCTCACCAAGGCAGAATAGAGGGGGAGGAGAACCTCTCTTGACCTACTAACCACCCCCTTTCTAATGCACCCCAGGATGCCATTGGCCTTCTTGGCCACAAGGGCACATTGCTGGCTCATGGTCATTCTCGTGTCCACCAGGACCTCCAGGTCCCTTTCCCCT
>VZRW01007483.1:158795-179221 GCA_013398125.1 Aegotheles bennettii | reverse complement strand
GAAGGTCCCTCTCGCACGGGTCCATCTTTGTCCAACGCACAGCGGTTCCACAGCCCGGGGGCGATCTCCATGTCCCCCAGGCGGGGCCCGGGCAGCGCACGGCCCCGGGGCCGGGCTGCGCCCCGCAGGCACCCGGACCCGCGGGGAATCCAACTCGGGTCGGGTTTGCCCAGGGTGCGGGCGCTGCTCCCGACCCCGCAGCTGCGGGGTTTATAAAATGCCCCGTGTGAGGGTGCGGGCTCCAGGAGCGAGAGAGAGCGGGTGCCGTGCTTTGCCTCCTGTAAACACCCCGTGCGCTGTGTCCCGGTCCCCCGGAGCACACGAGGACACGGCAGGGGGGGGTTCGGTGGGGCAGCAATTCGGGCAAAACCCCCGTCTGCAGAAATTCCAGTGTATGAACTTGTGTTCACATGGATAACCTGGTTCCGTGTGTTTTCACACAGCTGTGCACACCTTTGATTTAAGTTACACGGGACAAATTGCTGAAGCTGTTGTGGCCGTGGTGCTTCTGAGAGAATCCTGCCCTACAAAACCAGCCTGAAGGAGGAGTAAAACTGCCAGGTCTGGTGGTGGTCTCGTGTCCACAGAAACGTTTGAAATCCACAGCTGACAGCGTTCTGCATAGCAGCTTTGTTCTCTCTCCCGTTCTGAACACCCTGGGAAAAATAAAACTCAACAGAACCAGTTGCTCTGTGGTTTGGTTCCCCCCACACTTCGTGGTCAAAGCCTTACAACCCAGGTGCCCCACCCGAGATACTCCACACCTGGAGAGCAGTGAACATGTGAGCAGATCTGAAGTTACCTTTAAGTAACTGGATATAAGCTAAGAATCCTTCCTTGTCCAACATTACCCTTCATTTCCAGTCACCACTGACACATCTGAGATTTATAGACTACCAGGAAAAAAGATACACTGGAGAAAACACGAGTTGTTCTATAAACAGTTCGCTTCTCTCCTAAGACCAAGAGCCCTTGGATGATGAGTAAAAGTGAATAATGACTCTTCCTCTGAAGAGCTGTGGAAAGCTGCCTGGCAACAGCGTGGGGGAAATCACATGCGTTTGGGGCTCCCGAGGTAGCAGTGGTCATATCCTGGTAGTCCTCACACAGCCTAACTAAAGCAAAGAGCAGGTGCTCTTGATCTCAGAACCCTGGATACCTTCCACCACGCAGAATCTATTTTGTTCTCTAGCAGAGGAAGACATGCGGCACGGCTAGACTTATATTGGCCCAGATCCATAAATTAGGTATTTAGGTAGGATTTAGGTGCATAAATCCTGCTTAATCCCAGCATGTGCTTTGCCAAATGCCTTCCTTAGGCAACTGCTTCCTTAGGCAAGGCAATTACCTTGCCTTTCAGCTGCCTTTCTGCTTTGCATATGTTTAGAATTGCTGCCATCTTGGTAAGACCAAGAGCATGGTACCTAAAATATGTCAGGGCCTGGCTGAATTCTTGGGCAAGGCATCCCTCCCAAGTGCTGCAGAGACCTGATAAATCAGCCACATTCAGGGCACACCTAGGAAGGACTTACAAGATTAATTTCTGTATAACTCATAGCAAACAGGCTGGCGGCAGAGTCACCGCCACGAACACTACAGACAACCTCTTCAGCCTCTAGGATGAAGAGCATTTAAAACCATGTCACTCTCTTCCCAGGAAAATGCTTTTGCTCCAAGCTATAAGCTGTTCTGAAGCTGAGACTGTTCTTTGAGTATATTGAAAGTGCTCCTCCTCCTGCTTTGAAGTCACATTATTTTGCAAATATAATTATTGGGCTATAGGGTGGTAACAAGTCTTGCTGGTCACATGGAGAGGAAACTCAGCCAGGGAGTGATGGAAGATCTTAGTTCTACTCCATTGTTCATGGGCTCTTACATATTTTGTTAAACAGTCATCAAATAAAATTCGGTATTAGTTCTGGAACACGTGAAAGGCACATTATGAGTGTATTTGCAGATACTAATCCTGCAAGGTGCCATGCACCGTGAACTTGCAGTGATTTCCAGGACCCCAGAGTTTTACCATTTTGTGGAACAGAGCTCATGAACTCCAAAGAGTATTCGGGAAACCACACCTGCATCATTTGTGCCAGCTCATGCTGGCGGGTTTTCTTTCTGAAGTCTGCTGGTGGTTCCACAGTTGAAACTTTGGCTTCAAAGCTAGTCTAAAAGTCTGATAAAAACAAATCACACAGTGAGTTTTCACAGAATTCAGTAAGAGTATATCTTTTCTACAGTCAGATAAGTCCTTGAATGCTCACAGGGACTCGAGAATAGTCTTTTTAGAAAAGCCACATCACTAAGGGGAGTAAAAATCTCTTTTAAAAGCAGTTTGTATCACCATAACAACTCCATGCATAATTGACAACAACTCCATGATAATTTCACATCGTTCTTTTTTACTAACGATTCCAAATGTGAAATTGTTCAGTCTGATTTATAAGACTCGGCGAAATCCATGGGAATGCTCCCATCTGGCCAAGACGTTTTTTCCCAGAAGAGTTGAAGGCAAACAGTTGAAGTGGTGACCACCACTGACACAACTGTTCTCTGCTCTCTGCTTGTATGTCCTGGTCTATCTGCTGCTCCCGTCACCGATGGGCAGTGGATGGAGGATGTGGAGCAAGTTGTTGATCTGTGAGGTAGAGCCCTCCTGCCAGCATTTCAGCCACCCATTGCTGGGAGCTTAGAATAAAGTGAAAAATCCAGCTCCACGAAGCTTTTTGCTGTGGTTCTCCATTCTGACCCCACCTTTTTGCCTTCCTCATTCACCTCCCAATAACAGTAGCTTTCCTAGCAACTCCCCCAGGGTCAGGGTGTACTAAGGGAGCAGTAAGTTTATTGATGTTTAAAAATAATAATAATTTTGGCTCAATAATGTATTCATAATGAAAATATTTAAAATTCCTGAGCCAAAAGAACCCTGCCCACAAAGCAATAAATCCCTTTAAATGGGATTAATTAAAAACCAGCATTGGAAGAACATTCATTGAATAAGACTCAGAAATCCACCCACACCTCTCCCGACAGGTATGAGGTGACAATGAACATATGATGAGCCAAGAAAAAAAGGTCTACATCTAAGAATAGCATCTGACAAAGTCAGCAGCCTCTGAAGCAGGGAGTGGACGGCATTCCCAATGCTCCACCTAAAAGCTATTCACAGAATTGTGTTTGTCAGGGTTGGTTCTGTGTATTTTGTCAGTATGAATCAAATTGGATGTGGTTATTTCACGGAATCTGTGATTTTACATTTTTCATGCTATTTAGCTACCACGACAATGTAACGCTTGACATCGCAAGAACAGACCATTGCTGGGGTGCAGTTTTATGTTACACATTCTCATGAGGGAGTTGCTTCCGAAGGGTGGGTTCCTTTTTGTGCCAACCCTATATGTGGTTTTTTTTTGTCTCTGCAACAATATTAAAACCCATGGTAGAAAATAAATCTCAAATCCTCTCAATGAATTCATTTTCCATCAGATCAATAAGCTCATCCAACTCGTCCTGAGGTCACTTGGTAACTAGATCCAACACATGGGGTGGGAAGAGAAGAACCACTTTAGGCTGCATTCCTCAATGACAGAGGGGGAGAAAAATCAACAAATACTCTGATTGACGTTCTCTGGAGTCAGGGTATCTCTGCGTGGGTGAAAGAAACAATTAGCCTACGTCAGAGGAAATAAGGAGGGAAAAAAACATCTAACACAGCCTCTGCAGGCAGCTCTGTTGGTAGAATGGAGCCTTCTCTTTGCTCTAAATAAAGAGCCTGATAAAAGTTCAGAGCTCCAGTCCAGTAGCTCTGCAGACTGCATGTTTTTCTAGGGGTCATTGGTACAAGTGGCACAGTAGTCCTCTTCTGGGTTAGTGTAAAGCATCAATCTGACTGAGCAGGCATTGGGTCATTAGCCTCCCTGTCACCAGCAGGAGATATCCTAGCAGACTGTTCTCCCAGACCGTGAGATACAGAAATAAAGCCTGCATTTACTCAGGCAGTAGAAACAAAGCATTTATCTTACAGTTTAATAAGGTTTGCAATCTGTGCTTGACAGAAAAAACAGTTTTGCTCATTTCAAAACCTTTTTTTTTAGCTGCAATTAATGATTTCCAGGTGTAGTTATGTTGTGTGAAAATTTTGTTACCTTTGGGGCAGTGAATCTTCATATAAGGCTGATTTCTTTTAAAGGTCCTGTCAGACTAATGCAAAACAAACTTTAAAGCCACAGCATGATTTACATTTCCCTGGCAGGCAACATCAGAAAAGCTGAGGGGCTCATTACGCTCTGAACCAGCATCGTCTTGTCAGAATCATATTGACCACTTGGTGCAACTTGGAACGGAGAATGCTCTTGTTGTAAGAAGTCTCTTTTCAGAGACTCGTTTACCTTACTGTCCATGGCATGTATGCCATGATGAGCTTCTTGCACAATCTTCCAGCCTGAAATGGTGGATGCCATAATTGGAACCTTCAGGTTTCTTTAACTAATTCTATAATATTCAATAACTCAAAAAAAATTGAGGCCTCAAGATCAAAAGCTGCTTTGCTAGAACCTTCCTTTCTTTCTACACCATTTCACAGCCTTCTTGTTTAGGAAGCCCTCAAGCCTACCATAGCAATGGTTGTCTGTGATTTTCACACAACAGTCAAATGACATTTAAAAATCATGTTTATTATCAGGATTAGTTTAAAATAATATTAGAAAGGAAAGAATTTGTGAGGGGAATACAGTGATCTCTGTATCCCACTTGTCCTCTCACTAGCAGCTGTTAGCCATGTTTGGCTGAAGCCAGGAAATCTCATCTTTCAAATAACCCTCTCATTTGAGTCATCCAGAAGAAAATCGTGTGTGATACAACACAAATAAATTCTCTGTCTCTCACCTGACTCCTCTGTCTTACAGATCTCTTCAGGACCTGGTAAACTTCAGCATCTGCTTTTCTTCACGCAGTTGTCTTCATTGCTGCTGTCCAGCTTCTCAAAAACCTGCTCTGCTTCAAATTCTAGGAGATGCAGAAGCTCTCTCTGTTCTGTGTTTCTTTTAACAATTGTCTTTGTTCAGTAATTGCTTGAACAAATAAGGATAAACTTCATGTGGAATGTCTGGGAGGGCTTCACCTGTGGTTTACATTATGTAAGATATACAAAGCCCTGTGGCTGCAAGGAGTCTCACTGGATCTTTTCTTATGTTTATTTCACCTTTTTTTTTTTGCTTTCTAGTAAAAATTTGCAGTATCTGTGCATTTAATAGTACCAACTATGTAATGAATTTTAAACTATCCCCATTAAACTTTCAGCAACTGATAGTCCATTCTCAGAGCAAGGTGAAATAATAGTGTTTCACTTGAGATTTTTGTAGACACCCTTGTTGCAATCTTGATGACATTTTCCATAAAACCATTAAATTGTTGATACCTTGGCCTTGAAGGGCTTTAAGTGATACTATTTTTGCAAGACATTTAACATCATAATCAGTTCATGGTCCGTTTTCTGTAATTGCCACAGTTGGTGTAATATGTATGTCAGTCTTTATGGACTAGACATAAGATTACCATGGAGCAGTGATATTCTTTAATAATGTTATAGTAGAATAATAAGAAAAGTAATCTATTTTTAGTCTGTAATTTTTCCAACATCACAGGCAAAGCTAGGCCACCTCTTAACTTGTTGATCTACAGTTTTCCAAAGTATATTTAGGTACGAGCTAATATCTGCTCCAACAGTTGTTATGTTGTTAACAGCACTCACCTTTTATCATCTTAGCGCTTCCTTTCTGACCTGGACAGATTACTACAAATTCTATTCTTATTTTGCTATGTTTTCGTGTACTTCAGCTTTCCTATGCACATCTTTTTTATTTTACCTTCATGGACTCCTTCCATAGTTTCAGCTCTCCCAATGGGAGGTAAGACAGAGTTTTGTTCTCACACATTTGTTTCCTTTGCATCTGATTTACATTTTACTCACAGTAAGAATATTTTGTTCCCTGCATGACATGAGTTTTACTTACTTGTGTATATATCTGGGCATATAACTGAAAAAAAATGTTATCAAAACTTTACTTGCAGAATTGTGTCCAACTCATATTCATGATGTTTCAGGCATGGGAATAGGATTTTTCCTACATAAGGAAGGTGTCTCCCAAGGCCACTTTTGCAGCAGCAGTGAGCTGGTCAGTACAGTCAATGTAGTCTATGGTGCAGTTCTTGTTCTGATGCAGGTGCCTATATCTGCTCAGCTGAATCACATCTCGAACCGTTCTGACTACATTGACTAGCACTCCATTAATAACAATTGGTTTCTTCCCCAGGTAGAAGTAGAGACCTGTATCATAAACTGCTGTTACCAGAGAAGGCAAATCCTGTCTGAAACACAACTATCATTTGAACAGTTCCCACAAAAAAAACCCCAACATACAGAATATTTCTTTTAAAAGCACTTGTGGTCACTGATGGAAAACTTCTGTGAAATGGTTTTGCTTCTTATGAATACAGCCATACATTTTCTTCCAATCAGTCTCTTTCATTATTTCTTGAAAATTTGCTCTGGCTGATTCCATTTTTTAGATTTCACCTCTGAATGTTCAGATCTATTCTGCTTCTTCATTTTGTGTCATGGTTCTGTAGCATCAGCTGGCCTTGCTTTCAAATCTTGTAATCAGACCTAGGTCTGCTCTGAGCCAACTTAATTCTCACGGTCTTTACTAAGCTAAAAGTGTGTTCTTCCTGAAGCCTTTTTCTGAGGTTTGGGCCTCTTGATCCCTATAGTATTCTGATCTGAGATCTGACTTTGAAAATTACACGACTGACAGTACTTTCAAGCATTAGAAGTATCTTGAAAGATTTCCTTTTTGATTTCAGTTATACAACTGCCATGTCTCAAATATTTCAGTCTTTCCAAGAGCACAACATTTTCTCAAATCTTTATAGCACAGGATTTCTCATTTGCAATCTGGTGCTTCTGGTCTTACAGTACTCAGAAAGAGAGTTACCTTCATCTTCTTTTTCATCAGTCCTATCTCCTTTTTCAAGAAAAATTGTGTTATTTGATTGAATGTCCTCGAACCATATCCTCTATTTCTGGATAATTTAATCTGCTTTGAACTTTTTTAGTTTCTGTTCCATAGTGTTCTCCACTTACCACTTCTTCTAGTTCTTTATTTCTCTGTGCCATCTTTTTTTTTAAACTCTGCTACTGCTCACATGTAAGGCTTTTAAGTTGCATTAAAGAAAATGCTAGATTAATGATAAAAAAGGCATCTTTAATACAAAAAAGGGTAACATGCCTATACGTAAAAGTAATAAAGATGCAAGAGAGGAAAGAATTTGTGAAAGAGAAGATAAAAATGCTCTACTAAACCAGTTGCTGGCACCAGGTATTACTGATGGCAGTTACTGTACTGGGGAGCATTCCATCCTCTATGGCAACGGGTCGCTCAGTTACAATCAGAAACCTACTGTCATTTGTTTTGCTAGTTCTTGCATAATCTCTGTTGCTAGTCTGTAGATTAAGTTTTATGCTTGTATAGTTCTGTGATACTCTGTATATTCTCATACACCATTGTTGTTCAAATGGTTTTCAACCTTTTTTCATCTGTGGAGCTCTCTTTTCCAGGGGAAGCAGAAGGCAGAGTTGTATTGACTGAGAACAGGGTTATCTTTCATTAAACACTTAGTAGTTCACAGTTCACACACAGTCTGTAGCTGCCTGGTTAAATATTNCCATTTGTTCCAGCTTGTAACAAAGGTTAACCCAGCTTGATTGGTAGTAATATCCTTTTACCCTTATACTTTCCATTTTCTGAAATAAAATTTTCTTTATTGAGCAATATTAATCTATTTTTTCCCCACAGATCTCTGCATATTTAAAATATCTTGTTTGAAGTATTTATTCACTTAGAGTTAGCACCCCCCCTGCCCCTTCATTATTTGGCATTAAATACCAAAAAGCTTCTGGCTATTTTTTTTTGACTTAAGAATTTCTCTTGACCCCTGCATCAAGTTCCCTTAACTTTGTAATTTGGTTACCTCACCAGTCAATTCCCTTGCCACCAGACGAACCTTACAGAAAAATAGCACTGTATTCTGTTTGTTCAGTATTTTAAATACTGTTTTCCATTAGCACATCACTTTTCTTCTCCTCTATTTCCTTTCTGCCTCTCTGCCCCGCTGTTCCCACTAGCTTTACTGTCTCATTTTCTCTCCTTTTCTCAACTTCATTTTCTACCTCTGAAATGGCTGATGCCTGTTCTGCCTTGAATCCCACCTCATCATCATCATCGTTGCCTCTCCTAGTGTTCCACTTCTCTCGACTTCTCTCTCCCTCCATTTACACTTCTACTCCTAGAGAGGACCAGCATAATGCAGAAACTGTGATGGAGTGACGTCTCCTCTGCTCTTCATTTTCCCTGAAGACTTCATCTTCTTTCCAGGACTGGCTGTGCACCTGCCCTCTCTTGGGATAATTTCTGCAGAACTGCACCTCCAGCTGATCTGAGAGGAGTCAGATTGGTGCTATGAATAGCCAGGCCTCCCTCCCTCCCTCCAGTCTGTTCTGGCTATCGCTTCTTTTTTCTTGTTTTCTATGTTTAGTGTCCATGTGACACCATTCTTCTGTTGCTCCTTTACTAAGCCTTCTGTTACAACTGGCTTCTGGCTTTCCATTTTGCTCTTTCTGTAGCTGATGATCATGCTACACTGAGATCTATGCTCCTCTGTAAGTCTAGATCAGCTGCTTTATTTCTACACATAAGCACTGTTTTGCTTTCCTCATGCTATTTCAGCATGCTCTTGCTCCTTCCATCAACCAAGCTACTGAGAACATTAAACCCTACTGTATTTTTTTTAATATTTCAGGTTTGAGAGAGGGTGAGAGGGCATATGGCAGGCCTGCAAATTGAAGATATTAACTTCTTAAAGCTTTAACACCATGCATTATTCTTCCTAAAACATTGTGGGAAAGAAATGGATACTATTCTCAACTTAGGAAGAACACAAGAAAATCTCAGTGAGATCAGGCTACTGGGAGAAGCTTTAAAGAAAGACCAGATAACTCTTGGGAAACTGAGTCAGGGCAGGGGGAAGGGCATTTAAATAGATCCTATAACAAAGACAACTGCAGAGGGGGTTGCAAAAGCACAGGAAAATCAAGCAAACCCCTCAATAGAATACAGGAGTGAGCTGCAGTATGCCAGAGGCCCTGGAGACTGCTGGTGTTTCACAGCAAGCTGCAACACTGGAGCTCCCTGCCGCACAACCGCTATGCTAGAGAACTTATGTAAACCCTAGTGGGTGGGTTGAACTGGATTCAAAGAAGCCACAAGAGTATCAGATAAATGTCCTAGTAACTGTGGTAGGAGCTGGGACAATGCAGTTGTTATCACCCCTTTACTACTGTCAAAAAGAAAGGAGAAAGTTTGCAGAGGAAAGGACATGCTTGATGATAGATTTTGTTTCTAGCACCACTTATAAAGATTCCATGTTGCACAAAAACCAAGCAGAGACATATTTTTTTTTCAACAAGAGTTGTTCAGTGCTGTTTACATGATCACACAAAAAAAATGTTTTACCAGTTCTTCTGTTCCGGGGAACAATTTTTTAAAATTGTTGACCACTAGTGAAAAGATCATTTAAAAGAGCAGCACTGTTTGTCCCACCAGCAGAATGTATGTCCTTTCCAGTAACAGGATGAAGTCAAGCAAAAGAAATAGGAGAAAAAAGAAAGCCAGGTTTCTGGTATAATAGTATTAGTGCCGTAGCAATGCTCACAGCAGAACACCTTGAAAAAAGAGAATAATAACAATAAGCTGTGGAAGAGGCCATGGTTGTAGGCTACCCTCAGCACAGGTGACAAGAAGGAAGAAAGGCAACAGTATGTAACCACATTGCAGCAGCGTGCAAATAGCTAAAAATACTGGAAACCACCCAAAGAGAACTGAGAGTAGAAGATGCTTCCTCATTCCCATGGGAATACACAACACCATATTACACAAAAGATAAATCTAAATGAATGAGAATTCTAATTGATTCTGGAATGGTTGTGCAAGGGACAATTGTGACAAAACAGTACTAGTGTTTCAGCCATTTGTTTGAAAAGACTGTAGGATCTGTGTTCACCCAGTAAAGCTATGTTAGATGTTGACTGACAGTTTCTAGGGAACTGCTAGAACCGCAATACAGAGGAAGGAATGTAAGTGGAAGAAAGATGAAATTGGTTTTGGAGCAGTTGTCAATAGGAAAAAAAAAGAAAACCCCAAGCCTGTTCAGTTGCAGACCTGAAAGAGACCTGAACCAATTCTGGACATGTTCAGTATTACTATACTGCATATATATACATGCTGTTTATAGTCAATTCCTAAGGAAACTAGAAAAAGGAAAGAAAATATTCCAAGAAAAAGATGAGAAATTACCATTACCTTTAGTATGATTGCTAGGAATGAAAGAGTTAGCTGTAGAAGAGTAGCTCGGTTACGCTGGTGATAGATAGGAATCTATAAATAACTGCATTTCACAGGCCTTCACAGGATTAAAAAAAAAGGAGTAAAATAAGACTGAGATAATTTGCCACTTCCTTTGGTGTCATAGTTCTTCATTGCATTTCAGTATCAAGTTATTTCCAAGGTGGGAAATATTGGATAAGTACTTTTTAAGTAAAAACCTAATTACTTCCATAGCCATCACAGAACTTAAAACAACTATGGTTTTGGAATGATACTTGCTTCATTCAGCATGTCAGGTATTTTTTAGGTTATCCAAAGCCAAAATACTATTATAAATAAGTGACACAAGAAGCTTTTGGCAAATGCTTTCCTATGAAAGAACTAATGCTAACTACAGCCCCCATGTTTACAGTTGCATCCCTTAAACACTTGTTCAGAAAGAATGAGCCTTACCCCCATAAAATTGATAGCATAATAGCAACCAGATTAATAGTGTAATAGGTGACCGGTAAAGTTGACAGAGAACACAAAGCTAAATAAAATATATAGCCACACGTAAGTCTAACGAGACAACCTTGCCTTGCATGGAAGGAAACATAACACTAGGAAAACTGGAGAGGAAATGAGAAGTGTTTCAAGCCTTAACATACATAACTTTTAAACATGATTGTAAAAATTACTTTTAATTTTTATTTTTAGTTTATTTTTAAGAGATTCTGTACGTACCAAAATCTGTAGGGAATCTCAAATGAGGGTAATACACAGAATCTAATTTGCTCACCAAAAAGGTCCATTCACTGTGTGCTTCAGCAACTGTAGAAAACAGTGTGTCTTTGTGACATTTAACAACTGTTATTTAAGAAGTAAGAACAAATGAAGAGGAAAACCAGAAGCCTGTCACGTATTTCAAGCATTGCAAACATAGAGACAAACCCAACCCGGCATTATGTCTCAGTGGAAATGAAAGTCTTGGTAATGACACAGACATCTGAGCAGCTTACCCAGTGTTTGGTATGGTTTGCTTCTGTTGTAAAAATGCTGCTTTCAAGCCTTTAGTGGTACGATTGAATCCAAAATAATTAGACAAATTTTTGCCCAGAATGCAAATGCTGTTACTGCAACTTGGCAGCTTTTTTGTTGAACGGAGAGCACTTCTCGGAGTGCAGTCTTAGGGACACGTTTAGTCAAGAGCTCCAGTTACTCAATAACACAACAGGAAAGAGCTTAGAAGGGAAAAAAAGAAACAAAACAACAAACAAAACCTGAGGCCTTTGCTGACCTTACAACAACAGCAATTTCAGCATCAGTCAGCTGACTGGAACCAGTTAGAGATGCACAGTTAAAAAGCCTGCTGGAAACTTGGGCAAAGCTGGGTGGAGCTGCAGGAACAAGCCTCTGCCAGGTTCTCTCTCATCTTGGCAATGACCTCCCTGTCTCTGACAAAGTGTTTCTGAAAGGATAGCATATTTTTACAATTTCAGTGCTTTGAATAGAAGTACATTATGATATTCACAAGGGATGCTGATATAAACAAATGTAGGACAAAAATACAGCAGTTAGGTGGATGGCCTTGACCACGCAGACGGGCTCATACTCCATCACACAACTGGAAAATAAATAACCTGAAGGGAAAAAACAACCTCTTTTACCACCCTGCAGAGTCACTTGATGGATTTCAGCAGTGAATAGGCCACAAAGCTGTTTTTCTGAAATGGAAATATTGTAGTGATTTCCTTCTCTAAATATACAGAGCAGGCAACAATGCTTAAAGAATCTCATCCATAAAGAAACAGAAATCAATATTGCAATACACGATACTCGTGAAGTCCTGGTTTGGCTAAGAGCTGTTAATTTCCAGTATAGCCCTTCATGGCATTTGTCCTGCTGGCAGGAAGCCGCCCAGCAGTGATTTATCAGCAAGGAAAATAGATATCTGAAGCTGGGTTCCTATGTCCATAGTTAGTTACTGCAATAAATTGACTGATTTTCAAGCTTGCCAAGAACTAGAAGCTCCCAGGAGCACGTGTGTGATAGAGAAGGAACAATTGCATAGCAGATCAAAGCTAAAGCAGACTAACCACAGTCCACTAAATTACAGAGGAAACCAAGCCTTTAGTGCCAATTGGAACATATTTTATTACTTTTTGCTTTTCAGTTCCAGATCCCCAGTCTGTGACACACCAAGAAAGCTACTAACTCCAGAATCACCTGTTGGTGACCAGATTCGACAAACTGGAGGCCAATTCAGGGAGTTTTCACCTGACATTTTAGGACAGTTTTCTAAAGCTGTGCCAGATTACTTACATGTCCAAATATCTTCTAATCTAGGATAATGTAATGAATTTTAAATCACTGCCTCCAGATGTCTAACACAGAATAGGCCTTAAACTCATTTAGATCAGCTTTCTGTGTAAGAGAGAATAACATTTTGATATTCATACATTATCAGCAATGTTTCCTGCTTGATGCAAGCATAAAATTAAAGGTCTGTCTTCAGAAAGTGTCTGATATTGTCAGACCTCCATGTTACTTATAGCTCCAAATGGCCAGAGGTGAAATCAATCTACCATGGGCAGGTGTTATTGACCCTAATTGGTGTCACTCAGGCGGAAGAAAATGGCCACAAAAACCACAATAAATCAGGATATTACAAATAATTTATTCACAAGTAAAGTTTCAAGCCTCTGTGGACTAGAAACATTTCATGTTTCAAGACATAAATAAGAAAAAACTGGCTAATAATTTCAGGCCTGTTTGGTTCAAAGAAATCTGGCTGGAAATTACTTAGTGAACATCCAGAAAGCAAAACCCAAATGTTTCATCTTTATTACACATCACCAGCTACATAAATGAACCCAGGCTGTAACCCTAACCAGGTCAGTGAGGACCCAGTGTCAGTAGAGGTTATGGATGCTACTAGAATAAAAATCACAGAACCATAGAATCATGGAATGTGCTGAATTGGAAGGAACCCATCAGGATCATCAAGTCCAACTCCTGTTCCTGTGTAGGGCACCCCAAGAGTCACACCATGTGCCTGAGAGCATCATCCAAACGCTTCTTGAACTGTCTTGCCTGGTGCTGTGACCACAGCCCTGGGGAGCCTGTGCCAGTGCTCAGTGATCTCAGTAATATTTACCACACTAGAACCAAAAGGCAGTTGAACCTCAGAACAATAAACCTAGTGTTCTATGTTTATTCTGACACATTAGAAACAAAAATACTGTTGCCGGTTTCAGCTACATCTGATCCAGCATTGCTTTAAAGTGGTGTTGGAAGCACGTATGTAGCACTGTAGAGCAAATTGTGTGCTAGTCAAATAGAAGGTTATTCATAAGAAAATTGCATAGTAAATCAGTTTTGGTAGAGGAGTAAAAAAAATTCTTCTCATTATATTCCATTTTTGTTATGTATTGAGCTTAGCTCTCCTCTTCCACTATAATTTTTCATATTGACACAAATGTGACTGATTTTTGGAAGACAAGAAGATTAGCCTCAAATGGGCCTACACTAACTTGCAGCAGGTTAAATGCTATTCAAGTCATATTACAGGAAAGTGGATTAGACCTGTAGATCTTGTAATATTGACTATATCTTGGATGACTTGACTACATTTTTGGTTTAGTTTGGTGAGGAGCATGCAAGGTTCCTTCAGTGAAAGATTTGCTGTTGTTGAAGAATGACCTCGAATTTTTGCATGTAAATCTATTTCTTCATTATCATAAGCTTATGATTTTTTTGATGGTTCTTTTTAAATTTGAATATCTTTTTATGTGGTGTTCAGGTACAGTTTCATCCATCTGCTCTCCTGTTCCTTGCACACTGTTGACACTGTAAGGTTCTCAGCTCTTGTAAAAATGTGACTCATATGGAAAAATGTTTCCTTTTGGGAAGCTCCACTTTGTTAGGTCTTGTATGAGCTAGCCTCTTCTGACCATTCCAGCTCAAATATTACGACACTGTCGTTAAAGACTTCAGCTAATTCTCTGCTCACTCCTTCTCATGAAGGAAACCAGCTTTGTAGTTTCTCTTGGAAGCCTCAGCCACAGCCTTCTACTTCTCTCTCTAACTCCTAGACTCACAGCTTTTATTTTGTTTAGAGGCTCAGCTGCCACCCTCTTTCATTAGCTTCTTCAGAAGGCAGACAGCATTCTTAAAGCTCATCAGTGCCCAAGTCCTTATCCGTGTCCCTGCAGATTGAGTGGATCCACCTGAGCCTCATCTGAAGACCCTTTTCCTTACCCTGGGCCTATCAATTTGGACTAACCACCTAATGCCCATGTTGTCCAACCATTAAAAAAAATCTGTGGTCAAATCCTACACCAATGGTCTGTATTTTGCTAATGCTCAGGTGCTTATCTGTTTACTCCAAGTGAAGAAAGTCCTCAAATCAATTCTGCATGTCTTTTTCATCTTAGAAACCTGTGCTGAACATGAAACCAAGTATTCTAACATACTTGGAAAAATACACAATTAAACAACTCATTTGTGTCTAAAATCTGATCCTGGAATTACCACTTGTTTTATTTTAATGAACAACTGGGTTTTAAACATGTGGAAAAATAGGAATCACGAGTTTATTTTGCTATTTTTGCAGCCCCAGTATTTGTTGTCCAAATATCTGTAAGCAAGAGTTGAATATTCTTTAAAATAATCAAACATCTTGAAGGTCTTTTCCCCCCATTCTTATTCACTAGCACCACTTTCTGATTTTGTTAGATACAAATTCTTTCTCTGCTCTTGTACCATCCAGTGTTTATGCTAAAAGAACCCCAAGTGGTCTTATGCATATTCACCTTCAGTGTTTCTAGAAAACCCAAATGCTGAAGTTCATTCTCATGAATGAGTTGAAAAATATTTATATCGATTTTAGTATTAAGCAAGAGTTGGCCAAATAAAACCTCCGGTGCCTATTGAGGAGTAGTTTAAGAGACCACAATTTAAAAAAACACCACCAGAAACACAGAAACAAACAGACAAATACCCCAGCAACCTTACAATACAATATTTTGATATAATAAGCAGAGAGAGATGGGTCAGATTTCCCATTTTCTGTGCATATAACTCATAATGATATTTGCTTCTTAGCGATGTTGCTTTAAAGATATACCCTGTAGCATATCAACAACAAGTGTACTCGAAGAAATGAGGATCACTTAAGAAATGATTCATGAGCATGAAGAAGGGCTGCATTTGTAACAAATATTCAGCCATCTCTGCACATTTTCTGTTCTCACCTCCTGCTTACCAAGTAGCTCCTGTTTGAGAGTTTGCAGTATTCCCTGGGGAAATGGAAGTGCTAGTCCAGTCACCAACCACACGTTTTTATTTTTAAATACATATACTTGCACCAGGTGGCTAAGGCTTTTCTTTCCAAGTTAAATATAATGTTTTCCTACATGATGACTACCCTGTATTTTTGTTTCCTGCTTTAAAGCTTCATGGAGACAGCCGATTCTCATTTTACTGTGAAACATAGCAGGTGGAGTCACTTACAGGCATATGATGTAGTGTTGACCTCACTTTGCTACCTCTCACTGGAACTATAAGGGTTTGTCACCACTGGGATTTTAAAGCAAGATAACCACCGTGACATACTTGTCACCCTGTGTAAGATACAGCAGTGGAGACTAAGCTTGAAGTGTGAATTAATTTCTTACTCATCAGCCAAGTACATAGAGTCTGTAGACCTTGTCATGTACAGTTGCTGAACTTGCACAACAGAGCCGTGGTAACTCATACACCTATCATAAGGGAGTCTTGTCTCCCCAAGGCTTTCCACAATGTCGTCAGTGTTAGAGCTGAAGAGGAGGTGTTGGAAAAAAGATTCGAATTTTTTTGTAACAAACTAAGGAGGGCAGGCAGGCAAGTCATAGACCAGGGTAACAAGTGTGGTTGTGACTTGCTGAGGAGATCAGATCCTTGGAGTGTGTTAAGCCTATGATACAGTAACACTTTATTTCAACAGCAGAAAGCACCCTCAAGTTATAATGTAATTAGAGACATTAAGATTCATTTGCATGTTACGGGATGTATTTTAGGGACAAGCTTCTTTGATCTTTAAAAAAGGGCCAATAAATGGTTGTCCTCCACTGTATCTAAACCAGGTAAGTTGAAGTTAATATGAACCGAGTTTCAGTATGCTAGAATTTACATAGAGATGATTAACATTTCAAAGGGAACAGAGCAAACATTAAATGGAGGCATGTTCTGTGTTTATGACTGGCAGGAGTGTTGGTTTATTGCTATCCTGGGAAAAGAGTCCTAGGTGACTTCATAATCTTTCAAACAGAGCAGACAATATTCAGTCGATTCAAGTACCCCAAAAATGGATTTTAAAAAGCACTACATGCTGGGTATAAGTGATAGAGAGAGGGGGAGAGGGAGAGAGATTTTACTCTGTAATGGAGACTATTTTCCTGAAATACGACCGTGGGTTTTGATTCAGTTCTTTCCCTAGGTTAATACAGTCAGGTAATTCTTCCAATCTATATTCAGGACATTTGAGCCAGTAATTATTTGGGAATGAGAAAAAATATGCAGGTCTCTTCACCTTTGCAGAGTCTGGAAATTGACTGCAGACTGTGGGCCCAAAAGCTTCATGTTTTATCTGGGAACAAGTTACAATCAATCCTCTGGTTTAGTGCACATGTTTATGTGAGTGAGATTATTAAGGATCATCTATAACAGGGCAGCCTGTTTGTGACTCTCTGTGAAGCAGCAGTAAAAGCAAAGGAGTGTATGGCATACAGCTCTCTCCTCTACAGCTGCTTTTAAGAGGGGGGAATTTCCCCTTTTTCTGTTTATCTTGCTGAACAGTTTCCACACTAAGTTCTGCCTCTGCCTTAGCCAGTGCACTGATATTTTTTCTGTTTCTATACACCTTTCTTTTCCTTCTGTACACCATCAGCAGTAGTGGGTCCTCACTCTTGACATCATAAGTTATTTTCCTATTATTTAATTTACATTTATTTTACAACTGTGCTGTCTGCCTGCCTGCTTCTGATGCCATTAGCTGCCACTGCATCTGCAGTACACATAACAGGCTTTCCATATATGAGCCAGTTGCTGCACTAACATAGAAACTGTGCAAGTGCTTTGGGGTAAATATGAGCTCTTTCTTACATGGAAACCCCCCCCTTGCCATCACTCATTGCTGCTCACATTTTGTACTTGCATTCAGGGAGCTAAGTGAGATAGTGCAGAATAATGCCAGCATCTTTTCTCATGCATGTTTACTTTCTCTGAAGAAGATTTAACAGATTCTTTGTGTGTTGAGAAAGGCTCTGTGTATAAGCACATAAGGGACATGGGTAGACAGACTAGAAGAAATAGAGAGAAAGGAAAGGTTATAATAAAAAATATGAGTAAAGTAAAATCTACCCACTGAATTTTTTTTATAGTACTGTATTAACTATTCAGCATCTAAAGCCCAATGTCACTTAAAATTGCTTTGTAAGATGATCATTGTTGAGAAAGACTGTTTCCCTTTGACATTCCACTGCATCAGTGGCTGTCACTATTGTTTTTGGTTTCGTGCATGGGCAACAAGCTCTTTGAGCCTTCCTAGCTTTTTTGAATTCCCACTGTTATTAATAATTATGGACAAATTTTATAGGCCACAACAAGTGAAAGGCCAACTGTCTAGATCGTGAAGAGGTGAAAACCAGGTCACTACTAAGCTTATATTTTTCTTGAGAACCCATAGATTTAGATTGTATTGTATGTCTTTGAGAAGGTGTTAGTTGTATCTTATCTCAGCTTGTATCTGTAAATACAATAATAATTAATAACAATACTATATGACTTGCAAATATTAACTGCTTTGAGATCCTCAAGTGAACAGTGTTAAGTAAGGACACAACATTATTATTAAATATGACAAGTATTCCCTGTAGCTCTAAATATGCATTCATACATTGATTTATTCATTCCATTTGCACACAGAAAACATACTAGGCCAAACCCTGAGGTCTCCATCCAGTTTTTAACCTAAGTTTTACTCAGACTAGCCCTAGGTAAAAAACAAGGTAAGCAAAAATTACTAATAATAGTAGCTGAATGAGTCAAGAGATGGTTCTTGGCTGTGCTGGCCTGTTCATTATACAGGTGGCCAGAAAAGGAAAATAAATAGCACCCTCCTCACCATGTTTTGTTCCTTAATGAAAAGTAAGGAGGGTCTGAAACAACTTTTTGTGTGTGTTTCTTTTTCTGCTGTGCTGTTTACATCAGAAATTCAGATTCTTTTTACACTGCCAGACCAGTGAAAAAAAGTGACAAGATGATAATAAAAGGCCTAGGACTGAAGGCAAAGATTTTCAGTCGATATTATATTGAAATCTTTTTGCCAGATACCCCTCTTCTGTTCCAGACTTTAGGCTGTTTAGGTTATCCAAAGGAGCTAAAGAAGTACCTGGCTCTGGCAAGGCGGTGATTCTCCTTGGTTTCAGCAGTCACAGCATGCCCATCTCTGTGTCCAGCACTGTCCCCCCGCTTAGCTCCCAAAGGAGGGAGGGCTGAGGCTGGCTCCCGGAGCCCATCCGCGTCTCCTCAACTGCCGTATTTTCCCCCTGGGAGCATTGCCAGTTGGTATAGGTTAGAACAGCCCTTGGGCTTCTTATTTACTGTTTTCCCTTCACTGAACTGACTGAAAAATCTGCCAACGTGTGGTTCCATTTTAAGAACAGGTATTTGTGACAAGCGTGGGGGTGATCCTGGGTGGTTGGCAATAGTTTGGAGAAGGCTGTCACTCACACAGCGTGTTTGTTTATGAGCAGGATAAATGTTCCACTCTGAGAGGTCTGCCTAGTTAGCAAAACTACGTGTCTGGGCAGAAGCAAATTGTCCTTTTATCTGAATACAAGAGGGGTCTTTAAGGTGCAGAGCCAGAGAGAGAGGAATGGAGGGGAGGGAGTCAGAGCAGGCAGGTGCGAGCAGGCGGGTTAGTGGGATGTGTGCTTGGGTCTGTCCCTGTGCTCTGTCGGGAAGCTGGGTGGGCAGAGTTTGCAGGCAAGTGAAAAACTGGATGAGATTAAACATACTTGTAATGTGGCTGCCAATTTTGGATCTTCTTTTCCCTAGTGCATTATTGCAGCTACTAATAAGAATTATGCATTATAATAATGCGTTGTTCAGTGTGTGTATGCCCATGTCACATTACACATGCTCCAATGTTGGGTTGAGTTTTGGGAGCCAAACAAAGTGATCCAATTTCACCTGTACAGACAATGAGGTGGAGCATGAGCACAAGCTGGTGCCTGTACCATTCATGGCAGGACAATAAAAGTAACATCACTGTGTCCTTTCCCTGTAAGGTCCCTTCCTGGGGAAGGGATGGATTATCAACTGTGAAAGGTAAGGGCCAATGCAAAAGTTCCAAGACTGGAAGAGTGACAGGATTATACCTGGGGAGAAGTGAATGGGTGTCCTTAGCCTAAGAAAAGGCAGAAGCAGAGCTGAGCAGAGCTGCCTGTTACCATGACAATAGGCAATGGTGTGTCTGTGTGCAGAACAAAAAGATTAGCAGTCATCCAGGAAAGATTCTCATCAAAACCCTACCTTTCCTGCAGTCTAATGAACGGAAATGTAACCTGGTATTTGAAAGATTGTCAGCTCACTTGAGTCTCACCTTCGTATCCCACCAGCAACTAATACCTCCTGTAACAATTACAAATTTTGTGTATTATAACATTTTTCACATCCATCTGAAGGCATATTAGAATTTGATATTAGCCATAAGTGTGATATGAATGTGAGGAAGAACTTTTCTGGGAAAAGGAGTCTCTCTGTAGTTTAAAATTTTACTTTATCACTCTAGTAAATCCTAAATAAATTTGTATTTTTACCCTTGATTCTATTATGTGGTTGTTCCATTCATTTATTACTGCCTTTCATACATGCACTCGTTTGCATAATCACAGAATCACAGAATCACAGAGTCCTAGGGGTTGGAAGGGACCTCAAGAGATCATCTAGTCCAACCCCCCTGCC
>VZRW01007483.1:143999-158649 GCA_013398125.1 Aegotheles bennettii | reverse complement strand
CCTGACCCTCACCCTTTACATATTTGTAACCATGGATGAGGTCACCCCTCAGTCTCCTTTTCTCCAAGCTAAAGAGCCCCAGCTCCCTCAGCCTTTCCTCATGAGGGAGATGTTCCACTCCCTTCATCATCTTAGTGACTCTGCTCTGGACTCTCTCAAGCAGTTCCCTGTCCTTCTTGAACTGTGGGGCCCAGAATTGGACACAATACTCCAGATGAGGCTTCACCAAGGCAGAATAGAGGGGGAGGAGAACCTCTCTTGACCTACTAACCACTCCCTTTCTAATGCACCCCAGGATGCCATTGGCCTTCTTGGCCACAAGGGCACATTGCTGGCTCATGGTCATCCTCCTGTCCACCAGGACCCCCAGGTCCCTTTCCCCTACACTGCTCTCCAGCAGGTCAGCCCCCAGCCTGTACTGGTACATGGTGTTGTTTAAGTATGAAATGGTTGTAAAATACTATCACACTGATGAGGTGATATATTACCTCCACTTTGCATTGTTTGTTAAGGGAACATTCAATAACGATTCTTGGTTCAGGGCCCTGGTTAATAAAATTTAATATTTTTTTCTTCAAGAGCTTTTTTTGTGATCTTTCAGCTATCTCTCTTCTGACGGGGTGAAGAGAATGATATACCCAAGACTGACATGTTCTAAGGCCTCAAACTGTATACCTTATGCTTAATGAGAAATGTGAGCCTAAAGTTAAGCAAAAGGTAGAGTAACCTGGGTGAGGGGTTAAGCTTGATAAAGGGACCAGCTAATTAAAAAAATCCGAAGGAGAACAAATAACTCATAAAGTGTAATGTTTTACTGGATATTAATGCTACATACTGTAAATGAATTGCTTGTTCTTATGTAGTAATTTTGTTTAATACATGTTTGTCTGGCACACAGGTCTATATGCATGTTATGAAGCAAATAAAGGGATGAAAACACACTGATCTGGATGTACAGACACATGCAAAGGAGCAGGTTAATGTGAGTGGCTTTATATGAATACCTAGGAAGGCTTGTTTGGAATATTCATGCTAAGCTGTTAGTCATCTTCCCACATATTCATTTAGATTTTGTTAGGCTCTTAAAGGAGATATAATCAAATATTTGTGAAGACTGCGTGCAGCACTGCTGGACCAGTTGTGTTTTGGGTTCCCTAACATGGGGGCAGAGTTATGTGGGTTGCTGCTGTGCACTCTCTAACAGGCTTTGCAATGCCTTCTAATCTGAAAGACAGCTATTATTTCCCCAAAGCCTGACACAGTGAGTGTCCACGTCCTGATTTTCATTGCTTCTGTTTTTGGTGACTGAAAGCCTCAGTGTGTGTGCTGCAGAGGTTTCACTCTCATCAGACTTTTTTTTACTTTTTTTTTTTTTTTTTAAAAAAAAGAACAAATTTACTCAGCTACTGTTTGCATTAGAAGCAAAAGAAAGACATAAGGATTGCACTTTCCAATCAGGTTCCTTTTACATACATAGTATATCCATTTACTTTCTCCTCATACATGGCATCATTCATAAGCCACACTTGCTGGTGGCTCTTAGGGAGTTTCCTAGTAGTTTTAGAAAGATACCATTTGGCCTCACTCCCAATATGTTTTTTTTTAATCAAGACAGATATAGGCAGTCTATTTCTCTAAGTTTAGACAAGATTTTATTGTAATACAGTTTGTAAATAGACATTTTATTTCAGTGCTCTGCTTGCACTGAATACAATAGAATTACAACCCTATATATTAGTATACATACTCTGTATAAAAAGCTACAAAACTACATCAATAATCATAAGAAAAAAATGATCATTCAGTTTCTCCAACATAATAGTCTTCAAGTACCAGTAGGAGGACTGTAAACTACATATAAGGGGAAATTTCTGCAGTGTAGAAATTGGCAGATACAAAATTTGCCTAGAGATACTAATAATTTGCCATTTACAATCCATGTACTGTTCTGCAACTGATTCTTTTTACACTAAAGTAAAGAGAGGTCTTTGTGCAATAGTGGTAGTTATTGTACAAGGTTCAAGTATGCATGTAAACATTTTCAAACACTTGTTTTTCTTGGAAATACAAAATGCATTGGTGTGAAAATCAACATGGTAGCAAATTCAGAATCCCAACCCAGTCAAACACAAAATAGGATCAATTAATTTTTAGTTTAAGAACTTAATGTGTTTTTAAATATTGGAGTCTAGTTGGAATAAGTTTAAAGCTGAGCATTGAGGTGAATACAAGAAAACCGTGAGAAATGTTCTCAATATTTTAGAACTCTTCTTTCTGACCCTGGCTAAGCCATAATTCAGAATACAGAAATATGGAAGGAGGATTCAAAAATCACAAAACCCAACTGGTAAGGCACTGCCTTAACTCCCATTTACTTCAACAGTCTATGTCGATTCTGTGACTCCACAAATGTTCCCCAGATGTCAGGTCCAGGTGCATGTCCAGTCATGTCCAAATTCCTCTTGAGGATGAGACTTGGGTGTGCACCTATGAGACCTGGATGGATGGGCTAGGAGACAGCTGCAGTGCTCTGGAACAGCTGAAGGTAGCTGGCAGATCAGGAGTGTAAAACATACCATGAAGCACAACTACCCCAGGGTCTAGACAATGTCATTAAGACTTAAGCGCTTAACTTCTCTAATTCCCCTTGAAATTTCTTCACTGGTGACAAGAAGGAAACCACAGGGTTTGGTTTTTTTTTAGTTTTGTTTCTGGTGGCATTTATCTATGTTGTCTTTGCTAGGGATCTTTAAAACTCAGTTTATCTCATTGCAAAAAGGCAATAATGAAACCCACTTGCAAAATTACTATTTAATTTTAAGATAGCTAAATCACTTTTATCCAAATGTGTAAAACTCTACTGCTGTGTGAGCTGCACAAATGTGCCGCACTGCTCAGGGAATGACTGGTGCTTGTTGTATTGCAACCCTGTTCTAATGAGCTGTTCTCATAGTTCAAGATAGCAAATGTAAAAAGTAATCAGCTGGTATCCTGATTACCTCTGCTGATGTTATTATAAGACCTTTATGATAAAACAAAAAGTTCTGAAAAATAGCTTCTGCATCATCATCAAAAGCCAAGATTAAAATAAATGTTCAGTTATTTTTGGGAAAGTCTGATGACCTGATTTTCCAAAATGCTGTGTGTCTGGAAGCAACCTTGGCATTCAAGGTGCAAATGATAGAGGAAGATAAAAATAAGGGATTTACTTGTAAAGAGTAGTCAAATAGGAAAAAGTTAAAAATCAGCTTTTACAAAATGAGTCCTTCAATAAGCCACGGTCAATAACAACTTCAGCAGGAGGGAGACTAAATTTACTAGCGTATATGGAATTAGTGATTTAATCTATCGCTGAACAACTGCCAATGCTGGGGTGGAATACAGCAGATGTTTGTCATGGAAACTTTAAACATAATTTTCCAATAGAAAGTGAAGTATAATATTGTCTCTAATTGAAAAAGTAGGAAAAACTTCAGTGAGTTCAGTAACTACTGTCTTTTGCCGAGTAGTATCATTTACAGCCTTCTTTCTCATTCAATTTTAATAATTTTTCTACTAAAGAATCAAGATACGTATAAATAAAGTAAACAAACTATCATAGCAAACTAAAATGAAATGAATTCTGCAGATTAACAACAGCATTAGCCAGTCTCAAATTTGAGGTAAACTTGTATACTATGCAAAGTCTACATATTTAGACCTTGTTACTCATCTCAGCTGCTACACAGATGAAAGAACAAACACTTGAAAAAGCTACTCCACAACTGTAGCACCAGGCATTAGAAACAGAACAACAGTGCACAATTTAGGTAATTATCAAATATAAAACACCACATTTGGTAAAGACACAGAAATGCCAGATGGGGCACTGGGAATTGTGACCTCTGATGCAGCTGTTCTCATCACTTCTCCAGAGGATCCATCTGGGGTGTATCCAAGATGGGCTCTGTCCTTAGGGCTGTGCAATGCCAACTCAAATCCTCTGAAATATTTAGTTTTGAACTTAGAAATGTCTATGCTAAGATGCACAGTAAGAGAATACAAAGGATCTTGACCCATAAAGGTCTTGTTTTACATAAAGTTTCCTATGATTAGACAAAAGAAGAAATATTTAGTATTATGCAAAGTTATGGGGAAAGCTTTCAACAGATGTGTGTGTGCATGGGGAATCCACATCATGAAATCCTTCCAAGAGTGAGCCAAAAGTTTTAAATCAGCATTTATATTGCATGATCACAGGAAACACAATAATGACAAACAACAGTACCTTAATCCTGTTGGTAAATGTATTAATTTATTTGGGATAAGTATCTATACAGGTTTTACAACCCAAATACATTAATGTGTTGATATGCATTATCCCACAGTTCATTTCATGGAGATATAAGGGCACTGTGTTTGATTAAAAAGAGAGAGGGAGAGGAACCATAAGCCAGTCCATAGTCCCCACAATGTTGCTCACTGCAGAGCTATTCCAACTCATTTGAAATTACTTGGTGCTGAGGTTTTCATGACTACCTCTGGGAGATTATTCTACAGAATTGAAAATCTCAGAAATGTGAAATGTAAATACTCCCTCAGTTAATTTAATTAAGCTACTCTCCATTCTTGCCCTTTCACAGCCTAGTAATTTCTCTCTTTTCTTACTTTACATATTCCTCTAAAGCTGTATGCTTGGCTGGCTACTAATCTGGCTGGGAATAGGGAGAAAGCCTTCTTTCCCTTGTTTCTCCACTTTTGATGCACCACTTGTCTTTGGTAAAGAAGGAAAGGAGGAAGTCACATGTGGCATTGGGAGGCCAGAGGAATGCACACATCCACTGAAGGGCCATCTCAGCTTGCAGCACCCACAGGAGGTCACCAGACGAGGGTTGCGTGGCTTCTTTCACCATGCTGTCTGAGTGCTTCTGTAGGATGCGTGACTTTATCCATATAGCACTTCTATAAGGAAGCAGAATAACCCCATTTTAAGATACTGGAAGTAGAAACCGAGGCATTCACATAAGTTGTCAGGCAAGCAATAGCATGTCTCCAGCACACAGTGCAGTACCAAGCTCAGATATTCAAGACACTTCTAACAGATTAGGTAGGGTGCCGGAAGCAGCATCTGCTGGGGTGCTCTGTACAAAATGATTTGATCTGTAAGGAAGCTAACTTGGGTGGCTTTACACTGCACTAAGAAGTGTAAGAATGGTATCTGTGGCAGATGTTAAATGAGCTCAGCTCTGTTAGGCAGCTAAGAAAAGAAAGAATAAGGGGCTCTGGTGGAGTCCTGGTGAGAAAGCTGCTGACTGGTGTGAAAATCACAGATGATGATAGTAATGCAGGACCTTTCTTGGAAAAAGCGTGACATGACATTTTAGCTCTGTAAAGTTAGAGTAAAAATCAGTGAATATTAAAACTAAGGTTTTCCTAGCAATAATGTCTGTTGCTTGGTTACTTACTAGGCTGCTAATTTTCTACTTTTTATATTCCATAGGCTACAATCTCCTGCCTTCGTAATAACTGGAATCAGATCACCTCCTTGATCTAGTAGATTTATTGAAATCTATTGGAATTTTACTCCAGTTTCACTGAAAATGGGGTTTAGTCATTGCCTGTAAGGGGGAATTAGTTCTTACAGGCTCTGTCCACATATGAATAAGAATGGATATGCTCAGCTGTCCCTGTCAGACTAGTGTTGAGAAAATGGTATGAAACTAACAGGATAGGAATACACAAAGGTGTTCAACCCTCTGTCTTTAGTCAGAGCAATCAAGATTAACAGATGTCCAATATGGTTTGCCCTAAATACCATTTTTGTTAAAAGAAGTGCTCTTTTGCACTCCCTGACTTCCTGCTTATGGCTAAAATCCAATTCAGGATACCAGTAGATCTGGTGGTTTAAAATAGGAATCACTGTCTCTATTTAAAAAAAAAATATCAAGATCAGATGATGAAGGTTACTGTAGTTAAGTCAGTAGAGTTACATCAATGTTGAGCAATTATAAATGAAACAAGAACCAACCTCTAAATACAGCCTGTAGGATTTGACCTTTAGTGCACAGCTGCTAATACTTCAACTGTACTCTTTGTGCTTCTCCTCAGATCTCCATTTATGCCTGTTGTCTCCAGTTCCTTTTCTCCTTGGCCCCGACATGTTCAAATCTTAATGTCTACCCAATGCCCTTTATGCACAAATGTTTTGGGTTTTTTCCATTTTGCTCTATTTATTAAATTTCTCTTAAATTTGATAGATATCAAAAGCTTGTTAAACATTCTCCTTTCTGTCCTTTACTACCTTCAAACCTCCTCCCCATGCTCTTTAAAACCCCACTGTTCTTCTCCACCTGTCTCCTGCTGGCACTGGTACATATACTCAGTAACTTAGAGGAGGCAGTTCTGCTTCTTCAGGTTCTGTAAATGGCTCAGCTCAGCAGGGAAGGTCAGGAGTGGCAAGGAAATGCTTTTAAAATTGCCCAATAAGAAATGGAAGAATGAGCATCTAATGATCAAGTAAGAGGGTAAAATCAGGTGGCAAATCTCTCCTGGATTTGCTGTATTATGTTAAGAATACATTCCTGTGACAAATGATGTGCAATATTTTCTAGTAAACTACATCTCATGTTCAGCATTTTAGCCTTCATGCCTGCTAGGCATGTTTTTTTAAAAAAATTGGGCTTGTGACCTTTCTGATTCATGAAATATAAAAATAGATAGTTCTAACAGAATTTTTTTTCCGGTAGTGTTGAATTTTGAAAGCATGTTAGTAGTATGAAGATTTTTCTTTGGGAGTTACAAGCAGTGTTTACTCTGATACTCTATGAAGGGATGTTCGATTCTCATTACAGCCTTTTGTCCAAAATGCTAAGTAACCACAGAAAATGACAACTACCAACCATGTGTTCAGATTTTGGTTTTGCTGTCATGCTCACCAGTTCATTAACTGTTTCTTTTTTTCTTTTTCTTCACATATAGGTCATCTTTATAAAGAATGCAATTTTGCAAAGAATGACCTTTACCAACACTGTTTTCAGGTTTGTAGAAAATGCTATTTTGCTGTTAAGTGAGGTGAAATTAATGCAGGAAAGACTGCAGTTCTGCAATCCTGAAAGCATTTGCACACTTGTTTCTTCCTAAGCAGGATAAGCAAATGCTTTCTGCTGGCCTGCCTAGAAGAAAGTGTGGTTACCCACTCTTAGGTAAGACTGTTGTTGGGACACAAGTTAATCCTTTTCACAAAGATGTATTGCACGCTGTAGTAGTGGTATCAAACAAAAGTCTCTCACATACTTACACTGATTGCAATATTGCCCTCATCATTTTATACTTAATCTCTTGATAAACTTTAATCAATTTATCTGCACTATGCCTCTAGGGTATAAGTCCAACAATGGCAGAAGTTCTCCAGAGGGTACTGATTCATCTTAACATGTTCAAAACCGTACTATAACAAAAAGGGGGTACAATCTCATCAAGCCATTAGCTACCCCATATTGAAAACATTTTGGAGAAAATCTTTTTCCAAATGCTGGTAAGACTGAATAGGAATTTCAAAGAATAAATTGTCATAAGGCTTCTAACATGTTTGCCATCAAGCTGCTGAGTAAGTTGCAGAGTCTCAGTCACCTCTTCTGATGCATTGGCTGCCCATGTTCACAGCCAGTGCTGGTAGGGTGCAGTGGTGATTTTGGGTGAGACTGCTGGGCAAAGAGCTGATGAACAAGAGCTGGGAGAAACCTGACTGGGAGGTTCCTCTGTTTGCACAGGAGCTACATCTCAGCCCAGGCCCTCCACTTGGTCCTTACCTGAGCTACACCACAGCCTTTCCCATCTCAGATTTGGATGAAGAAAGATTACTTAGAGCTACTTTTATTCCTCTATGAGGGGCTTTCATTCATGATATACACGCAGCTTCTTCAAAGTTGTGCAAAGACTTTCACCAGCTTCTTTTAGCCTGATGGCATGGCCTCTGCAATGTGCTCCCTTCCTGAAAAGTATGACTAGTATCACGAACCTGGCTGCTACTCTGAGAGTGGATGTGGGAGAGGGGACACAGTATGACAACCATGCTCAGAGAGCACTTAAAAGAGTAAGGTATGGTAAAGTGTGTGATTTCTGTCCTTCGGAGTAAGCAAAAGGATCCCCTTTAGGATATTTAGCTCTCATTTGATTTGCAGGTTGAAGTTTGGTTTTACAAGTGGAAGTAGTTTTGTTCTCTCTAAGGGAAAATATAAGATTTGAAAGCTGTTCTTCCTAATTTGAACATTTAATTGCAGTGCCATGTTAAAAAACTAGAGAACTGTTAGTGTGTGGATAGAAAACTACACAGTTAGTTACACATCTCTCATTAGAATAGTTATGAAGAGCTGATTTGTTTGTGAATAACAAATTTCACTCATTTATATATATGTGGATTAATTACTTACAAGGGGTTACAAGACTACAAAAGTGTAGTCTGATTTTTTTTGTAAAGTTATTTTTAAATTCTCAGATTACTTCTAATACTTACATGTTTTTCCTGTATTTATTCAGCACTAAATAAGTGCTCGTGCAGTTCCTGATCTGTTAGAGATGTAACATATGCTTGTTTATACAATATGAGTATTCCTGTTAGCTTTGATAGGACTAGTCATTGGGCATAGGGATGTGTACAAGTCTTCATGAGACCTGATGCCAAGTCCTTTGCTGTCTAAGTCTTGGCAGGAGAATGACCCCAGGCTGACCTGGAACACTAGGAAAAAAAAAAGGAAGTATATAGACGCTGTTACTATTCTCCTGAGTCATGCAGACTCTAAAAATAATTTAAAACTGTGCACTTCAAAATTAAAGAGTGAATTAAAACCTTCAAAGTATTTGTTTTAATAGAGTACGTGTAAATATACACCTCTAACTTTGTTTTTCTATCTTTATTGAAAAGTATTGTTCCTTAAGTTAAAGTAATTTTTGTGGTTAAGCTTAAAGCAGAATATCTGTTTATTAACTAATAGAAAAACTGTAGTGCTTGGTGACAGCAGGAACAGCATCATATTTCAGTTTGAACAGCTGCTATCGCCATGACCCAGACCTGGCAATCCTTTTTGAATATACGCACAGAATAGGCCCAGACAAGAAGAGGTGATTCAGCAGTGTCCCTAGAAAGGCTTTTATGACCTGTATTGAAGCCACACCTATGTGGCTACATATGAGTCAGCAGAGCAGAAATTAAATTTTCAATGAGTCTAGTGAATTCAGCAAGCAAACAGAACTCATTGTTTCCTGGTAATTTAGCTCCCCGTGTGTCACTGACCTTGGACAAGTTATTCAGCTTTCCAATATTTCATCTGCTGTGTAAAATGAATTTAACAAGACTTAATCATAGCACGGTATTCTGTAGACCTCAGTGGAACTGCAGCCATATAAATGAAGGCAGAATTTAGCACACAGCTCTGCCACAGTATTTTGGGGTTCTCAGATGACTTTTGACCAAAATTAATTATAAATTACGCAGAAACCAACTCACATTTAATTAAGTGAAACCTCTTGCTATTTTGAGAACAGTTTTTTAACAGGCAGAATTAGCAGAAATATTCTGCTGGTAGAAGCCAACAGCTTCTTCAGTCAGAGATGGTCTCTCTATATAGTTCTAACAGAATGTCTCGGTTTGACCATAACAGGCTATAAACTCCTTCTGTGTTTTATAAATCACGTATGTCCCAATTTCTCATATTATGGGTACAATTTTTCCTTTGCTTAGCGCTGAAGAACCTGTGTATCTAACAGGATAAGATGACGTCTGTTATTTTTTGTAGACCCATGAGCAGAATTGCTTAGTAGTTTAAGCCACTTTGCAACTGTACAAACACACTGCGAACAGGAGGAATGCACTTATGTCCCCAAGGACCTAATCTGGCTTGCAAAACTTCTAATAGCACAGATGTGTGAAAAGCAAAAATCCAGCTTCACTCTCTGGTTGCATGTGCAGAATGTGGATGTAGCTAGAAAGAAATATGTTAGCATTTCTACACTGATTTGTATTCATATTCCTGAAGCATTTTATTTACATGGAGTGGTAAGAATCATATCAGTTTATATTTCGTATTTGGAAACTGAGCTAAAAAATGACAATGTGATTCCTTCAAAATCATCCAGCAAGTCAGTCTTAGAGAGGAATGTGCCTGCTTCACTAAACTGTCTTGGTCTATATATATCTATTTGTTTATGAACAGCTGTGAGTATTAGGATCTATTATTTATATTTCCAGTAAGCTTATTTCCCCCTCTGCATTAGATATTCTACAAAGGCAGAATTGTCATTTTTCTGCAGGTATTGCTATTCGCTGGAGTATTATGAATGATAATGAAGCAGCATTGCAGATACTGTTAAGCAAGAATCTTTATAAAGCCGTTTAAAATTTGTTACCTAAAAACAGTTTAGCACTTTCAAAAAAGAGTTAATACAAAAATGTGTGGGTTGTGGATTTTCAGTGACAGAGTAACTTGGAAAAGGTTTTTTCTGTCTGCATCGCTGACCCCACACCATCAAACATTTTCAAGCAACATCAGTGTTTATCCTCAGTTCTAGCAGTTTGATTTAAATGCATATACCATACTAACAACATGAACACTGCAAGCTGGTTACAACCTTAAATAGGGAGAATTTGTCACCTGTCCACAACAGTGGCCTGAGGTTTACACTGGTGACAAGCAAATTTCAAAAAGCCTAGGGGGCTGGCTCCAGGCCCAGAATTTCAAATCATCAGAGGTTGTCACCCCACTAAAGAAAACAATAATAAAATGACAGAAATGGTCACTGGTGAGCTACAGAGCTCCCTAGCACAGAAGAGGCGTGTATAAGGCACTGGTGATGAGGGGAACTGCGCTGCATGCGCTATGATCAGTGATGGAGCTGTGTTTTGGGAGGCTGTGGCTGTGGGGAGATGGTAAAACAGGCTATGGGAAGAATAAGTGCATCAACTAACTAGCACTGACTGAAGACGCAGACGTCTGTTTTTAATTTGCATGAAGATGCTGATTTTTAAAAGACAAATTAGCATATCTTTAATTTTAACCAGGGAGTTTTAATTGGTATTTTCAGAAATTGTGGTAGTTGCTGCAGACTGTGCCAGAGCAAAAAGCAGGTTTCAGTTCTGCACCGGTCACCTGGAGGAACAAGCCCCTTTTGCCAGTAGGAGTAGGCAAGACACGGAAACCACAGAACATTTTGTTCAGTAGGAAAAAAATTTGAAACACAGCCCTCCTTTTCCTTCCCCTCTCAGAAAACAACTTGATTTTCTCTCGGGCAGTGCAGCATTCTGATTTTTCCCCTGAGCAGATGGGTTTGAAAGAAGTTTACACAACTACAGTATTTCAGTCCCTCAATTGTTTCCTCCCCTTTAGAAAACTAGAAGCTCATTTTATCCAAGGCGGTTTCTTCTTCAGAGTCTTAACAGCTCTGGAATCTATATCCTGTTTACTGAACTCCTCTGCTTCATCTCCCAGTTTCCTCAGTTTCAGGGGTCCTGTTTCTCACTGCAGAGTCACCGCCAAGCCATCTTACATGGCCATCCTGGTCACACACCAAGGGCTGGGGAACCATCTGTTTCTGTGGTCTCCAGTGGCTGCAGGAGTAGGTCTGGAAGAGAGCGCTTCCTTGTGATGTGGAAACATGAAATAACAGCAGTGTAGTGCATTATCCACCCCTGATAAACACTTGGAATACCTTCCTTGGGCTCTGGAAACACTCCTCTAGCTTGTTATGCCAGTAAGACATTCTTTAACTGAATTGGAATTGAAACATCAACTCAGTTCCCAGAGGAGATATTTTAGTCGTCTCAGCATCACCCTTAAAATACCCAGACACTTTCAGTCTTGCAAGGTCCACTGGGCCATTCACTATTCAGAAGTACAGATAATGAGCTTCATACAATTTACTTGGTATGCTTTCTTTTCACCTGAGAGCCTGAAAACCAAGTAATGCACCTCGTGGTAATTTTTGGGTAAAGATTTCTCCTTTTTAGCTATATACAAAAGGAAAAATTACAGTCATTTTCTCAGGTCCCCTCTACACGGTTTATTGGATCACTCCATGCAGTGATAACTGCTTTTTAGGTGGCAACCTGTCAACATTACATAGAGTAGCAAACTGAACCTTGATCACTCAAGACACAGACTTAGTTTTCCAGCAGCTACATTTCCTCTGCCAGCTCTTGACATCGGCTGAGCTTGTCCCCATCAGCAGCTGCTTTTAAGTGGTTAGGCAGGCTGTGTATATAATTTGTAAAGTAATTTGTAATTCTTTGAAATGAAAAATGTAACATGTAATATCATGAACCAGACACTCAATATACTTCTGTTGACTTTAGACTGGTTCCAGGCGAGGATTTGGAGTTTTAAATATGTTCCTATGACGTTCTATGACATGCTCTTCCAAACTGACTTTTCATAAGTTTATAATAATTGGACTTAAATTTACAGGATTTTTTATTTGTGAAGTTTTGCATTCTAAAGCCTCACTCTACTAAATGGGGCAGCCCTTTCTCCCACAGATAACTCTGTTAATGCTGTGAGATAAACAAGGACGGTACTTCCAAAAGAACACTAGGTTCTCCTATCTGCCTAACATCAGAGAGACACCAACCTTTATTCTTATGCCACAATATCTCCATTCATCACAGTGTTGTTTGGTTATAAAGGAATAAAGGCAGCTTAGAAGCCACAGCAGTCCCAATGGGAGGAAATGTGTGATTTAAATTTTAATTTAATGTCCAGATTGTGGCTGTTTTGATAAAAAACATGAGAAGGAAAATTCTTAGAGATGCCTTTAAATCCTTGCGGAGAGAGGTCAAGACCCGAGCTGTGACCCTAGCTCTGAAAAGCCAGGGCCTCCTTCTCTGCCTGCTGGTTATCCTGGAGACCTGCTGGAAGGCAGAGCACATACTGTATTTTCCCACCTTCTGACAATACACTTTCTTTAGATCTATGTGAGTTAGCCAAGGGTCTTTTTCCTGGGTGTAGTGCTAACATTGCATTTCTTTTCTGGTGTAGTCTGTGCTAGTTACCAAGCTTTGCTATACCCTTTCCACTGTTTCTCCCCTGGAGGATGAATCACATATCACAGGGGCTGATGGAGAAAAAGAAGAGGAGCTGCACAGAGGCATCTGATATTCTGGCAGAAGAACAACTGTTCTCATGGGGATCTCTGTGTACTGAACTTGGACAAAATGTATATATTCCATTTTTAAACCAAAAAACCTCAAACGAAACAAAAAGCAAAAATAAAAAATGCAGGTTTGCAGCTCAGTTTTGCTATCAACCACTACCTTTACCTATGCTTCCCTCCTTCTCTTCATAGCCCCAACAATCATGGCCTCTTTTGTTAGAATTTCTTTTTATAATGTATAATCTTCAACCTATACGTAGAAATCAATAACATCAGAATCCAGCCAGACTGGTAATGTAATCTACTACATAACGTGGCTTTAAGAATGTCAGCTCTCTGTTTTCAAAGTGGGCTGGAATTTTCTCTAATTGTTCATCTTATGTTGTATTTGCTGTTTTCTTTTTCTCCAAGTTTGGGTTTTTTTAATCCTATATGTGGATGAAGTATGATTATTTTTTTTCTAAATATCTACAGCGCATCAATTAGGTGAATAATGGACTAATACTTTTCAGTATTTTGATTTTAATTGCATGCATATATATCATGAAGCAACTAATATGGTTAGTTAAGCTTCCATGGCATCTGGATTTTGCAGTTGACAATGTTTTTATGTTTGACTGCCTGGCTTCACAGCAGAGTGACAACGAAAATACATTTAAACAAAAAGAATGAAGAAAAAAAATCTGGCTTAAATGTTTCGCCTTTGTCTTGTTTTGTTTAGGGTTTTGTTGTTGTCAGACAACATAAGCATGGTAGCTGTACAACAATCTCAGAGTATAATGAATTAATCCTCTGAAACCAAAGCTCTAAAGGCTCTGTGATTGTTTTTAAACTGCCTGCCAAGATCCCAAAGTATGACAATTAATGAACTTTAACATATGTGACAAATATCCTAATTGAAATAGGAGGGGTGCAGGAAGCATTAAAGAAATTATACTGGTATTTTGAAGTATCAGTTCTGAACCGTTCAATTTTATCTTTAATTGTTAGTTTTAGGGGATAGCCTGGAGAAGTTCAGTGACATTCAAAGTACAGTCGTAGGTGTTGTGGAGAACCATAGTGGGAGACAATACCTCCTTATGAGAGTTTTCAATGAAATCTCCAATCTTGCAAGTCTTCTCTATGTTTTTTGCAGACTCAGGGCCTAGAAGAAAAGAAATGGTGGAAAGCATAAGGAGATGAAACAGCTTGGTTGTACTTCACAAGCAGAGGAGGCAGGAGAGGCAGAAATAGGATACAGCTGTTCTGGTGCCCAAGCCCAAGGCACTACCTGGCAGGCCTTACTGACTCTTATCCTTTCAGCACTCCCATTCATAATGGGAATGTGATTGCAACTGTGATTAAAATGAAGTTATTTTGGGCAAGTTAAAAAAAGCCTAATCACATAAATAAATGATAAAGTGTAGTTCTTGCACAAATGTGGCTGGGATTTTCTTCTTTCTTTCTTTCTTTCTTTCTTTCTTTCTTTCTTTCTTTCTTTCTTTCTTTCTTTCTTTCTTTCTTTCTTTCTTTCTTTCTTTCTTTCTTTCTT
>VZRW01007483.1:48461-143786 GCA_013398125.1 Aegotheles bennettii | reverse complement strand
CCCTTCCCTTTCCCCTTTCCCTTTTCCCCTTTGCCTTTTTCCCTTTCCCCTCTGTGAAACGAAACTTCACAATTTTCCTAATCACCTTTCCCTTTTATCTATTTGCTTAAATAAAACTTGAAGAAAAAAGTGACCTTTACTGCTTTTTTTTCATTTGCTTTCAATTAGAAAATGCAATCCTTACAGCATGTAGAATTTGCTAATATTTAAAAGGATTCTAGACACAGTCCCTTAACTGAAGAAAAAATATTAGTTTTTAAACTAATCTGGGGAAAATTCATTTTCTACTACCCCTATTATTTTAGAAATCCTTAAGACCAGAAAGAAGATTTCTCTCAGAGCCTTTGCATATATTAATGAGAACAACACAAATATTTTGTTGTATGCCCTACCAATTGTCTGAGGCTGGTAGTTAAGAATGCTATTTGCCTCTGAAAATATACATTTTAAGTTATACTTGAAATTGCAATATTTTTCATTTAAAGATTAAACATTTTCAAGTTCCTTCAGATTATTTCAGAGAATCAGAAAACATGAGAGTGAGAAACAAAAGCACAACGATGCACTAGTAGTCATATTCCTTGGAAAAGAAGGAAATGCTACTTCTAAATAAAAGTTAAAAATAAAGGCAGAAAACAAGCCCAATTCTCTGGCATTCTTTGCCTGCCATCACTTGTATTTTCTCTAGCAAGAGACTTGAATCCTCAACAAATATGCAATTACTACTGCCATTTGTACTCTTCTAGTGCCTGGAGGTCTCAGTCAGGGACTGGGCCCTTTTGTGTGTGTGCTGTACAAACACACGGAAGAGCTCATTGTAAAACTCTTCTCGAGCAATAGCTGAGCAGAATATGAGACACAACTGGAGAGCAGACCAGGGGTGGTACACGGTCGGAGGGAGATGATTATGATCACAGCTGAAGGAGCAGTCAGTGGAGCCACAGACTAATCATTGCTGAAGGGCTTTTTGGCATTTAATCTATGCAGCCATCATTGGCTTATACAGCCGCCAGCACTGCAGTAAGTGAACATCTTTAATACGTTTATCTTCACACTCCCTCCCTGTGATAGGAAAGCATTAGCCTCATTTAACACGGCGTTCACATGCTGAGCTGGGTTGGGGTACCCCACCCCTGGAGAAGGGGGATACCCCCCCTTTCCTTCCCCAGCCCCACAGGGGCTCCCAGCCCAACCTGCCAGCAGGCAAACCTCTGCATGACCCCACAATGGCAAAGGGTTTCAACCCCAGATCTCCACCAGCTCCACAGAGCTGTTGGTTATGCAGCTCGGTTCTGTCCACATGCACTGTGCACTGGCTGTGGCAGAAGTGGAGCAGCCGTGATACCAGCAGCAGTGCTGACGGCCCAGCTGGACAAACCCCATTGATTTGCACATGATCACAATTGTGGTATTTAGATAGCAATGACAGTGGAAAACATTATGAAGGCCTATATCTTCCCCTTCTCTTCTTCTATTTCATATGGCATTTGAGAAAAATTAAGTATATATACATTCACAATGACAACTCCAAGTCTTGTGCTTTTTCTTGTATTTTTTTAATTATCTTTTTTCTTTAAAATAAATAGTAAAACACTGAAAGCTTGATAAACTGTTTATTTGCCTGATTTGCCAGGCAGGTGAAACATGAAACCACCATCTCCTCAAGGTCTCCAATAATTTCCAGTGCTTACCATTTTGAAACACATCCGTATGAAAACCTTATGAATATGAAATACTCTTCAGTTTAATTTTGTCTGCCTCCTTTCAATTTTAATAACTGATGATCTTCCTAAATATACAATGTAGATTAATTGACTCTATGGTTTAACTACAAAAAACAGAGGCGTAATCAATACCCTTTATCCAATTTATTAGGCCTGCATGACATTTAGGTAATTAGAAAGCAAAACATAAGGATCAAAAGAGCAGAATAATATATTATTATCAGTACAAAGGACTGTTTGTTTTCCCAAGTGAAGTGGTATTAAAATAGCTTGAAAGAGGTAAAAATAGAAAGTTTGGCAGATGCGTTTTGCCCTGTGTGCACTGCTGAATCCCTGTGCTTTCGAGGCTATTTCAAAGGTTTAATATAATAATTTAAGGCTCTTATTCCACACTGAATGGGAAAACAAACAAAAAAATCGGAGAACTTCATAATAAATAAGACAGAGGATTCTGGCTCCTGCAGTTTGCACCAGACAACATCCCCATTGGAACTGAAAGTCTGGGTGTACACATTTGGGGATTTCTGCCTTTCTCCCAAACTCCTAACTGTCCACTTAAAACTATAATGCCCATTTCACACAGATGACTATACTGAAAACCTTCTGTTGCCATCAGTTCCTGATGTACTGCGTTTTCATCATCCACTGCTAACATTCACCACAAACAAGTGCAAAGTCACCCGCTATTGCTTCTGCAGGGGAGCTGATGATTTCTGCATTGCTCTGACTCAGCTGCCCGTGCCTAACGCTGAGACATAAAACACCACTAAGTGACAAAATAAAGAAAGCTGTGCCCCTTACCTGGGCCTCCCTGTTTTTTCCATCTTGCCTTCCCATGTCCCTTTCCCACTGTACAGAGGGTTATTTTGTGCAAAATAGAGCGCAGCAATCTGATTATATAAAACTACGTGTGCCTGTCACCAGCTTTGTCACTGGCACGTAGCACCTCCAACGCTTTTCATTAGGCTTAGTGCAAATGTAGTGTGTTCCTGTTCTCCTGGAAGACCAGACATTTCATGAAGTTGTTCACGTTCAGTTCACTGACCCCCATCAAGCAGCTCGGGGAAGGCTGTTACTGCTCCCTGTGGTTGTGTTCTACTCAGTTTTTGCCTATTAGCACACGTAATATTGAGCACTGCGTGGCGTTTTATAATCTGGAAGACTACCAAAATTTTCTACTTTCTGTTGGCTGGAGAACCGGAGGCCAAGACACAAGTGTTGCTCTGTTCTATGTTGGCTTGATTTCTAGGAGTGATGTTTATGTAAGGAAATACAGTGGAAACAATAAGTATTTCACTGGAGAAGTCTGGAATTATATTTTAGTTTCACTTTCTGAACTCTTTTCAACAAATTGGGAGTTTTGTTTGGACTTGTTCAAAGCAGGAGGAGTAAATAACTTCTCTCCCTGTTGCTCCAGCTTATGTTTGCCAGAGAGAAAACATCCCTAACACCCAACATTTGTGTCTGCCAGCCCTCACATTGGCTCTAAGCATCTTGGCAGAGGTACTACCAGGCAGAGATACTACCAGCTTATGTCTGTGATATTTCTGCAAGCACAGAACCTTCAAACGCCTCCACATATTCGGCTTTATTTGGATTTGCTACCTTCATGGATGTGGAGCAAGCTGTATTTGCCTATTTCACCTCACTGCACTTTGCACTCAAAATACTCGGCAAGGGTAGTAGTTAGAATAACTCCCCCCTCCCAATCATACAAACACACATATTTGCATTTATTGAGCAAGATTTGATGTCAAGTTATCAGCCAGAGTACTAAAAGCAGATAAACAAGCAGAGCAAACATAAGTGCAATTCTAGGTTCGTTTGGTAATTGGATACGTTTCTAATTGCCCAGTGTCTGTGAGCTAGGCAACCTAAGGGGTTCTCCAGCCTTCGAAACTGGAGGTTTAGGATATCTATCAACACTACCCAGAGATTGTGCAACCTGAAAGACTTTCTTCATGCCCTTTGGAGCTCGAATTTCAGGTGTAAATGTGTCTATTCCTGGCAGTTCCCTGGAGAAGCCTTACCAACCCTCTGGGGGGAGGGTGATTTCCTCTCTGACATTATCATTTGGGCAGACATGGGTTGTGCAAATATTTACTAACGAGTCTGAGAGTGTGAAAGTTGAAAAGCTTCAGGTCCTTTGTTTTTAGCTTGCTGAACCCATGACTGCCTTCTGTCTCCACCTGGATAGGGCCTTTTATCTGGTTTATTGATACGTTCATGGTAAGCAGACTAGGCACTGGTTACACAGACTCACTGCAGAGGGTGAGACTGTGGCCATGCTGCAAATTCTTATAAAAAGAAAACATATGTGACATGAGGAATGCTTGTGACAGACTGAGCTTTAGGGGTGCGAAGCTCTGTGTAACATAGAGCCTTTAACATTTTCAGATGCTTTGAAAAATAGTGTTTTGCTTCTTCAGGGTGTTTTTACTTCTGTCACATTGCCACAGGTGGCCAAATGTAATTGTGTAACTACTAACTCATTTCTGTCAGGTTACTCTTCAACGTCTCTATTTTTTATCTGGTACTATTCTGGGAGTAAAATGTTATCTACTAGTTCAGAAGAAAAAAATCACCAAGATTTGCAGATGAGTGATGGATGAATTGACTGTCAAATTCTTGACTTAGAAGTATAAATTATTTTAATTAAGTATAAATACTTTGGTTTTCCTCTTTCCATTCAGTCTTTCTAGAATCAACTAGCTGCCCGCATCATATTCCTCATCATTTTTTGTGTCTGCTGTTTACAAAGCTACAAACTTGAGGGCTAGCTGTATTACAAATATCTTAGGCATTACTGAGAGCAAAATAAAAATGGCCTGGTGAGCAAGTTTAGTAGAGTTTAAAGTAAGTTTTTGTGTGACCTGCTGTAGTTAGCATCCAGAAGCAACACATCTGGTCAATTAACTAGTCATACTGAAATTTAACTGTAATTTTGCATATACGAGCAATATGATACAGCACAAGATCCTAGATCTTTCAGTGTAGGGCCTTGTCTAATCGAGTTGCATACAGTAGTCAGATTATGGGAGTACCAAGGCACTGCATCCAATATAACATTAGTGTTAGTGGTAGGCAGAATTCTGACAATTCATTATTAAAAAAGTATTTAACCACAGTAAATATTCCTACTTGTGAGTCACAACCAAGTCTTTCTTCTTCTCTCAAAGCCTCAAACGTAAGACAGAGGTAATAGTGTTAACTGATGTACCAACATGAGGTACTGGTGGCTCTTATGCGTTTTTAAACACACATCCAAATGTGGTAAAAGCTCCCTACACTACAAAGCAGTTCAAAACTCCTTTTCCTTTTAAGTTAAAGACACTGCCATTTTTTCTGACCAGAAAACAAATGCCATTTCAGGCTGATAGCACCAGATGCTATGGCATCATTATGGCTGTCCTGGGCATTAATGAGTTTCCTGTAGCAGAAGGCGATAGATGGTCAATGTAAGGAGCCTAACCAGTCCTGAAAATCTTGGCTGTTTATTGGTGTATCTCTATTGCTAGTCAATGAAGGTTAAACTTGTTTGTGAAACACTGAGGTGTTATACTCCTAGAGCACCACTGGTCTGTAATTCAAGTACTTATATTCCGAGAAATACAGAACTTTAAAATAATCAAGCTTCTATTGCATGAAAGAGAAACACATTTTGGTACTTAGCCACTGCAACCAGGCTCTATGTGCAGTCTCCCGCTCAGCTTGACAGTGGCAGGAACTGGTTTTCCAAGAAAATTAGGTTAATTTAATTTTAAGTATTAATACAATTAATTCATTTCTGGATTTTGCAACAGATTCTCTAAGGTTGTCAGTGAAACTAAATGTTCAGGCAAGTCATAATGAGACTCTTTTGTTATCTAAGAGGTAGCACACTGCTAGTCATCTCTTTCATTCAGGTATTTTGGCAAGATTGAATATTTATAAATTATTATACAGATCAGCAAAATCAAAAAGGAAAAAGTACCAGTCACCTGATCTCAATTTAGCCTTAATTACATAGCCTTCCTTAATAACAGTTATTCCCTAAAACAGGTTGCTGAGTAACATGTACCAGAAACTCAGGATGAAATATCACTGGTATTAACAAAAATGTTTACTCACATTTCAGTCTGCAATGACCTTTCCACAGAGCAGTCATACAGGAACTTTTACTGTGTGTAGACGTTTTGGAAGATCCTATCGACAAGGGTATTGAGAAAGGAAATGCATTAGATATGTTGTGGTCTGTTAATGAACTATCATCTTAAATTGGTGTTAAAATGTTAGAAATGCTGAACAACATAAGTCTACTGTACACAGTGTACTCAGTGCCACACTGAAGTTTAAACTTGAGTTCCTTCTAGCTATCATTATATCTTTCCTTTATTTTCTGTGTTTTCTTTGTTTTTAAGAGTGTGTGGATATGCAGAAAGCAGTGATTTTATGCTCAGATTTGCTTTAGGTTTTTAACAGATTTGGAAATACACCCTGTGACTTTAGATAGAAACCTTAAATTTATTCTATCTTAGTTTTTGTTTTGATTCAATTAAAAAGCAACTAGCATTTTCAGCTACTCCAAAACATTCATTTGTTTGAAGACAATCACATCTTTTCATTTCACAGTCTGGATGACACTGGGTTAATGAAACTGGAGAATCTTTCTGAAATTTTTTCATGGTTTACCCTGGCTTGCTGTTGATTTTACAAAAATCAGTGTTCTCTCTCTTTTTGGATAGGGGAAAAAAAAAGCCAAATTTTAGCTTGAGGTGACAAAAATAACATTATGTTCACTTAAATGTATGGGCATCCCAAGATGAGACTTCAGACTTCCCAACTCACACCAAACAGGACTGTCATCTGATTTTGTAATGGTAGGTTTGCTTTGACTGTAGTTTCCAGGCACTCAACCTTGTGTCGATCACAGCTCAGAAGGAACAGATCCTACCTCTAACTCTGTTTCTCTAGGTATTATCAGATGACCTGTCAACCTGCAGAGAAACCATCAGTTTGGGTTTTTTTTTTACATAAGCTTGTATAGGATGAAGAATTTCTCCCTAATGAGAAATTATTTAAATAAATTTAGTCATCTTTGCCTTCACTTAAAATATAAATTTCTGTAACTTATTCATTGCAAAAAAAAAAAGCAATGGTGACTAATGTTGATTGTACTGTGAGGTTCTCAGCAGATAATTATACTTAAATATGTGGGTTTAAGTTTAAATAATTGTAGCAAATTAATGCAAACGAATAATGTTGTTTCTAGACGGAAGTAATTTCTTGAGGGAAGTACTGTGGCAGTTGCTTCTTTGATTTCTACTGTTTGCCTGAGAACGTATTTTAAATTGTGACACTAAGTAAAAGTAAATGATAGAAAGTGGGTGTGAAATTAAGTCTGATCTTATTTTTTGGAATTCAAGTGCAGTCTTCAACAGACTTCCTTTAAACTAGTCCAAAAGAAGAATCAGGCCTTTTGTCTTGACATCAAAGCAACTTTTGAACCTGACTTTGCAAAGGAGGTTTTGATATACCATGTGGGATTACAAATAGCAAGCATGAATAGGTCTGCATCTAAATCACTGTAATTGCTGTCTGTGAACAGATGCATATTCGGGAGCTGCAGTATTTTGGACAGTGACCATATTAAACTTCTCCCCTCAGATTAGCTCATAGAAGAATATAAATTACAAGTCAGTTATTGTGGAGTGCTTAGGGACATGCAGGGCAGGCTCTACATAAAATGTGTTCTGTGCCCACCTCGAGACAGCAAATCTGCTGTTTGCATGAGTGTCTTATGACAGTTCTACTGCACCTGAAAATGATGCAGAGTGAATGTAATGAAGAACAAAAGAAACAAGCTGTCCTCCTTGTACTAAAACACAGCAGAAAGTGGTAGGAAACACTCTATCAGTAAAAATGGACTCCTGATTGATCCTTCTCCAGAGGAAAAAGGGAGGAAAGAGTTGTTCAAGAAATTGAGACAACTTTCAATGTACAGTTAATGATTTTATTTTAATTTTTGTATTCTTGGTTTTAATTTGTCCTTCTTGTATTCCTAAAGATACTCTAACCAAAACTTAAGAAAATCCTAGCGAAGTCCTCAAGTTGTTTGGATTTGAAAAATGAGTACAAGGTGTGTAATATATTGACTTAACCCATGGAAGCTCACAAATGTTAAGTTTTTCAGACTAATTATCTTTTCACAATGTCTTGTTCTGTTTAGGTTTTAGCTGCAAAGAGTCTGGTGAACCAAATAAGAATATTTATGATACTAATGAAACAGTGAAGCTGAAAAGAAAAAAAGCATCCACAAGCCAATGGAATAAAGTATGAGGTAAACTGACAAATCTTTTTATTGTACAATGAGCTTGCAAACATAATGCTCTGTGGCAGCATTGGAAGAACAAATAAAAAAAAAATCACCAACAATTGTTAAGAAACAATATAAAAGCTTACAAAATTCATGCAATTATGCCCAGAGTTAGGTGAAATCAAAGGCTTGGGCAATCTAGGCTAACTAACACTGGAGAGTCACGGGTTGAATGTCAGTCAGTCATCATGTATTAGTGCCAGTACATCTCTTTCAAGACATCCATCCATCCAGACACCCTTCAAAAAGTGAGTGAAGATTTTAAGTTTTCCCTTCTGCAAAAAAGAAAGTTATCTTTTTTTTTTTTTAAGTTTCTGAAACTCCAATAAACTTTACAATCATTAACTTTCACAAGATTCAATAGATGTAGGCAGTATTATACAAAGTGTTTAGAAAAATTGTGGCAAACACTTACAAGGTGAATTGTGGAATGGTTTGAACTTTTAGCACTCTGTCTATTCTAGTTCCATCTAAGTGCTTCTAGGAGGCTTGCCTTGAAACTAGCCTTTTCTAGGACTCAAGAATCTTACCTGTCTTTGTGGCAGGTGGCATTAGGGGTCTTTTACAAAGAAAAACAGAGTTCAGAGGGTAGATGAGACAGCTCGAGGTTCAGAGCTCTTTCACACTGCATGTGACTGCTGTATGTTTTGGATTTTGCTGAAGAGTGCTGTATATGTCAAAGTTTTCCCTAATAATTATAGCAAATTGTCTCCAGAACTGGCCCTGGAAATACTCTAGATCTCATCTCCTGTGGGCAGGTACCGATTTTGGCTTGGACAGCATTCCTGGGGCATTACCTGCAGCAGTGCAGATGTATCCATAAGGCTAGATTTTCAGAGGGAGTGAGCACAAAATGTGTCAGGAACACCCAAAAAAATTAAAGGGGAAATTTATAATCCTGTCCAAACTGCCAGAAGGCATCAAAGAATGAAAACAGAAAGCTCTGTTTTGGAGCAGTTCTTAGAAAATGTGGTAATAAGAAATACAGCTAACAGTTCTGCATTAATGGAAGTTTGATAGCTTTGTAAAATTTTGGTTGCTCCAAAGAGGTTTTCTGTTTTGCTGCCATTAGCAAACTTTAAGCAGTGACTGGTATGTAAATGAAGTGATAAGTTTAAAAATTAAAAGAAAGGAAAATACTGTGTTCTACTTGCAATAAAGGCTCATAATATTTTGTAATCCTCACATTTTTTGTTTATGTTCCTTACGGGCATATAATTAACCTTACTGGTTGTTTTTTTTAATGCCTCTTTGAATAGTAATTTTTCACAAATGTGGGCCATGAGACTGAGATGGATATCCCCTGCATAAAAGCACAAATGTGATGGTTTTAGTGTTGTGTGGTAAAATATTACAGGGCTAACTAGGTTTATTATTCACTTTGGAAGGCAAATACACAGGTGTATCCAATTCTACTTTTTATTTTTTCAATTTTATTTTGACAGTCTTAGTGTTTTTTACAAATGTTAAAAACTTGATTTTTAAATGCTTGTCCTCATGGAGCAGGCTTCAAATCGGTGACTAAATTCAGATAGCAGAAAATTTCTTTAACATACAAGAAACAGGTACTAGTTAGACTTTGGGAGGTGAAAAGGTATGGCTATTCTTGGAAAATCTTCAGGCAGGAAATCTTGCCCCTGTCTGAATAGTGTGAAAGGTCAAAAGAAGAGATTTTCACTGTGTATAAAATTGGATATTTAAAGCCTAAAGTAGTTTTCAAATTTCACTTGGTTGAGTGTAGCATAGGAAATGGCTGTTTTTTTGAAATGTGATTTGTCTGAAATAGTGCTGGAGAATGTAACTGAGCAATGAAGTAATTGTCTAAAATCTTTTTTGAGTGGTGCTCATACTACTCTAAGCCTAGTTAAAACTATCCATGGTGAGTGTTTTAAAATGAAAAGCTAAAAAAAAATGTGTCTAGCTAGTCCTTGAAAGAGGACACCCTAAAAGCTTACCAGTGCACTGCCAAATCAAGGCTAGTGTGAAATAGCCTGAATACTGTTGCCTTTTGGTAAACAGTCCATAAAGGCTAAATAATTTTCTCCACCTACTCTAGCCTACGTCCAGTTATGTTAATTTCTTTTCCTTTGGACATTTCTTTCCTTTCCTTGTGTATCCAACTTCTATTAGTAACAACAGAAGAGAAGATATTTGAGATATCTTCTCAATATTTGCCCAATATTTGAGATACTGGGGCAATTGTAAATGGCTGAACAGTTCTCACAACAGGTTTGAGAGCTTAGGGAGAAGTCATGTTGCCAGTGTGACTTGCTGGCTTGCAGTTTTTGGCAGTGCAGCAGGGTTCTGTTGTGACAAGTGAAGTCTGAAACTATCTTGATGTATACGTGTTTCCTAATCAAACCTCTTCTGACTTCCAAGTATCTGTGTCAGGGGCAGATAAATCCTAGCTATTTCTCCCTGATGAGTAAAGGGGAGCAGAAGCAAATATTGTGGGCAAGGCTGGGTATGGATGAACACAGCTTGTTCACCTCTGACTGGACAAGACCTGTGTGCAGCCTTTTCCCAGGTGCAGCAAAGACCTTCCTTTAGCTTTGATTTATCACACAGTAGGATGAATCTGGTGACAGAGATAACTACTGCGCTTTCCTCTGTCTTTCTTCATGAACTACAGGAAGACTGCAGATGAGTAGCCTCCCTTGAAAATCTACAGGAGGATCTGAAAAGTAGATCAAAACGGCCCCCTTCTCTTCAGGCAATGTTTCAGAAGAAAAAAAAACAAAACCAAAACAGGTAGTTCTTGATAGGAAAGTATCTACTGCTCTACCTCCAAAGGGCACAACTTATGACTAATGGTTTCCTACTGCTTGGCACTAGTTTGTGGCTTGTTAAATGTGCTGCTTTTAGACATGCTGCTGATTTTTTGCATATTAGTTGTTCTAAATCTTATTATGAAATACCTCATGTTCTGTATGCAACATATTGCCAACTAGAACGCCTAACACAGATTAGGGAGGGGCAGGTGCTTAGAAGTTACAGACCTTTACTTCTGGATAAACAAGTCCTTTACTTGGTAGGGACCCTTAATCTGACTGAACCTATTCTCAGCTCTGTAAAGAAAGGATAAAACCAGCATGTTAATACATGCTCACTAATATATGCAAACAATACCTTTCCGAATCCTGCTTGTGACAAAGCTCCCTTAGAAAAATCACCACTGGTTTTGGAAGGTTAAATTACAGCTCTCACCATAAGCTTCTATTACTGAACCAATGATTATGCCAGTAGTAATCATAACCATTTAGGTATGAAGGCCTGTAGCCAAAATGTTGATGCTACTCTTATTGTTATATGACTTTTCCTGTGTTTCCAAGAAAGCTTTGCTGTGCTGAGAAAAATCTCCTGACCTAAGCTTTTAAAAAGATTGGCAGACTGTTCTGAGTGGGAGGCTGCATGAGAGCAAAGGATAAATATTTGCAATACAATGGAGATAAAGAGGAGTCTGGAAATATTACTGCAGCATCAAGCTTTTATTTTACTTTTGAATTGGGTAAGTGCCAAAAGGACTAAATCAGCAGAAGGAAAAGAAAAGTTACTATCATCAGGAGTACAAATTTTACTCTGAATATAACTCTTGCAATTTTTTCTCTTCTGAACTTGAAGAAATACTAATAGAAAAAAGTGTTGTGTTTTTAATTCCAACACATATATATATGCCTTTATAATTTACATAAGTATTGTAGTGGAATATTAACTTTCATTATTTATGAATCTATTGAACTTTGCAAGGATGTACTGACAGTTGAAGGGTTATAATTTTAAAGGTAGTTCAGTTCACATCATAAATATCCTAAAAGGTCACATACTACCTTACAGTAACATCTGAAGGAGAAGGGGCTTAAATTCAGAGTTGTTTCTGTCAATTCAGAAAAAGTTTCACCAAAATTATCATAGTAGAAATCAAAAAGTACAAATTTATCACCCCATGGGAATATTTTTATATGTGTTTTTGGGAAGTGCTGTACTTCCATGGATATAATGTTACTGCACAGAGTCCCTCCTCTTGGTTCTTCACTCTGAGGTTAGCAAAGAACAGAACTGAGATCCCAACGTTCAGGCTCAGGCTACCTTCATACAGCATGTCCATTGCCATATTAAAATCCACTGGATTCTTAACACCTTTGTTTCTGAAATCTACCAACCCTTGAATAAATAAAAAGAGGCACCCAGCATTTGCTGGCAATCAGGTCAGCTTTACATTGTAGAAGGAGAGGAATCAAAAATGAAACTTACTGTTTACTGCCTGTAAAATTTCTTGTAAACTCAGTTTTATGCATTGTGCTATCTTCCATAATAAAAAGTACTAGCACAGATTTATAAGAACTCTTCATTCCAAAGATGCAAAGGAGACTGACAAATACAAACTGATGTATTTTGGCCAGATTATTAAGTTTTCCTGAGAGAGTTTGAAACAACATGCTACATTCACATACATTGTCAGCAACTAGGAATATGACCCAATGTCTATACGAGTCATGGGCAGACATATTTTGATTCACCATTGTTGGCATGAAAGTTAGAAACACCCTATTTTTTATTTCAGCAGTTCATAAAGGTGAGGCTCTCACACTGCATCAGTATTCTATGTAGTTTAAAGGACCAGTCTGCTGATTCAGAACAAAACATTAGATTGGTCTTTAGTAGCTGCTTGCAGCCTTTATGCTGTGTGTAGTGTGTGCTAACAGAGCAGCCGTCAAGTAGAGAGCCTGTATTATACTGTCTGGCTTTGAACAAACTTGGCTATTCAAATATGGGGAGCTGAAGTATATCTATTCACAAAAAAAGTTGGCAAAATTGTTTTTTAGGGAGATACATTCTTTTACTGTTTTATTATTCTCATTATCATGCTAAAGACAAATTCTCTCTTTTTAGCAGCAGAAAGCATGCACATCACTTGCAAATTGCAAGATTTTTCACTTGGGGTTAATTAAAATGCTATAAAAAAAAATTAAAAAAAATTAAGCCTGTGGTTGTCTTTTTTTTAACCTCTCATAATTGAAAGCAAGCCCAAGTAACCAATGGGTTCTCAGAGGTGATGGTATAAACTGCTTGTGCTAAGGGAACAGCAAAGACAAATACAGGGCTGTCCAAATGAAACTCCAAAGGAATTTAGGTAAATAAATGCAAGAAATCAAGATGGAGCCACAACATCAGATTTCCTTAGGAAGCAGTGTGTGATGCAAACCCACAGACTTTATTGAAAATCTGTGCTTTCTGACTCCTCTTAACTATTTCAGAATCAGGATTACACCCACAAGCTTCAATGGGACTACCTGTTAGATGGACAAAGGATGACAAATCTGGTCCTAAAGTGGCAGACTCTTGATGAATGTGCATCTTAATTTTCAGTGACATTTATTTGAGCAAAACATATGTACAGAGAGAATAAAATGCCAAAATGTGTTGCTTTGCCAGGTTGCCACAGTTGGAAGTTTTCAGTAAATTTCCATGTGTTTGTTCATAAATCCTCCATTTTGAATAAAACATTATTTCATTTTTAGAGTAGATTTGGAGTCACAAGCCCTTAAGGCTAAGCTATATCTTGCTTTTTTTGAAACACCTGTGAAAGAAAGTGATTTCTTTACTTTTGTCTAGGTATCTGCAAGAAATCTGAATTTTCATGTAGCTAACTTACTTGCTGTACAAATTTACATTTTTTAAAAGCTCAGAGGCAAATATCAGATCAAAGGTCTTAAATGTTTACTGCCAGAAGTAGAAATGAGCTTGGTTAATTGTTAAACAACTGACAATTTCCCAGGTTATTCAATACATCACAGGAGATAAGAAACCCTGACTAGGAACTCAGAAATAATTGAACAGGATAGATTACAAAAGCAAGCTTAAAATTCGAAGAACATAAGAGAGGAATTCCCTCTAACTTGAAGACTGTTATCTTTATATTTCATTATAGGGTTTTTATGGTATCATTCTACGGTGTGTTTCAAAGCTTGCTGAAGTTACTGAAAATACAGTGATATTGCAGTTAGTATTTGGAATTAAAATATTATTAATTAATTAGATAACTTTACAGTAGTTGAGAGAGACCTACGTGCTCTAATTAAAATTTAATACTGAGAAACAATAACAACCAATTTTAATTAGTATTAGATTGCTCGATATTACTAGTTGACACCAGCTCCTTCACATCCTTAACAAATGATTTCGTGATGCAGCTCACATAGCACAGCAAGTCCTGAACTAACAATGCTGTGGCTGTTTCATCTGTCAGAAATCATGTACAAGTCAGGGGGCTCCGTAACAGCTGTACAGAGAGTCACAATATTTGGAAATCAACACTATACTTTTCTTGGTTAATAAAATCCATTCCCATGTGCATCTATTAACCTCTCACCCTCTAAATCTGTGTCCTCTATCAACTCAACCTGCAAACTCAATCAGACAAGTACCTAGGATGGTAAGGCGAGCCACAACAGCTCTCAGCAAGGGGCTGTGCTCTCTCACCACAGCTACTAGCAGATGCCCAGAGACGATATAAAGGCATGGAAAATATACTGTTCATACCTCCAGAATATTCTCTCAGTATCCACCACTATAATCAGAATCCACATTCTTGCCTGGATGTTGATAGTGTCACATAGAAGCTTTTGGAAACGTTCTTACTCTATTGCCCCTTTCAAATCATGGGCAGTGGACCTCTTGGTGTTTTGAACCAAGCCCCATTGCCCCCATGAACAGCCACTTTTCCTTCTGTCACTACATTCCTAAGGTCACTCCCCTCTTGGCTTTATTGGACCAGTATGAATTTTTTGGTGACTATTGGCTTCTAACTACAGGTTCCTTCTCCTTTTCTGTAGCAATATTTCTAGCAATAAGCAGTTGTTGTATTTTCAGTCCAGGAGGTAATTCTATAGTACATCAGTTTAAACATAGTCTCTGCTACTTGATGAAAAACCTTGAAGTTGCAAGGAAAATTACTGTAAAAAACTGGAAGGTTAGAATATTTTGCTTACCAGTTATTTTATAAAGTTTGAAAAACTGCAGCATCTCAAATTAAGTGAGGGTTCAGTCTCATAGAAAGCTGAGTGTTTTTCTGCAGAAGCTTATAGAAAAAATTGTAGGCAATTTAGTTACAAAAAGAAAACCAAAGCCTTTGAAATGTCACACTGGCAAAGCCTTTTTTTTTATAATGTAGCATGGCTACTATAGATCATATGCTCTACCTAGATAGATAGAGATTATAGATCTATCTATATCTGTATCTGTCTATTAATCTCTACTTCTAATCTCTATCTGTATGTTATCATAGAAAATATTAAGAAAGCAAGGAAATTAGGATATATAAAGTATTTGTAGTGCTCATGGTTATTATCTATCAGCAAGTTTATTACAAAATCTTATTTACTAAGAAAGGAAGAGGTGTCTGGTCCAAAAATCGTGGATTCTGTAGTGCTATTAGTCTGATGGCACATACTGTCCTCACCTCCTGCTAAATCCTCTGTGTCTCATCAGCAATCACCTGCATATCCTTTTGACTTACTGGAGTTATCAACCTTCTCACCTGTTCTCTTCTAACATTTCCTCTTGCTCCTTATATTTCAACCACCTTTTTCTCTCAAGTTAGACTCAAGTACCAGTCTGTATAATAGAGTCATTTTAACTCACAGCAACGGTTCTTGAACTGTACTTAGATCTAGATCAGTGGCTTCTGAAAGAGAACATGGGTCCCTCAGAGCTGCTGTATACAGTTATATCACCCTGTATAAAGGTATCACCTTCTTTTCTAAGCTATGTTCTTATCCAGTAATAAATCATTAGGAAAGTTATATAGGGTATTTCAAAAGCTCTTGTAAACTAGAAAACTTCCAAAACGTAAACAGGTTAATCACTGTTTCCAATTTCTCAAAATATCCCATTAAAGATATGCTATTTTAAACAGACATGATAATTTCTGAGCTCCAAATATGTTTTCTTTTTGATATTTTTGCCAATATCAATCCGATTAACATTTAATCACCCGTATGACTGTAAAAAGCTGGACATTTGCATTACTGAAGGAGATGTTAGTAGATGTAGGAGATCCAATAAAAGCTCTTTCTAAAATCTATGTAATGAGAGGATGAAAGACAATTTTATCAAATACGCATTGTCATTAATCAAAATAAAGTTAAAAATACATGCCAACTTTTAATGTACATGATGAGTGAAGTGATGACATTTTAGAAACTTTTTTAAAATATATTAGCTTCAACATACTGATCATATGGTAAACTATTAATTCTTGCTTGCATCTTGCTTTTGCTAGTTGGGTAAGTGTTTAATTTTCACCACATATATTACCTGTTTGTGTTCATAACAACCTCTCTGCCTTGGGGAAGATTGACTTGTTATCTTGGCTGACAGTCTCATATGGCAACTAGAGCCAAGAAAGCAGCAGCAGCGTTGGGGATGTTTTCTTCAGAGGAACCTACTAATGTCCCAGAGAGGACACTGCCTTCCTACTGTACAGACTAATCATAGCAAACACATGCCCCAATGGATACACCTCCCCCAAGAAGCAACTCACACAAGGCTGCAATACTCCCAACACTCTCCTTTGTCCTGTGCGCCCACACGGGGACCCTCCTGTCCAACACTCCTGGAAGCAGCCTTCCTGCAATGTGGTCTGCAAGGACAATCATTGTTGCCAACGACATGCAAACACAGCTGTAACCTTTGTTTGTAGGGAGGATGACTACAGGCAACAGTTCAGTGTACTCATGTATCTTCAGACAGAGGCAGTCTTTTCTCGTTGCTGTGTTACCTTCACAGACACACCTGAGAAGGTGCAGAAGCAGTTTTACCCTCTTGGAGACTGCCCAAGAAGACAGGGGCTGGCAAAGGAGGGTTTGAGGATGTTTGCACCAAGACCACTGTCTTCAATTTTTCCTGGAGAGCTTGGAGATGCTGTGGGCACATGGAAGACCCCCACAGGCCTCCACACTGCATATATTCTGGAAACCCACTAGTCAACCCTCACTAATTTTATTGAAGAGATGGAAATTGCTTCTGGGAGCTTCTCTGAGCTGAAGAGCAGAAGGCAGATCTTTGGCATAGTCTCTCTGCCCCTCCTGCCTGACCTATTTCTGATTACATTACTTTGGAGTTGGGATTCTAAACAGAAATCCGATTTTTTTTCTTTTTGTATGACCTTATCTTAATCTAGGCACCAGGATATTTAAAATGACTATATTCCTCATTTGTAGCCTATGCCTAAATATGCAGCTTGTGAGAAGGCTTTTCTTGGAATTGACTGATTAGGAATTAAATATTTAAGTTTTTTTTTTCTATTTGGTTCCTAACCAGAGATGGAATTACTTTGGAGTAACTTATTCTGAAATAAAACATATAATATTAAGTGTTTTGTTTTATTCCACAGTAGGTTAATTTCTGTGCACTTCATAAGATCATGCTAGCATTTAATCAGTTTAAGGCTGAATTTGTAAAACATTAACACATTAAGAAATCTTTATATATTTATTATTTGAAATGATCCCAAGCAGCAGAGAAGTTTTGATTTCAAGTATGGACTTTCACAAAGTTCAGGGTTGTCAGAATCAACAGTGTTGGTTCAATCCATTCTCACGACTATATACAGAAGAGATGGAGTGACTCACAAAAAGAGCTTTCAAGACAAACTATAGCAATATATTTCTAGAAAGTAGATAGTTTCTTTTCAATTGTCAGCTTCTCACTATGATCAAAAAGAGTTCAACAGCAGTGATTTGTAGCACTCTTCATTTTCATCAGTTTCACAATTCATCAGTTTCAAACCTAAATAATACTGTATCCCACTGCAAATGTTCCTATAATACTTTCCTTCTCTAGTGACCTGATCTGCAGAACTACAGGGGAAAAACCCCCACTGTTCAGCACTAAATATAAATCCTGCATGAAACAGATGTCTTCCCCTTTATCTTTTCCATTGCTTTGTTATTGCATTTAATGATCTGTCTATGATTTCCCTTATTTTATTTCTTTTAATAACCAAGGAAGGCCAGACAAATCCACTGTAATACACTCACCTCTTTGAAGTCTCCCACTTGATAATTATAGATAAAATGATGCTAAAGAATATTAAAAAAAACAAGTGTAAGGAAGCAAACGTGCAATGTATCTGTAATATTATACTCCATTGTACCTTACTGCTTATTATAACCCTCCCTCTTTCAATGTCATACAAGAACTCTGGGACACCAATTGGTGTCAAATTTTATTATTGTCATTTTATGGTGTAATTTCTGCATATTGCTGGAGATATTTCAAACACTGAATTTTTATTTTAAAAATGTTATTTAAATAAAAAAAGAGATTGATACACCCGGAATGCTTGTCTGCTTTCCCAGTGCTCATCTCTTTAATACTTGATTGATATAATCTTTAGGTCTGGTTTCCAAAAGAAATGAAAAAGCAAGCAAGAATTTGAATGTCCTACTTTCCTTGAAATCCTTGTTACTGCCTTAGTGTGTTGAAATTCTTAGCATATCCTACAGAGTCTTTCAAGGCATTGGCTTCCTTATCCATGTCAGAATTCACCATGTATCTGAGAATTATCCCCTGCATCTCTTTGTTCTCCATGACGATGGGTTTCACAATACCATATCAGACTTCATCCTTCAGAATGTAGGCCCTCAGCATTTATTACAGCTGTATTTGAAATGTTTTTATTTCCTGCACAGAATTATGGCCAAGTAATAAGCTAGACTCCTCATGTTCTACAAGCAGCGGGTAAGCTGAGAGGGGACTGAGTTCAGAGGAAATGCACAAAGTCTGTCTGGAATGGAAATCAATTCCTGCAGAAATCCCATGGATTTAGAGAGCACCTCATCACCCCCCCTAATATCTCCCCTCATTCAGAGAACAGGGGTGCTACAGCAATTTGCTCATAGGTCCTTGAACTTGTACAACTTAGTATAATTCAGATATGAATTCTATATCTATATAATTTAAAGAAGCAAATTTTACTAGAGGAGATCCTTTAGGGGTCCCATTGTGAGGTTCTATTAGGCTGAGTCTGTTCTAGGTTGTAACAGAGGCCAGAGTCCACTCCCTGAGCCTGCATCAGGTGGTGTGGCCAATTTGCGTTGTTATACCCGAGCTTTCTTCTGTCCAAAACAGGATAATCACATGATGGTTCAGAACAATCTCTGGCATGTGGTATCCCCTGAAGTGTGCCCAGCGTAAGGAGACGGTGCTGATAATTAGCATATACTGCCCAAAAGTTAGATATGCAGCGTGAGTTCAGTAAGAAGAATCACGTTGTTTTCCAGGTGCAGGGCAAATTATGCAGGGATGTTTAAAAAGTCTTAAAAATAAGAATTTCTCAAAAGTTATCTAAATGAGAGGTACATAAATCAAAGGACAGTTCATGTTGGAAGGGAACCCAGGAGGTCATCTTGTCCAACCTCCTGCTCAAAGCAGGGTCAGCTTTTGGATCAGACCAGCTGTTCAGAGGGGGGTTTTAAGTCCAGCTGCCTTTTGACTACCCCCAAGGATGGCGAGTGCACAGCCACAACTGTTGAACCCCTTCTCCAGGCTCTCAGCCTCTCCTCACAGGGCAGGAGCTCCAGCCCCTGACTGTCCTGGTGGCCCTCTACAGAACTCGTGACAGTTTATCAATCTCTTTCTTCTGTTGGGGGGGCAACAAAACTGGACATGGTCTTCCAGATAGGGTCTAACAAGTTCTAAGCAGAGGGGATGAGCCCTGTCTTCCCGCGAGCTCCTGGCCGAGTCCCTGTGGGTATGGCCTGGGAGGCCGCTGGCCGTCTCTGCTGCCAGGGCACTGCTGGCCCGTGCCCAGCTCGCTGCCCACCAGGCCCCTTTGGGCAGAGCTGCTCCCCAGGCAGTCAGGGTCCAGCCTGTGGCTGCTGGGGCTCGTCCTGCCCGGGGCACGGCTCTGCCTTCTGCCCTGATGAATGTCACCGGGCTCCGGTGGCCCCTTCCCTCAGCCTGTTTGGGTCTCTGACCTCGGTGACAGCACATGCCCTTCCTCCAGTGTTTCAGTTAATTTTGTTGAAGAAATTTCCTTTTTCTCCTTGAGATTCCTCTACTATTCTTTCTTCTTGTGTCCTTCTCTCTTCTAGGCCTCCATCATTTGTGACGCAAATCCAATCGATGCTCATTGCACTCCTCCAGGTGCTTTCCAGCTTTCACTAGGCTTGGTTGCCTGTGAGACTATGTCTCCTGACACCTCTCAGGGCATGAAGCATTTTCTGCTATTTCAAAATGTTGTCTGAGCTATTTGTTATGGTATGAAGGGGGATTCACTGGCGTGATTTAATAGTTGTTTAGAAAAGAAGTAGAAAAAAAAGTTTTAAAATCTGTGGAAAATAACCATCCAGCTTTCAAAGGAGATTTTAGAGAATGAACCTTCTATCCAACCTGAGCATCCTTTTGTGATAATACAAGCCCTTCACTGCTACTGGCAATATCTGTTCCTACAAGATCTGAAATAAACTACATCTTTCAAGCTGGAAAACTGATAGATTGGATTGGCAGTTTGTGAAAGTACAATATACAGAAGAAGGCAAGAGTTAGATATATTTGCTGACATTTCATCTTTGTTCTTGTATTTGTTAGACTGACAAATAACTGTGGAATGCAGATGCATAAGGAAATCTATTTAAAGAGAACAGTGAATCAGTGTTTGAGACTGATGTTACATATGATGACAATTTCCTGGCTCTCCACAGTATTTCTATTGTCTGAAACACTGTTCTGTATGTCATTTCCCATATCTTGTTTTCCTTTACCTCAAGTCCCCTCTTCCCTAGTTTTCTTATAAAATAAAGCACTCTAAAATATACTACTTATACAATTCTGTTCTGTTCTCTTACATTGTCATTAGTGTCCTCTCTCCCACACATATGCATCTTTTGCACACACAAAATTTTAGAAGTGAGAGCAGTAGCTTGGAGGTCGACATCAAGCCATTCAATCTGCTTCCCCAAGGAGGGTCATTGTTTGCTGCACAAATAGAGATGCATGTGAATAAAGACGTTAATGCTTCATTATAACTACAACAGAATAATTGGTACTCTAATTTACATCCTCCCAACACTGTCTATCTATCAAGATGTAATGAGATATTTAACATGTTGTTTTCCTATGTATGCACATGTTTTATACATAACAACCTCTTCAACCTCAACTTAAACCAGCACTGTACACTACAATTAGAGTCTTTCCCCCATACTTATCTTAACATATGTCTAGGCAACCCCACTAAAGTCAAATAACATGTGCTGGATATAAATCATGACAGAATAAGGCCATGAACTCTTATTTTGGTATTTTATATTATTTCACTTTCTTGAAACTACAGATACTTCAGGAAAATGGATTTTTAAAATGAAAAACCTATTCATTCTTCTAGGTAGATGGCATAATACTTATAAATGCTTTCTTCACATTCTTATTCAAGCCAGCAGGGTAGGATATGGATCAATATATGTTTTCAGTGGCTCCTGATTTTATTTCTGCTGAAGTCAGTAGGTGTGTTGCCACTCATTTCCAAGAGTGCAAGATGGGGTCCAAGTAGGTGGAATTCATATCACTCCTGTCTATCTCTTTTTTAGGTGCACAAACACTCCAGAAATCTTGACATACCTTTGACTATAAATAAACTGTATTCAGAAACATGGAGTTCTCCATTATCTGAAAGTTCATCCATTACACAAATGCCTCCTTCTGGATCTTCCATCCAAATGGCTGCTCTTGAAAATAATCTTTCTTGGTAAAATTTTTCCTTGTTCCTGATGATATTAGCATCTGCTCTTTTCATGGCAGTAAGAGGTTTTCTACCTTCTGTGTCTCTTTTGTGCAAAGAACTACAGTGAACAGAATATTTGTATACTTAGCAGAGACGATGCATGATAGCATCAGGGATGAATTATAATAGGTTATTCTCTCCAGCTTCCCTGGCACTTTCTGCACTTTCTGACATCTGACAAGCACCCCAATTTTCCAAGATGCTCTGTTATTTCAAATTCAAAAAACAGAATAATGAAATTATTTGGATTAAAAGAGTGACTAATTAAAAAGAATGAAGAATGAGCACTACTTTGAGAAACATTAGGCAAAAATAACCCCAACTATACTGAGACTGATGGGACTATTCTATTTCATAAGCATACTGCAATATATTAACAAAGTAATTTTAACCCTCACTTTAATATTGTTTCTTTTCCTTGAAAAAGGAATCTGTCTCCTGCAGAGAATTACACCAACTGTAGTTTAACTGTAGTGAAGGGGACCTAGTGCATCCAGTTCTTTTGGATCTCTCATATGCTTGTCTGTTAGCTGCTTAGACATCAGCAAGTAGCAAACAATTTTATTTTCTTAAAGAAAACCCTTCCTTTAATAATAAATATGATCTCCACAGAGATATTATTGTGGTTTTTGGGGACTTCAGAGATTAAGAAATTTTTTAAAATTAGACTTGTTCACAGTTTCCAACTACTTTTGTTTTGCAGACAATAGTAGTTGATACAACCTTGGGTCCACTCAATGGAGTATCATTGAGATATGATTAGGCAAATGCTCTAGAAATTAGTGCACATCCCTTTGGCATTCCAGATTTACATCTCCATTTCTGCTCCCTTCAGAAAATGTTAAATATATTTCCATGTGTTTTTCTCCAATTAGTATAATGTGCTAGGGTGTACTTTATACGTACAGACATTTTGCTTAAATACAGCAATCTGTAGCTATTTGATAAATAGGTCTGGATGCTTTCTTGTAAAAACACTTAACTTTCATTTCCAAATTCAGATCACCTTACTGGGAATCTATTTCTTCTCCTACAGACAAGATCGTTACACAGATCAGTCCTCAGTATATAATTTGGAACAGGAACTATAATTTACTCAGTATTTGTATCATTCTCAAACTAATGTATTGTCAAATTGATTGACTTCTAGTCACTACCACAATATGAATGTTAAAACAGGGCTACATTTCATATTAAGGCGGATATTAGCCAGTTCTCCTGGAAAAGCAAATTTAACATTGTCTTGGATGACTACACAAGTCAAAGTTACAGTCGTCAAATGTCTGAAAGGAAGTATATCAAATACCTAACTGGGCAGTCAAAACAGCTCAAATTGCAACTATCAGACATTTACAATGAATTTCTCATGAATAAACAGCAGGCTAAGAATTACTGACAGAAGCTATTCAGAGAGGAGTTTTGAACAAATATGGTGAAAAATAATCATGCTCTTTCAATGACAGTTCACAAACAGAGAGATGACATTTGGCAAACAGATAATCCAACATGAATTACTCGCTCAAGACTAGTAGTAGTACCTAGCAATTATATAGTGTTTTACACATTCAGTGAATTGTACAAACTCCAACATTAATTAAGTTGAACTGGCTCTTCTTGTCTACACTTTGCTTTAGAATTCTTCTAGTAAAAAACTTTTAGTTTGGCACACACATAAATCCTTCTGTGTGACAAGCAAAATCTCCATCTTTATGTGTAAAAGCAAATACATAAAAAGAAACAAGTCTGAGGTAAAAACAAGGCTAGCTTGTCAGTTTGTAGTACACCATAAATTAGGAATGATGCACAGTTGTTGTGACAAGTCTAGAGATGGATTTGCAATTTTTCGCTTACTGTCCTTATTACCGGGAGGAGGAGAATGATTTGTCTGCTGAGTTGGTACCAGCTGAAACCCCAACAGCTGACTCAGTGAAGCTGGCTGGTGCAGAGCCCGTACACTCTACAATGTCCATCTCTATTCCTGCATAGGAATAAGCACCGCCACTATTGCTGAAAATACTTACAAATTATTTAACATGTGAAGTATGTGTCAAAACACTTCAAAAGGACAGGAGAGAAAAGGTCTTTTTTCTCCACTTCTCCCTGCCTCCTTTCCCACTATATATATAGAAGTTATTCAGGAGAGTATGTGAAAAAAACAACTTCAGAAAGCAGAACTGTACAATTAAGTCCAGAGTAAAAGCTACTGGAGGAAAACAGGAAGACTCATAACTAAAGGCAGTGTTTTCTATAATTTCTCCCAAAACATCTATGAAATTAATTCATAAATATTGTCAAATCATCTACCTCTCTGTTCAGATAGATAATGAAAGCATGAAGTTGAATAGTCTGTAAGAACTATATCCAGAAATAATATAGACACCCAATACTGGTATAATACAAATTTTGAAGGGTGCCATAAACAGATTAGAAACTGTTCTTAGTACACTTGAGAGACTGAATTTCAATTTATAGGGATGATATATATTCTAAAGAGACAAAGAAAAATAATTTAGCCCAAGTGTTTTTAGTTGATGGGGTTAGAAGGCAAACTCATTAGCACATTCATAAGACATTTACCTATCTGTACACCATCATTCTGTTGCTGAACAGACTTCCAGAGTATCCACTGATTCGTTCCTCTACCATTGTCAACAGTGCCACATGTACAGAGTTCAATATTGTCGTAGTTATTCAGCACTGGTGAGTAATAGATGTGCCCAATGGCCACTCACTCATGTGTGAGAAAATCAAACAGTTCAGAGTCTTTGATCTCATTGCATTTCACTGGTTGTGTAATTTATAGGGCTGATAATTGAAAGTGGTACAGGTTCCCTGAGTTAAATTCTCTGCTCATTTTATAATATGCTTTGATAAATGAAGCAGGTTGGTAAGTATAATTACAGTTCTGTTTTTTGATATTTTTTTCTATCTCTTTTTAGGATTATATTTAGATATAGTGGCAGTACAATTTTTAAAACAACTTTTCTCTAACTACCATATGCTGAGTCTTTCCCGAAGCTCAAGTCTTTTAGGTACCAACTCTTAGAGAACGCGTGTTTCTGACAGACCACCACCTGTCATGTATTTGAATGTATGCATTATAAATTTCATGTCCCTTTTATGATTATAGAATGGGAACACACATGCCAAACATTCAAGGTTTGTTAATAATCAATAGCTACATCTTTTCCAGCAATTTTAGTATTCAGACAGAAGGGACTATATTCATGATGGTGTTCAAGACAAGTACAAAGTATGTCTGGCTACATCTACATTACTAAACTGCCTCAGGAAGCAATTCCTGGCTCTGCGGCCCTGAGACATAACTAGAATATTTTGTGTTTTCAAAGTGATAATAAAGTGAGATATTCTGAAAAAGAATGTGAAATCTGTACTGCAGCCTACGAGAGCAGAGTCTCCAGAGCAGGGTGCCAAAAGCACGCATTGCTTGCCCTGCAGCTTGTCCTGAGGTTATGTGCTTGCCTCTGTGGGCACAGAGCCTGCTGGCATCATGTCAGATGTCTGTCCCCAGGCTGAAGGACTCCATTTTGGCACCATCTATTTTGTGTTTTCTGCCTGGAGTGAACCCTTGAGCAAACTACTGTGCCAACTGTGCCCTGACTTCCTCCTGGAGGAAACAAGTTTACTCACTTGGAAAGGAGCCTGGAAGGGTCCTGACATACCTGCAGTATAACTGGTAACCAAGGCTGGGGAGCTTGCTTACTTAACACCATATAAGACCTTTAGGTTATCATGTAGTCTTGCTGTATTGAGGGCTGTAAGTGCACTATGGGTGATACCGTGGTCAAACAGATAATTAAATACCACCCATACCACAATTTCCATGACTATGCGAGCTTGCAGAGCTTCTTATCCTCATCTGCAGCTTGTAAAGAGCAAGCTTTTTGTCACCTGCTGTGTAAGATCCTGGGCTTACTACAACAATTCTTATTGAAGGACATTGTGTTTGCATTTCTTCATATAGCATGATTTTCCATTGCATATTAAGTATGTTCGGGAGAAAATGGAGTGAAGCGGAGAAGAGTGCTGGATCTCCACAAGTGGCTATCAATATCTAGATACTCCCTAGAAATCTGCCTTCCAAGCAGTAACCAGGCATCATACCCTTTTCCGGATAGCTCTTTCAGCCTGCCACTTTCACTAGTATTAAGAGTAATTAAAATTACAAAAATAAAAACATTGACTCCTACACACCTGTATTTTTAAACTGTTGCTTAATATTTACTTAATTTTCATAATAGTGTTTAGTGCATTCACTTCTTTAGATGCATCTGTAACCATAGAAACAACATCATAATCTCTTAACACATTCTTTAAAACCACATTCTGGAAACAGTGCTTTGTTCCAACTTGTGCTGTTTACTCTGATGCTTTGGATAAAAAATGATTGAACGTATTCTGCAGTTGGTCCAATAACAATACCCTGCAGCTCAGTAGCCCTTTGCAACCAAAGCACTTTTCCCGTATCACTAAGTGGTCCTCGAAACTATTGTTGAATCTACTCTGTGTTCCTACTGAGGTGAGGAAAATAAGGCAAAAATCTATTAGCTGACTTGTCTGCTGTAAAACATTATGTCCGGGCGAGAAGAGGCACCAGCACACATTTTCTACACTCCCGGGCACAATACTCACTGTTCATCAGTTAAGCAATGAGATGTCCCCTAGATCCTAAGAAGAAAGAAGGAAGGAAGGAAGGAGGGAGGGAGGGAAGGAAGGGGGGAAAGAAGGAAGGGAGAAAAGGAGAGAGAGAAGGAAAAAATCCAGGAGGTTTTCATTTAAAAATCAGGAAGAAGCAGAACAATTCCAGAGGTCTGAGTGTAACGCAGTTTGGGTAAAAAATTGTTTCAACATCTAGGTCATTGGCCATAAAACAAACTCAGAAAGCCAGTGTGGGATTTCTTTGCTTACACTGCTATTTGTTTATGGGAACTCTGTAGAATTTCAAATTTATGCTGATTTATGAGCAGAACTTGACCTCTTGTTTGCGTGCAAACATCCACCACATGAAAAAAACAAAGAAGCAGAAAGAAAATCTGAAGGAAGCCAAATAGTTTCTCAACAGCATGATTTTCATAGTTCCTTGTGAGGCCTCTCTGAAGGGTGCAGTTGTGCTGCTTTTTGTGTAAAATGAGATGTTTTTGCCCTTACCCTTTTATTGCTATTCCCATTAGGCTAGAACAGTAAACATTTTTAATGATGATATGTTTTCACCCATTATTCAACAAACACATGCAATGTCAAGTTAGAGGAAATGAGCCATGAAGTACTGCAGGCAGAGTTCATACAAGCCACCACAGAGGCTTGAAAGCAGCTGCTGAAAGCCATTGTGTTAAAATCTCACTTTGAAAAAGGTACGTTTCTGTACAATAGGCTATAATTTTTCTAAAGGAACTGTTCAAAGCCTTTTGTATAAATCATTTACATTACTATTCTGTACACCATTTAATTTTAAAATATCTAGTCAGTTGAAATGCCACAAATATTTGTATGGTTGATGTTTAGGCTTGAAAATGTGAAAATAGAATTAAAATGTCCATTATAAAGGCTGCAGATTGTCCTTGATCCTTCCTGCTTTGGAAAGAAAGCATGTAGGAGAAGATACTCAGTTTTCCAGCACAGTAAAACACCAATTTAGTTAGAGCCAGACATGAAGACACCTTAGTAAATCTCTTCCTTTCATGTAATTAATTCTTCTTTAATGTAGTTGATTTTAATGGAACATGAGGAGGTGTTTATATTTTCATGTTACCAGATTTAGAAAATTAGTAGAGTGATGTAATTTTTATAATAATACACCTTCTGGCAACGCTGAGCATGGACTTTCAAATGCCATTTCTAATGACTCATGCACATAACTGTGACCATTCTTTTGCTTTGCTTTTCCTTTGATGACTTCTTTTTGTTTCTGAGTTCCCGTCTGACCCCTACTGAATCCAACTCTCTGCCTTTCGTATTAGGCAACCTGCTTCCTATCACCTAAATTTTTTAATTTCTCCTTCTATTCATACATGGAGCGTATCAGACTTCTTTGGGAGAAGCAGGGAAGTTAGTTTACTTTACTGACATGAGACACAGTTTTAGAGCTGTGGATGCCATGGCATTCATTAATGTTGAATAAAAGAACAAGAACCAAGAATCATAGAATGGTTTGGGTTGGAAGGGACCTTAAAGATCATCCAGTTCCAACCCCCCTGCCATAGTCAGGGGCACCTCCCACTAGACCAGGTTGCTCCAAGCCCCATTCAACCTGTCCTTGAACAATTCCAGGGATGGGGCATCCACAGCTTCTCTGGGCAACCTGTGGCAGTGTCTCACCAACCACACAGGAAAGAATTGCCTCCTAATATCCAATCTAAATCTAACCTCTTTCAGTTTGAAACCATTCCCCCTTGTCCCATCACTGCATGTCTTTGTAAAAAGTCCCTCTCCAGCTTTCCTGTAGCCCCTTCAGGTATTGGAAGACTGCTAGAAGGTCAGCCCTGAGCCCTTTCTTCTCCAGACTGAACAACCCCAACTCTCTCAGCCTGTCTTCATAGGAAAGGTGCTCCAGCCCTCTGATCATCTTTGTAGCTTCCTCTGGACTCATTCCAACAGCTCCATGTCCTCCTTATGTTAGGAACCCCAGAACTGGACACAATACTCCAGGTGGGGTCTCACCAAAGCAGAGTAGAGGGGGAAAATTACCTCCCTCAACCTACTGGTCATGCTTGTGATGCAGCCCAGGATATGGTTGGCTTTCTGGGCTTCAAGGGCCGCAATATGTGAATGAAGGACACCCTACCTAAGTGAATGTCAAAGAAGGGAAAGAAACTTTATGAAATTTGCTCTTTTTATTTAGATGAACCAAAAAAGGGAATTCCACTTGATTGAGTGCTGGCAATGGTCAACAAGCAGTAACACACTCCAGCAGTTTCACCAGAGCTGCTCTGCAGAAGGATGGGTCACTTTGTCTTTGGATTTTTTCTGTTGATGGCAGAAAAAAAGAGAAGACAGAAACAATCCTAACTGGGGAGAGCTCTTTCCCAGCTCTTCCTCTAGGCTCCTTGCTTGGCCAGCCTCTAGTCCATTGCCCCCAGTTTCTTGTCCAGCTTGTTTCTCCCTTGTTCCCATACTCTCCACACCACATCATTCCTAGTAATGTAGACTTTCTCTTATGGCTTTCTGGGGAAGCTTGTACATGGTCCTTTGTCCTTTCTCTTGTTCCTGTTAAATGTTCTCTGAGATCCTGTGCTACACCAAGTTGAGATAACTCACTGCAGCTTCCTTTCCCTGCATGACATTTCAGTCTCTTAACCCAGTTAATCTTTCCTTGTGGCAGAACTACCCCTCACTGACAATCACACCAATACATTTCTCTTTCCCAATGAACATAACTTGAAAAAAATATTTTTCATTATCCTTATTCAGTAATACAGTTGGATCATGTGGCTCAGGCTGTACTTAACATTTGGACTGAAGCAGTTATCTACTATGGCAAATTTTAGCACTTTCAGTAAAAGTTTGCCAGATTAAAAAAACCCCTGTGTTATAACAGATAGTGTCTAGCAATCTTAATAAGCATAATAATTTTAATAATAATACCATGAGCAGTCACTCATAATATATGTATTTTCCTTGGCTGTTATGGAAGATTTCCCAGTAATATTATTTTGAAATTATATTATCTTTTCTCTCTATGAGTAAATTATAATTGACACTACAATTTATCATTTGAGAATAGCACCGTGACATTACATTTTTAAAGGCTGCTTTTATTCAGATCACACAATGGGACAGAATATACACAATAGAAAAAAACATGTAGTTGGTCTCAAGGTCAGCAAGATTACAGTGAAACAAGCAAATTTGGTCTACTATTGAGAGACTTATTGTAGCTGTATGCTATAGCTCTGTTTAAAGATCTTAATTACATTCTTAAATGTTCCCCTATTTCAACCAACATCATCTGTCTCTGTTCCTTCCATCTCCAAGTCAAACAGAAAGCAGAAGAAAAGAGTTTGCACCTGTATTTCATCACCTCAAAGAGAAAAAGTGAAGGCAGAATATGAAATTAAAAAAATGCATACTGCATTTAGTACTGAAATTAAATATAAGATGATCTTGGCTTGTGCTTATGACGGACTGACCAAAAAAACACTAGTGTGCAATCCAGGATATTAATATAGAGGTAATGATTTTCAATATCGCATTCAACTTAGGAGAGAGTTTCCCAGAAGTCTGCGGGAATTTAGAGGCTGCGCTTACACTATGAAGGACCCCATTCTTAGGTTACTGAAGGGAAATAAAGTCAGCTTCAACATTAGTAGTATAATTTTTTCAACCTTCAGTTGAAGTATATAGATGTTGGCAAAAACATCTATGTCACAGGGGTATTATAAAACTTTACTAACGTGCAATCAAAACCTTAGAGAATATATACCAAAAGCTATAATGATGTTCCTTTCTTCAGATATTTTGAGTCATAAAATTTTTTGCATATTTTCCCAAATCAAATTAATACTCTACAGTAATACTGAACACGACATATATGTTTTCCCCAAGTAAGTCTAATTTAGCACATAATGTGCAGAAAAGTTTTGCACTCTTCCTATAGGATATTTTGCTGAAATTACTCCATATAAATCCAAGAAAAGGTAACAAAATAACTTCAATGAGTCTCCTGTTTGCTTAATGTTTGCATGTTGGGCATAGCTGATTCACTCTCCAGTGTGCCCTGGAGAGTTGTGAAATCCAAAAGAGGAATCCTTCTCTGTTGGAAGAGCATAGTATTATTCATGAAAATAAAACTGCATCGGAAAAAAAAAGAAGCCTAATAATTTACATGGGGCTACTGCAAGCAGATCTATTATTTCCCAATATCAAATAATTAGCATTTTTATTACTGTACCATTATATACATAATTGGCTTATTTATTAAAGACATGTAAGGGTTCTTAAATTTTCATGAATATGCTTTGATGCAGTAGAGAATTACTGTACTCAAACAAGAAACTCCAATCCTTTTTTTCTCATTTTCATCACCTATTCTTAAAGGAATGAAAGAGGACGAGCGCAATAAAGCTGAACTTACTATATCTTTCCATATGCACATGTATCATTACCAGGACATTGCAGTGTATGGCTCCTGTCATCTTTTCACATTTATAGTTAATAGAATGCAAAAATAAGCTAATTTATTAGCTCTATTTCCCTACAAAATGTCTGGAGTTCTTGGAAGTTTCATTTGAAAACCCACCTTCAAAAGATGCTCAGAGGGTTCACGTTTTCTCTAGTACCCTCATCCATTGACACAAACTCATGTCCTGTGAAAATGTTCTAAAAATGGGCAGATGACAAAGTATACATATATTACAGTACAGTCTGAGACAGATGCAAATTCTTTAGGACAGGGTTTGACTGTCCTCCAGTGCCAAAGAGGAACGTGGCTGTTGTATATTCTGTTTGTTGCCTGGCAAATATTTGATTGTTTTCAATAACTATGTGTCAGTTTTCATTGAAAAAAAATATGGCAGAACAATTGCATGAACTAAGATCAGTGTCCAAATAACATTCGGCCAGCATCTCTGTGTTATGGTATTTTGCTCACAATTGGGTTTGCTGATCAAACAAACAGCTATTTATTTATCATTGGTGGAAGTAGAATGAAGTTCTATTTATAAGCTATGGGATAGTTCTGACTTATTGAACTGCACGGTCACAATAGCAGCATCTACTAACACCTACGTTTGATTTTTATTGTTTTTCTTGGCTTATCTTTGCCAAACAAAGTTGAGTTCTTCGCTGTTCTGTATAGTTATGTCCAGGCACAATAAAGCCCTCAAATTATTGCCTTCAAGGAGTGTGTTTTTCCCTTTTTGCAAGGGGAATGAGTTGACAAAGATTTTTGTAGCTTTAGCCTAACTTATTTAGACATAAATATTCTTGAGAAAGAACATGCAAAATGGCTTGCAAAATGGAAGTGTAACCTAGGTCTCACAAATAGAGCATATAATTGCAGAACCCACTTACAGCGGATAACCTCCTCTCCAATATTTAAATATTGACCTGATAAATAAAGCTAAAAGTCATAATTATTTATGTTCTCAAATACAGTTGAGTCTAATCCGGCTGTAGGTACTTATTCAGGTCTTTCTGAAGATCCTTGTTTAGAATAAAAGTGACAGAGTAGTTCGCAATAATAGAAATTTACAATCAGACTCTAAAATACAGAGCTATTCATGGCTTTGTCTTCGACATATGCTTAAAACATTATTATAAGTATATGGTATAGGGCAGAGTTTGATTTTTTGTTGACTTGCATGGAACAGAAGAAGTGTGTAATTTTGTTTGAAGGTTTTTTTTTCTTTGTTTCAGTGTTGTTTTTTAAAATCTCATCTAAAGTTAATGAATAACCATATAAAATAATAAAGCCAATAACCTAATACAGCAAATAGGTTCTTTCGAATGGAGTACGCTAGAGAGCCATGAGCTGGGAAGGATTTTAAGGAGATTATGGGCTAAAGATAAGAATCCTTATCTGACAGATCCCTCTGGAGGTCAACAAGTAAAACAAACAAGGCCAAGTGAACAAACGTGGCCAAAAGATGATCCCCTAACAAACAATTAAAGGATATATGGGTCAGAAAAGAGGGAGAAAGGGAAGGCAAAACTGGAAATATTCAGTTCTGTAAGATGATTGAGATACTGATAGAAACAATTATCCCTTTATGTTGCTCATATCCCAGTTCTTCAGCTGTTGAAATGCCATGCATTTTTTTTAAAGGCAGTTGAATCCTGGTCTGGTTTAACAATTGCCAATGTTTCCCTCTGTGTGGCACATTTATAGCTGATGTGCAGTAACTGTTTCTTGCACTGCATCAGCAATGCCCAGCCCTCCAGATTAGGCTGTTCAAGCTACTGCAGTGGTAGGGGAAGCACCGTGTGGACTAGCTAGCTGTCCTGATGCCTCCCTGTGAGACCCAGCAGGCTGCAGAACAGTCCAGTTACATGTGGGCAGCAGCCCTGCTGCTTCCCCAGATAGTGGGGACAGGCTATATGCTATATGTGTGGTGTTACCACACACACACAAGTGGCTCCCAGAAAGATGGTACCTGCCAGATGCCACGTATGGACAGGGACCAAATGAGTTTCCTAAGGCAACATCCAATTCTGTCTGGTTTCTGTTTCCAGAAGCCTTGAGGGTCTCTCTTCTTGTATGCCCAGCAAATACTCTGAATTAGGCTGCAGCAATGATCCCTTGGGAACCCAGGGCATGTTGCAACATGGCTCAGTCTGAGAGTGGAAGATTACAGAGTGGTTTCACTCCATATTGGATGCTAAGTCACATATGAAGTACAATACACTCTGGAGTAACTATCCTGGAAACCATTACATCTTTTTTCAAAAAGTTCCAAGCTAACGTTGGTGTTCTGAGCACTCTTGTGAAGAAGGAACTACCTCAGGAGGACAATGTCATTGGAAGGAGAAGTATCAGCATTATAACTTTGGGGAGAGGCTGTAGATGTGGGACAGTGTGACAAAGATTTGCTCAAACAGGGCAGATTTGTATAATACAGGAAGAAACAACATTTGCTACTGAAGTCGTGAGCTTATAGAAAATGAAAGAAATTTTACAGTCTCCAGCTCTTGAGATTGTAACAGATACAACTTCTGTCTGAAGACCTCAAATGCACTTAAATTACTGCTAAATTAATTCTGTGAACAACCCCAGCTGAAGTTAGGAGGCTGGAAAGAACGCAAATGTTTTCTTTTCACTTGCTGTGAAAGTATACTTGCTGAATCAGAACACTTGAAGTAAGATGGATTCCACAGAATAAATTAGCAGTGTGCTGGATTGAAGATGGGAGCATGTTTGCTGTCTGAAAGGGGCTCAGAAAATAGCAGTATCTATTTACAGAAGAGGAGTTTCCAAACAGAAAAAGAAAACAGTTAAGAAAAACAAAGAATTCAACTGGTTTGAGTAAAGTGATACATCAAAGATATATTTACTGTTTAGGTAACCTATATACTTTCCTAATATTTTCTGTTTCGCTGTCATTTTCTCTCTTTGCCACCAAATTTTGGGTTGTTTTGACTTAGGGATTTTTTTCCCCATGTTGCAACACTTTGGTCAGCTGCCCTGTATAAGTGGTGTTTCAGCCATCATTCCTAGCACTATGTTACTCAGAAGAGAACTGAAGAAGTGTTTTATTTCCAAACTTTCCAAATAATCCTAAACTAGTCTGTAAGAAAAAAAATACAAAGAAAAATGAATTGGGATGAAGGCAGAAAAGAAAAAAGAAAAGTAATACCCAAACTGCCCAAAGTGTCTTAGCTTTCCTCTAAATGCACGGGATTTTTGTCCAAACCAATAGGATCACTGGCTATTCAAGATGTAACAACTCATGTACCACAGGGGATATTGATAAATATAATCAGAAACACAGAATGTTAATGGCTTTATTCTACCCAGAATGACATTAAAAACCTATGGACTATTTACTAATTTGCCCTTTTACCCACACTTCATTTCATTTTCATTTGTTGTCATGCTGAGATCTATTTAGGGTACTTAATATAAAGCGAAGGATCCTATTGAAGGTATTTTTTTGTGCAAATAAATCATATAGAAAAACTAAGATCTTATTTTTTCTGCTTTTATAAAGGAATAGAGTTTGGACAAAAGATATCATCCTTTTATACCCCAAATTTTATTTATATTGGGAAATAAGACTTTTCTAACCATAATTCCAAAATCAGCTCTGTAAATATTAGTGAACTAATTGCACTAAATTCAGGTTGAGTATTTCATAAGCTACTGTAGGTTTTCAGAACTCTTAGTTACATGCTAATTATGTGAAATATCTCACTAGTTTTACAAAAATTAGTTTCTCTCTTAGTTGTTTCCTTTTTCTAGACCCTCTGCTAATGCAAGTGTTGTTAAATCACATTTCTAAATGAGGAGGACTGGATTCATCATTATCAGTGGATTTCAGTGGAGAAAATAATGGATCTATTGAAAAAGGAGGTGGGTACTCAGGATTCAGAACTCTTTTTGCATGAGTGTCTTTATTATCAGTCCTGGAATGAAAGTGGTGTGTTTACACCATTGGTTGCAAACATGCTATGTAGCTGTGAATAACAAGTGGTGAAATTGGTTTAAATGTAACTCCATTTTCTCATAGCTGGACTATTTTTGGTCTACAGCTAACTCAAGGGTAGACACAATAAAAGGAAAGACAGGAATGCCTTAAATGCCTCCCTGTGTGGCTAATGAAGAATCTTGTTGACCTGAGAATTACACCATTTGTCACCTAATTTTGTGCCAGAGCTCTTAGGATGTGAGGGTGTCTCCACTCTGGGAAGATTCACTGGTGCAATTCATGGGAGCAGCTCCATTAAGCCCACATAGATACATCTTACAAAGCTTTGTTAATTAGTCTAGGCTAACAAAGTTCTTAGTATAGCATAATTAGAAGGATTGCTGGACAAATTATGTGATGTAAATCATTGAGTCAGGTCCCCAAGCTTGGAAAACTATGAACAGCCTGGGAATATAACAAGAAAAGCGAGAGTACTACAAGGAAAATGCATTTGTATTCTGAATGCACAGTCAGGATGCAGTAAGGCAGAGTAGATCAGAAAATGACCATGCAGAAGAAAAGCATAAGTCAAGGAAAAGGGAAGTAAGCAGATTGTCATGATGCAACTGGAAGAGACAGCTCTCTCAAGGGCTGTATGGAATATGTTTGTAAAAGAGCAGGAAGCATAAAAATGCAATGCCATGGAAAAGAACTTAGATGACAAGTGAAGAGACAGTGACAGGACAGATGTGAGACTGACAGTAGCTGTAGACTGAAAGAGAAGTAATGGTAAAGAAAAAAAAGGAGGTTAAAAGAAAGAGTAGAACTTGTGACTCAGCTGTTGCACACACTCTTTGCCTGTACTCGCAGATGTTATAGAGATGGTGAAACCATTTTATGTCAGGCCTTTTTTGGAATCTGAAAAAGAGGATTTGTCTCATGGAAAGGGCAGCAGGGGAAGTTCTCCAGTGCTGATCCCTTGTGGAAATGACTCATTCAAGACGTAGGCAGCTACACATAATGAGCAACTGAGACTGCTCTAATCTGTGACCAGGAAGAGTTCAGCCAGTTTATTGCTGCCTCTCCACCTTCTCTTGATCTGCTCTACATACAGCTCTCGTTTGACATAGTTATGTTCTTCAGTGAGCATAAGGTGTTCTCTGAAAAAGAAAAAATGGAACTAGTGCCTTTTCATTTGATCATTCAGACACCAACAAGGTCTTCACAGTAGAACCAATTTCCAAAATGCTTACTGTATGGTAAAGTCTTGCTAGCGTCAGAACATTTCATTAGAAACTTTGAAGAACACATCTATTAAAATTATTCCAATCATATGTTCTGAATGACAAACAGTATTTTATACGGAACAGCAAAAGGAGGGGAAAAAAGTCAATCAAGAAAGATCAGGACTCTCTATAAGACATAAAAATCCCAGAGTTTTGTGCTTACTGACTGCAAGGCACTGAGGAGAGGATGTAATGAGATCCACTACTAAAATGCCTCATAATCTAGAAGTTTCACTAGCTAGAGTATGGAGAAAATTGTTGTGATCATGCTGCTATTAAAGCACAATTGATGATATATCTTTGACTGTATCAAGATTCATTCTCTGAAGATTATGCTAGTACATCCTTACAAATAATGTCATGGGTGTCTTCAAATAGAGCAGGACGTGCTCTAAGAAATATTGTGGCTGGAGACAATAAGCACATACACAAAATGCAGGGGGTTCATTCCTGCCTGTCTGACATTCATTCAGCCATAAAGAAAATGGGAAAAAAACCCCAACAATCTGGAGAGGATTTACTTTCTCTATTTCTCTGTAATAACAAATGGTTCTCATCAGTTTCTGAAAGACATTAAAGGTATTCTCTAAGTTAAAGAGTATAATTTCCACCATCTACCTGTGAAGAAAGCAGAAAATTGGACTTCTCGTTGAAGGATGAAGGAGCCTTCTGCTGACATTTTAGGATATCTGCACAACAGAGGTGTCCTTTACTTCTCACAGCAAACATTGAAAAAGTTATTGCTTAAATTCCTGTTGAACAGAGTAGCCTACAGATATAGCTATAAGCTCAGTGATAGCTTCCTCATCCAGAAGAGTGCTGCAGAAAAGTACACAAGATGACCAGGAATATGCAAACCAATTTCCAATAGTATGGGTCAACAGAACGTGTCCTCACCCCTAGTAAAGGTGAAAGAATGGCGGTTTCTAATGCAGAAATGGTTTGTTTAAGTTTTCACATCACCCCTGTAAAGACAGACAGCATAGCCTTATGGAACTGTAAACCTACAATTGAATATCAGACACTAAAATAAGTGGTACAGATAGACAAAAAAATAATCAGCTGCCAGAACATGATTAGAATTGTGTCTAGTTTGCTTTGTTTGGATTTTGCTTTAGTAGTTTAAATCACAGTTCTTAGTATTAAAACATATCAGTTCAGGCAGCTATTAATATCCTCTGAGATTTAGAAGCAATTACATTTTAAAATGGAATTGCAGAAGATATATAAACAGGAATGATGTTTTAAAGAAATTAAACAAAGACCTTAATTACTAATCCAGTCATATGGCTGAGAACAGGGATGAACCTTTGTTAAATAAAGTCTCAGTGACATGGAGTAGTAATAATCTGACATTTTATTACATGAATTAAGTGTTTCTTTCTAACTACTAAATACTTGCCTGATGATTAGCTGCTGTCACATTTAGAACTATACATTTCACCAGAAAAATTGAGTGTGTCCAACAAGATACATTACTTACTATGTAGTATCTAGGACAACTGCACCAGGGACTAACACAGACTGTTGTCCTAACACAGACTATGGCCAGATCATCTTAGGTTCCTTTCAGTAATTTCATGGTAATAAATAATGACAATAAATTTGTAATTCTTAATGAGGCTGTGAACAGTCTTGATCTCTGTTTTGGTCAAATATTCTTCCATAGCAATTCATGATAAGAAAGATTGTCTCACCCACTGTAAGTGAAATTGCCAGTTTTTTGCTCTTATGCTCTAGATAAAAATTGAATCCTGTTCAGCTCTGTTCCACACTTTCCTTATAAATTCCTAAACAATATGAAACTTACTTGGGTTCAGATTTTATTACAACTTGGGTTCAGGTTTTATTACAATCCCCAAATTAAAGCCATGCTTAGACAGAATTTTCAAGGAGGTTTGGGAGAAGTGTAGAGCCTGCATTACATTTAGAGAAAAATTTGGCTGATCAATTGAGTTGGAATTACAGAATGCTGATTTTACAGCACAGCAGCTTGGCAAATATCACAATACTTTTTCTATCAATATTTACCTTAATTTTTTGAGACTTCTCATCAGTTGTAATTTTCCATTGATTATGTCTATGTTTGGGAATCCAGTATGTCATATTTAAGATGATGTTACAGTCTGCAGAAGCAAATCTGAAATCTGCTAAAGCAAATGATGTAAATAGTGGGGTTCATGAGCCAAAAAAACACTAAGAACATGAACAACTATATCACATGAACATATACTTTCCTAACCTTAATCCTTAAAGAATGACTGCACTTTTTGATATGTTACAGCAATTTTTAATTTGTAGAAGAAGGAGCATTCTAGGCAACTTTTGTGTACAGTAACAACCAACATAGCTCAAATAATAACAACGACTCAGAATAAATATTTGGAAACACTGCTGTGAGATCGCTGACTTTCAAGAAAAAACTTAGGCAGCCACATACATTTTCTAATGTAAAAAACATGGAATTAGACAAAGAAGGTAACCTGATTCGTTTTCTCTGTTTTAACTGTATCAAAAGGAACAGTATCAAAAGAAGAGTATGCCATTTATTTAACTTTGTGGTTGAGTTATATACCCTAGATTCTACACAATCCGAGTTTAAATCTGAGTAAAGTTTAAATCTCAGTAAAAAACATTTGCCTGAATTTACTGAATTTTAAAAAGTAAAATTTATGTTTATCAAAGTTTTCACTTGTTAGCAAGCAAATCCCTTCAAAAATTTTGCTCTTTTTGTAATAGTACATTCTAGGTCTTAAATTTCACCTTTTTTAAGAGGACATTTTCAGAATTTTTGAGGCTATTAAACAAATGCTTTCTCAGCCAGAAACATGAATTAACACAGTGTTTATTTTTTACTATAGAGGAACCGAAATAAGAGCCTCAAAGTTGTCTGCCTAAACGATCTGATTCTTCTCTCAGTTACTGGTGTATATCTGCTGAATTTACAGTCTTGCATAGATGAATTCAATGAGAGATTTGCTGTTGACTTTTGAGAGAAGTGTTGATGTCTTTAATGAAAAGTAAACCCTGAACTGTTCTCTTTCTGAGCTGAGTTTGGCAAGACTGGAAGCTGAAATTACAGCTTCAGTGGAGTCATATTTCCAGACCTGTAAGAAGATAAAAAGGTGACCAGGAAAATGAAAGCAACCATAATCACTGATCTCTGTATTTAAAGTCATCAGGAAAAAAAAAAGAATCTTTCAAACAAGAGAGTTATCTTTGTCTGTAATAACGATACACATGAGCAAACATCTTTTTACATGCTCTGCATTTAACTTCAGAGCCAGTAGAATTGGATCCCCCATCCTGACTCCCCTAGGACTGCTGTACATATTCTGTTGACATTATGAAAATACTTTGGAACATTTACTTTTACTGTGAAGCCTGTTTGCTGAATTCACACTCTGTAGTACGCTCTGTCCCAGAAGCCTTTGAAGAGAAATGTTAATGAGGCTTGCGCATGGGCATGAACAGCAGGATCAGAGCTCTAGGAAATACAGGGAAGCATGAAACTGCCTGAGAACTAGACATAAAATGAGAGCTAATGTGATTGAGAAGTGGCAAGTGCTTGTTACTTACTGAATACATAGCTCTGGGGTATTTCACAATGCAATTTCACTGAACAAAACCTTACTAGAAGATAAGGAATATGTACTAATTCTTGCTACAAAAGTGCAGCCTTCCCTATGAATACACCTATATGTGTATGCTTGCTTATTTTATATGTAAAGGCATATTCATATCTCTACTTTCTCAGTGGTATGAGCTATATGTTGCAATATATCCTAGGAAAGGTAAACTACGAATGATACCTGAAAGCTGAATATCTCGTATCATCTCTCATATCATAAATAAAGTTCTGATCTTGGATGAAACTTTCAGATGAGACGTCAATGTAACTAAATCTAAAAGATTATCCTCTAGTCCAGTCACAACACAATTAATTCCTAGCACTCTATAGATTCTAATTCTGTTGAAACCAAGTTAAGGTGTAAGAGTGTTGTAAGGCATTAATCTAACATAGCTATATTTGCAATAGAGATGTGTCCTTCCTGGTGAACTAAAAATAATTCATGGCTTCTGCACACATTGTTAGGAATTTCAAAGTTCAAGCATATGCTTAGGAGAGTTAGAAGCCTGGCAGAAAAAGTAAAAGACTTTGACTTTGTTTTTTTTGGTTAAGTCACCAAGGAGTTAGCTTTGATTGAAAGATGACCGAACTGTTTTAGAATAGTAAATGGGCAATTGTATTCTTTGTTGCAGAATTTACATTAACATTTAATAAAGGGGAATAAAAGCAGCTAACAGTACTGCACTTTTGCTTTCCTTTATACCATATATCACAGAGAGAAAACCCACTGTGAAAGAAAATACAGGCTGCAAAATTAACTACAGGAAAAAAATGGAATGAAGATTACCTGTATTTGAAGTTATCCTTCCCTTGTGTATATTAATTATTCTACAGTCTAATTACATGATCCCATATTAATTTTTTCTCTAGACTCCAGACTCAGTCACGCACAGAATGGATGGTGCTTGCTGCCTAAGGATTTTTCAACATTTGGTTCAGTGTGCAGCCCCAGGCCCCACATAGATTCAAACCACATTTTGAAAACAAATTTTTTCATTTCCACATGGACTTTTCTACTTGCATTACAAAAGTGTGTAACCAATACTAATTAAACTAGTTCCTAACACTTTTACGAGCTAAATGGCCTTACAGCTTCCCATTCACAAAAGGAAAGTGAGCCACAACAACATCTGCCTGGGGCAAATACTGTAGAAAATCTCAGCCAAAATAGTCAAAGTCTGGTGATGTCATGAGTTGTTAACTAGATGATCCAGTGATAGAAAACATCGACACAATCTGTAAGTGCAATTATTTTCTGTACTCTCTATAATATTTTTCAGCTTTTTTAAATAGAAACTTCCAGAATTCTAGGGTGTATTAGTAGTAATAACACTTTAGCCCAGCATTTAAAGAGTAACTATGTAGTGCCTTATAAAGCTCTGGAATAATAGGATCAATGCCTAAAGCTGCTATAGCTTGTTTATTTGTGAGCTGTGATCTTGCAAAGACAACAGGGTCATGTTAATCAAATACTTCAGAGTAACTTCAGGAGAGGTTTCCTAGGAAATTTTAGATTCCGCGGGGGATTGTAGGAGCATGCTCATTCTTGAGTGAGTACTGCAAATAGCTGTACTTTCCATATGCTGAGTATCTCCACCTTGCTGTGAATTTTCCAAGAAAGGAAATGATCATATCGTGACTTTCATAGTGGGCTTGAGGTGACATCTCTATACAGATGACAAAGACCCCAAAGTATTATCCCACAAGCCGTGCCATGTGTTGCAACAACCAAAATAAATGAAAAATGTATTCTTTGCCAAATAGAAAACCATTTTTCTGTATATTTAACAATGTGCTAATGTAGGTGTGGCAGAGTCACACTGCTGCATATTGGAATTGACAGAGAAAAATTTGGTGATCATAGTTTTTTATGTTTAAAACAATTCAAAATAAAGCAAAAACCCCCATGCTTGAATAGGCACTACCAGAAAAGAGTATGTATGTAAGAGCTGGTGCAAGAAGATAGAAGTTAGTTGTATGCTGAGCTTGGCAGTTGTTCTTTAGGTGTCAGGTACTGTTACCTTTGCATTTCCATTGTCTAGATGATGATAACATTATTGCACAAGGCTTCTGTGAAACTTAATATAAAAAAACACTTTGAAATGGCAGAGGGAAAGGTAATATATAAGTATCATAAATACTGAAAACTGTAAGACACTATTGATGGTTGCACACTTATTCCTGGGTAAGAATTATGAGTTTGTTCCTTTTCCTCATATTGTTTATATTTCTTACAATATGTATGAGACACACATTTTACCCATGGAGGATCTTGGATTTTTATTTATTATAAGACATTTTGTTTCTTTATTCTAAAAAATGTTGCATGTATTTATCTGCATGCAATTTCCTTATTCTATTCAGGTGCCTAAAGCCTTCGGTAATTGAAGCTGTAGTGTAAAATTTATGGTGTTATTTGTAAAGCAGCTTATTGAAAAGTAAACAAAAAAAATCTAGCATTCTCTGCCTTGAATTTAGAGTGAAAAAATTTAGTTTTCCTGGCTGTTAAACTGAAATTTACCTCCTAGGATCTTATTGTAAATCTCATGCACCTTAATAATAACACTGGCCAGAATAAGTAGGATAAAGACAGTTGTAAAGCTTATCTTCTGTTCCACAGTTGTTAAGTTGTCAAATCAGGGCACTTAGGTTAAGATTAATTCTGCTAAAATGACTACTCCAGTTAATTCCCAGAAACACTCTGCCATAGGACATATCAGACCAAACACCATAAATAGTCATAGCAAAATATGATTTTAGGGTAAGATGCATGTGCTGCTCAGTTTATGGCTGGCTGTATTTGTATCAGGATAGAAGAAAAAAGAATTAATATCTCTGGCACCTCTCCCCAGTGTCTACGTGTTGCAGTTGTTTCATTTAAAGCATATATACACACACAGCCTGCAAGAGTCATGATTTTCTCCCTACATCTGAAAAAGTTGCAATTCTCTATAATGTCCCAGTTCTTTGATGACAAACATAACTCAGGGAGTTTCTGGCCTCCTGTACCTCTGTTTGCTTTTTGGAAAACCCAGAAAATTTCAATGGATGACTTTGAACTATCCTTATCAAGAAACATACAAAAAACTTTCCGAGCTTATAGGTAATCCAGTCAATAAAGGTTAGAGTATGAAATTAGGGAAGCTGGTTTCTGGCAACTACTGTTATTATATGCATAATTTAGCTACTTTAAGAGCATTATGAGCTAAGCGGGACGTGCTCTACTCAAACTTAAGTCTTTAATTCAGTCTGAGTGTGAGTCAAAGCTTGGTGCTTAGAACATTAAAGCAATCCTCTACGGAACATGTGCTGAACTATAAGGATGTATGTGCAGGTTTTATTTTATTTTATATCAGCTCCATATTAACTCAGGAATTCCTAGGCATACATTTTTGTTGATTATTTCATTACCATATGATAGTATTTATGCTCTTGTGTTCAAATAATGGATCGGGGCGCAAGCTTTCTGTGAGTGCTAGAGGATCTCTGTATCCTATGGCACAGCAAACAGTCTGTCACTCTCTTGATCTGTATAAGTCTGATACAAAACATGCAGCTTTTATTTGGAAATTGAACAGTTCTAATTTCTGTGACAAATGAACCACACAAATTTAACATTTCAAGAGCAGCTTTGTTTGTTTTTTTTAAAAAGACCAATAATACAAAAAATCCCTAATTGCCCCAAACTCCTCTATCAATCAGCAAACAAGATGTCCACATCTAGAAAATCCCAGATCACATTTTAAATGAACAACAGCTCAGCATTTTTTATTCATATACTATTTTATATTATATAATTAATGGCTACTGTGTTTGAATCAATTATGTCTACTAAAACAGTACAAGGGCGACAAAACCAGGTCTGTTTCAAAATACACCATTTATTATAGAATATGTAGGATATATATGGATAGGATTATAGGATATATATAAATGCAGTTGGGTTTCTGATCTTCCAAGTGATTATATTTTCCATGACTTGTTGTACCTGAACTGATTTATCACAGGTCCACTTACCTGCAGCTTTTCAAAGACTCTTTTGGACTATTAAATCTAGTACTCCGAGGGAGTAGAGTTTTGTAGGTGTTCTTTAATTTAATTTTCCTGTTACAATACAAAGCTATCACAGAAGAAGAATCGGTATATATCAGAAAATCTAGAAACTGTGACCTTTCTCTGTCACCTTGATATGAAAACTGAAGTCCTTGACTGAACACATCTCTTTAATCAGGTGAACAGAAAAAGATGAGATATGAACAAGTGGAAAAGAGGGAAGACCAAAATGGATTTCAAGAAAGCAGGGATATGCACCCAGAATGTACTGCTGCAAACGTGACTGAGTGCAGAACTAATGTGGGCTGTTAGCAGATTTGTTAAATATGTGTGAAAATCATATTTTTGTATTAAATTACTTACGCTAACTACACACAAAACAGCTAACTCCCTGAGTACAACAAAGATAACTTAAATGCAAACATGTCCTTCAAAGAATGTTGGGAGGGGGTGTGTGTTATTATTTATTATTTTTTTAAACAAGTGGATGACCTGTTAGTAGAACTGGCAGCAGACACAGGCAATTGCTTTGGGAGGCTGTTGGCAGGAGATGGTAGACACCTCCTTTGCTTATGTCCATATGTGGCTAGGTCAAGCTTGCTGCCAGCCAGCCAAGTGAGTACCACAGCAATTCATAATTTATACTGCCATCATTGTCCTCCACCAGAAGTGAAAGAATGAGACTGCATTGATGAGATATTAGTCAGGAGAAGACAACTATCACCAACTGGGTAGGTTCAGTGGCCTCTCTCTCAGTAGCTAGCCTCCTGTCCTTCATATAAGGAGCTGCTCCTTGTGTCAACTCTTTTCCCTTTCTATGCTGAAAGAGAAATTACATCACAGGCGAGAGAAATTGCAACTGGAGGTTAAGTGTCTTCCTCAAGGTTCTTCTCCAGCAGACCCAAAAACTTATAGAACTGGCTAGGTATTAGAAGTTAAGGTGCTTACAGTAGAGCTATAATTACTTTCTGATACAAACATCTCCATTTGTCTCTTGGGCATAATAATAATTCCTCACTTATCAAATGCTTTGATCTTCTACATTTACAAACATACCTCCCTCTGTCTCCTTGCTATTGAGAAAGAAATTGGAGAGAAGACAAGCAAGTACATGTTGTGATGATCAGCATATGCTTCTGTAACTGAACTGATGGAGCATGAGGTAGAAACAATCAGCTTCACTTCTCAGAAAGACAGAGCTATTGAAATCTGACTCTATTTGCTTAAGCACATAACTAGCCCAGTCTTAACCTCTTAATTTCAGATACAGCTGACTAATAGGATTGGCTTAGCATTGTGCTAACAGTCCAACATAAACCAACAGAACCCCTATCAGAATTAACTCTAAGACTTCCTGGCAACAAGAAATTGCAGTTTCCTTACTGCAAGAGATGTTGGACTTAATTGCATTCAGAAGTGATCATAAATCCTCAACTTTTCAATTTCCTAAATCTACCCCTAATTTCAATTTTATTCATATCACAGTGAGTATTTCCCACTCCACATCTAACAGAGCCCTGTAGGGTTATAGAGAAGGAGTTTCTGAAGTGGCACAGAGTTCAAAGAACTCAAGGCAAGTGTGAGAACTGGTATAGGTAAAGTTGAGTTACCTTTCCTTAGTTATAGTGGGGAGTAGATGACTAAAGGGCTCTAACCATCACAAGGTAATAGAGTGCTCCTGGAGTGTTTGGGGAGGTCCTGGTATGGAGCTGTGATGAGGGTTGGGATTTCTAAGAGTGGCTTTTGAGAAGGTACAGCATGGAATGCTAAGTACAGCAGCACTAAATACCTAAAGTGTTTAGTTATAAGTCCTGTAGATATCCATGGGCTATGAAGTACAACAAGGGTTAAAAGCGCTGTTAGAAGTTAGGACTGTAGCATCTAGAAACCTTGTTTAGTGTTAAACATTAGATAAATAATAAAATTGGGGAAAAAGCCATTGCTGGCAGGTATTGCCTTATACTTTGCTGCAGGAGAGGATCATGTTCTCTGACATGGTATTAGGAATAAAGATAAGGATGAGGTACAGGATAAAGAGACTAGGATTTACAAAACCTGCTACAAAGCATCTATGAGCTAGACTCCTACTGTTGCCAACTCTCTTAATGGTGTGTGCTTTGACAGTAGCTCATCATTCTGTCTCCAGTCATAATCCTGACTTGGACCCTACTCTTTTCATCATGACTCAGCCCTTCTGAGGGCTGTACTTGGATCACTATGTACAGAATCCACTACACTTCCAGAAGCCACAACAGCAGAGTATTTTTTTGTGTGAATTAGTATCGAACCATTAAATAGTATCCTTAGTCATCATATCCATTTGCCAGGATATGCTGGAAGTTTCCAATAAAAATAAATACTGCTTCTTGCCAATGCTACCACCTTCACATCCCTAATCATGTTTTTAGGATGAAGGGATGGTGTTTGTCTGTTCCTTCAAAAGGATTCACAGTCTGTTTTAATAAAAGTACAGGTGATGTGTTGTTGGCAAAATTTTAGTAATTATAGTAATTACAGTCTGCCTATCTGATATGCTCTGCTGTAGCTGTTCATTTCCCAGCACACTGTTGCAGTCTTTTCTATCAGAGATCACAAGGGTGTTACATTTTACAGAGAGTGATACAATTCTGAATTATTATTGTTATTTGTGATAAGAAGCACCATGTGTATCAAAGGGTTATCTAAGTGAACTGTACCATTCCAATTAGCTGTTGGTTTTGTGGAGTTAGATAAAAGTTTAAAGCTTCACCAGTTTGACCAGCAGATGCTTTAGCCTCTAGCTATTGCTTTGTCACTGAGTCTTGTCTGTATAGTCAATCAAGCCTCTCATTTATTAAAGCATTTTCTAGCCTGTGATAGAATGTGAGAATAACACAACAAACCAGAGAAATACATAAATGCTGCCATTAAATTTTCAGGGTAAAATTGTTAGAAGATGGAAGCATGAATCACTGGAAAATACATCTTTTGGATAAAACAGAACAACCAGGCTGAAAAGCAGAAATAGAATTCATATGTTTCCTATACAGAAGTAAAAATTTTTCAATAGATTTCCTTTGCCCAAACAATGGTTAGTAATTTTGTGTTTTGCAAAATATTATAATCACCAGAATTCATGAGCAGAACTTAACATTGGTTCTCAAAAGCCTACCCTGTTTAAGATAAATCACCCATACGTGTTTGCTAACTGTTAACTGGAATTTGAAGTTACATAAGTAATATCCAGACACTGTACTGTACATTACACATCTTTTTAAAGCACTTTCACTTTTCTGAAACCCAAAAAGCCAGCCATGCAAAATTCAAACATGGGAAGAATCAAAGCACTTAGAGATATTTGAACACTTGTGAGAAAACACCTGCAAGAGAGTTCCTTGTATTTATTATTACTAATGTGGTCTGCAATCAGAACATCTGTCAAGAACTCATTCTGTCACAACATTTACTGTCAAAAAGATAATGCTCACATATAGCTAACAGCTAGAGAGATAGCACTGGAATATACAAATGACATATGAGAACTGAGCGTAGTAGCTTTTTTACTTTGTACACATCAAAAGATTGTAATAGGTCAGCAGTTTAGATGGTGCTCAAAACGTATACTAAAAATACCAACTAGGTGCTGCAAAATGAAACAGCAATTTTGTTCATTATCTTGCCCCTGCCAGTCCTTGACTCAGTTGTGTAATACATTCACTTCAGTTTATCCTATTCGAACAAATTCTTTGCAGCTTGTTCCCTAGTTTCAGAATCTTCTGAAGAGAAAAAAAATAAATGTCTCTTTTTAGTTCTTTATAGGGAAGTTCTTTATAGGGAACACCTGATCACTTCCCAGTGGGATACAGTAACAGCGCATGTGGTTAACAGGATCCTAGCTTCCTCACCTTTAGAGGACTTCTCCTCTAACAAATATAGAACAGTCTCATTTAAAGAAACAAGACCAATTTATTTTTAGCCATAGAAACTGCATATTTAAGGACATGCTGAATCACAGTATTCCAACATGATTCACAATAGCACCACACTGTGCATTCAAGCACCCACAACATGGGAATTTTGATAAGAAAAAGGGAAAAATTGGTATTTTCTATGTAGTCCCTCTCACCCTCCCGCAGGGTTTGAAGAACCATCACTTCTTCTTCCCCGAGGTCACTTCCTGCTTCTACATCTACATCACTGCAGCCAGAGTGGCTGAAAATTCCAGGTGGCTGCAGCAATGGGCAAAGGAAATGGGAAATTATTTGTTATTAGCAGCTAGCATAGAGCTGGAGACTAGACTAGAGTAAAATCTGCGGGTAGAGAGAAAAAGATGCATTGTAACATGTTTCTGGGCAGCTAAATAACGGTCTGAAGACAATCGTTGCATTGTGCGCTTGTTTTAGTCACCGACTTCTCAATATTTAAACTGAGGTTTGCAATTAGTACACCCACAGGAATATATTCTATTATAACGACAAACATCAGTTATAAGAAAAGCATCGGGGAGTGGGTGGGTTGTGGTGTGTGTCAGTAACTGCCCTCTGATAGCCCTGAAAGGGTCTTAACACTCCTCTGCTCCTGAAGGATTTACGAATTTGACCTCAGCAAGACAGAGCACACATTCTTCATCCTGTATGACTGAAAGCAAAAGGACATTCAGAAAGACAAAGTACTACCACAGTGATACTGCAGTCCTTGTGCTGGGCTGCCGGCAGCACTGCGGTTGTCAGCAGAGCCAACTGAGGAACTGAGCAGGAACGTTCAAAAGGATGCGTAAGAAACCTTTAAAATGCTGACATCTGGATACAGTTACTGGGAAAAACTCACCGCTGTGACTGACATCTGGACTGAGGACCTGCCAAAAGCCACCTATTAAGCAGCAAGACAGCTATTCTGTGGCTTGACCGGACACTGAGGGATGTCAGACAATCACACAGTCCCGTTTGTCAGCTGGAGGGACATGGTGACACTGGCCCTCCGTGCAGCGGGCAGCACCTCGCGCTCCCGACTGCGAGGGGGTCACCCAAGGTCATAGCCCTTCTCTCTGGATGGTTCTGTGCCAGAGCACACACCAGCCTGCTTCCTGCTGTGCTGGGGGGCAGCTGGGGTAACAGCCATGGCCAGAGCTGGAGGTGGCCCCAGCAGGCAGCAGCAGGAAGCCCAGTGTCCCAGGGTACTCCTCATCTCGGTTTTGTATTTTCTTCTCACCTGATTTTCCCTCCCGTGGCAGCAGCAGTGCAACTCCAGCCCTAGCTCCTGGCCTTGTGATCAAGCAAAATTCAAGAAGCCGGAAGCCGGTTCTGGGAAGATTGCAAAGAGCTCAGAGATGACCATAACAGCCATCTTAGAGAGCTACAGGAGAAAAATAAAACAATTTCCATCATTCAAGACATTATTTTGTGCACACTGAAGCGGTGGTTTGCTTCACAGTTTGCTGACATCTGCCCTGTTTGTGCATGTGGGTTTTAGGATATTCACAAAGCTCACTAGGCATACAAAACTAGAGACTAGTTTCAAAATATTCCTTTGAATTCCTTTGACTATACTTCTCCCTGTCTCTCCGTAATATTAATTTTTTTAAGAGGCATTGGTACTAATTTTTTGTAGTTGGTATTACTTTTGCATATACACTAGAAACAAGATGATAAGCTCAACTATTTTCAGAGAAGAAATAAATTTGTATTTATGGATTTCTACAGTAAACTTGATTAATACTGCAAAATTCCATATGAAAATTCTGTTTATTTTAATTTGGTTAACAAACAAAGCAAGAAACCTCTGTTGTCACATGAAATAACTACATCAACAGAAGTTTTCTGTCTGAATTTTGTTGTGAATGATGAATGGAAAACAGGAACTGATTATATGATGGGCATCATATTGGCTTGGAGAAAGAAGTTCAGTCCACATCCTGATGGTGCACAAGTGGATAAAATTTATATTTAGTTGTGTAACTGTGGGGAAAGTAATGGATATTATGGTATATGGCAGATTTACTACCTTAAATTCCCCCACATTGCCTTTATGAACATAGCACTAAATGATCCATAAAAAAATTGCACTTATATCAGAATGCATGGTCTTCCACATCTCCAGCTGAAAGTCAAAGCTGTGCAGCAGACAGAAGGGATGTTTCCTGCTGGCATTTATGACATTGCTATCAAGTCCCATTAATCCTAGGAAGCATCCTTAGCATCTGCATGGCAAACAAAGTACCAAGAAACGAGATGATGGAGAAACAGCAGAAACTGTTAACATTTAAATATGCTCAAAACAAGAGGCAAGAAGAGGGGCGTGACACATCATATTTTCAATGAACATCTGTTCAGAATTTGCAGGGCTTTTTATGAAAAATGTACCAAAGTACCTCAAGGTCTAGACCAATCCTGCTGGTACCCTACTTCCCCTCTGCTCAAAATAATTAAGAATGTTCTCTCCTGGTGTAATTAAGTTAATTATGTGAATGAGTTTCCTTTCATTCATAGCTCTTCTTGGGACTGATCTTCTGTCCCTCTTTTTCAGATGTTTTTTTGTGGACCTGCAGTGCTCTTTTTCCCCACCCTCTGTAGCTCACAAGTTCCCCATTCCCTGAAAAGCCATTTTCTGTATGGCTGTGCTTTCCAGCCCTGTCTGCCACAGCTTGACGATTCCTGGCACTCACTTCCTTAATTTTTCTACTCTTGGCTTCGAGAGATTTAAAAGAAGAACAAACTAATATGCTTTGCAGATATTTCAGAAGATAAAACCATTAAAGGGGAAAAGTTCAATTCAGTCTCTGAGCTGGTGTGACAGGGGTGGTGAAGTATGCTTGCCATGAATAAAAATAGAAAACGTATAAGTACATAAATGGATCAAGAGCCTCTTAAAACGCACGCCCTACAACATTCACTTCCAGCAGTTTTGACACTTTTGTCCATCACTATGTGAATCTGAGATTAGCTTGAAATTATTTGCCTCAAAAAGAAGGAAAACAAGAAAAGAGAAAGATTTTCTTTGCACCAGCTTCCATTTTTTGCTAGCAGAACACTGAATAAACCCACAAACTAATATATCATACTTTTATACATAAAAATGTACCTACATGCGTAGAAAAAATTTTATTCTCTGATGTTTAATTACACTGCAATAGGTGTAAAAATACTCTGATGTTTTATTACACTGCAATAGGTTTTAAAAAATATCTTGTCTCATATCAGGCAAAACATCCCACAGTCTCATAAAAACAATGGCAAAGACATTTGGTAACAGAACCAAAGTGTTTGTCATCTGTGCTTGCCAACAGCAAATCCCACACCAGCTAAAGACAGACCAACAGCTTTCTCTTCCACTGTGCTCTGGCAGCTGCCAAAAATCAAAATTGGACAGATCGTGCGTAGAAAATATTTGGAGAGTTCAAGACAAATTTGAGGGTTATGGTCCCTGCATTATATGCAGTTATCTATCATTTACCGTTTGACAGAAAAATACTGTTTTTCTATCTTTTATGTTCTAGTTATCCCCTACCATTGCCTCCTACTGAAATTTTGAGGTCAAATGTGACCATTGCACACTGCAGGATGAAGGTTTTTTTAATAATTAGGCCCTAATCCAACTCCAGCTAAAGTCAATGAAAAGAATCTGATAGCTACATTGAACAAGGCACAGGGCCAGTGTTTCCAGACTTTGCAAAAACCCTGAACAAAGGTGCTTATTGTACAGTGAATCTCTCATTTACTAATCCAGCTATCTGCATCCAGCAAAGCGGTAGCCAGATTTTTTACAAACTGCAAACTGTAACCTTTCTGACAGACACCAACTGGCAAAAACAATGGCCACGTTCACTGGAAAACTACTGAAAACAATATGAAATAGAATATAAAACCAGTACCTGAAAGGGGCCCACAGGAAAGCTGGAGAAGGAGTTTTTGCAAGGGCAGGCAGTGTTAGGATGAGGGGTAAGAGTTTTAAACTGAAAGAGGGTAGATTTAGATTAGACATTAGGAAGAAACTCTTTCCTGTGAAGGTGGTGAGACACTGGCACAGGTTGCCCAGAGAAATTGTGGATGTCCCATCTCTGGAAGTGTTCAAAGCCAGGTTGGATGGGGCTTTGTGTAACCTGGTCTAGTGGGAGGTGTCCCTGCCTGTGGCAGGGTACTGGGACTGGATGATCTTTAAGGTCCCTTTCAACCTAAACCATTCAATAATTCTATGATTTCAGCCCTTCAGGAATAAAAATTATATTATCTGTGTTCTCATAAGAAGTGCTTGTGAATGTTCATTTTCCAGCAGTGGGTTAAACTGGTTTACAGAAGAAGGACATTATTGGGGAGCAGAGATGAAAGGGAAACTCAGTAAGAACTAACAACTTGAAAAACCAAACAACCCAAAACGTGCAAGACCATTAACCCTTGGAATAAAATGAGTCAGGGCAAAAATATTTTCTTCAACTTTACAACCAGAAGTTCTTGAAAGAGAACTAAAAAAATATTTCAAGATTCGTATTTAAATTTCTCTGGGTCTAGTCCCTTGTAATCCTGAAACTTGGATGAAGGGAATGCTCATACCATTGGGGGCACCTATGATTCTAGCATTTTCAGGGACAGGCTACTTGCCCTCCTTAGGCCACTGTTTTCTTCTCATTTCCACCAAATTATTTAATAGGTGTGTTTGATACAGTCTTCCTGACAGAGTAGGTTAGTGTTAAGTGGTTGTTACCTGCAGATGTTGGCAAGGGTTTGGGGAAAGATTATGAGAAAATAATCTAATACTTGGACGTAGTAGTACAAAGATGTGAGAGTGGGCAAGACAAAGTAAGTCACTGACGACAATATTTTTAAAGCTGTAAGCTTGTAGTCTCAGAATCACTCAGAGAATATATATGTGACACCAGCAACACAAAGCAAGAGTAATGATCTCTGCCTGGTTGGCACTGAGTTCACCCAATGGAACAGCTGTGCTGTGATTGTGGGGCCGACAGTGCTGCTGGTGTAAAACTTCAGAGAAGTCAATGAAGTTGCATTATTTTAAACTGTCACAGAATCTGACAATTAGAGACTTAAAAGTTGTGATATATTGAGATGTCATTTATCTTTGAATGTATGCTACAAGAAAATATGAAGCATATTACCAAGAAATATTAACAGCCAGTTTAGAAATGCTTGCCCCTTTTAACTGCAGTGATCCAAGAGGCTCAAGAACAAAGATGTTGCAGCTTTATAAATATAAAAACAATAGAAAAAAAATAATTATTTCTGTACTGTCCCAGCAGTCCCTTCCTATGGTGCTGTCAGTGGTCTCTACTTTGTTATTCTGCAAAGAGTGGGTGGTCTTGGGGTGAACAGAGTGCTCTAGGACTGAAAGAAATTTGGAGATTAATTTCTGGTTTGGCACCAGGTCAAATGCTTGTATTGCTCACATAATCTAGCACTCATGTAATTTTTTCTCTTTGAAATGGTTAATTGTAAGACAGAGGTTGTATCCTGTTGGGTTGGTACAGATCAGTAGCATAGGAACCCGCTCTTGCTCAGCTAAGAACTCACTGCTGTAACTTTATAATGAAACAAATAACATCATCAACTCTTTCCTCTAAGTGCTAACGTTCTCAAAAACTGTAATCCCCAGAAGGCTCTTCTGGTTTCTAATGATTAATTGAGGTTATAGGCAGGGTCATCTCTCCAGAACAGATTGTTCCCGGAGACTCTCTATTTGTTAACAGACTGAAAAGGGTAAATAGGAACTTAGTTTGGTTGTGGTCTTTTTTTCCCCAGAAAAAAAACATTGAATTTCCTCGTGAATCTCTAGAATAAATTATTGCAGCAACTTAATTGCAGAGAGCAGAACTTTTTGTATGCTATCCCAATTGCACTACAGGCTATGTTTTAAAGAGTAGATGCTATATTAAGTCCACATCACAGTGCTGTTTGTTGTGCGTTTGCCAGGTCCAATTAAGCAGACTTTATCAAGGCTGGAAACAATCAGCTTGTTTCATCTGCTCTTTTAAAGGTTTGATCCATATTTTCTGTGAGAAAATGAATGGTTGGCTTGACTTAGAATACTGATCACCACTTCAGGTAAACAGTAAAATATAAAGAAAGCTGAAGACTGACCAGGACTGTCAGTGCAGTTTATTATCCTTTATGCAACATATTACAGGTAATACTCCATTTTTATTTTTCTTTTTAGTTTTGGACAGGTAAAATATGATTAATTATCAAGCAATGAAAATAACCATCCTATATGACATAGAATTGGTAAAATAATTCTCTTTTCTGTTAGCTGGAATCTGAGATACTGTTTATCATCTTACCGGAAATCTTTAACAAAATCTTCATTACACCAGTTCTGTAGCACAGACCCAGTCTCACAGATACTTCACTGGCTTTCCATCTAGACTTTCTATCGACTGGCTTTTGTTGATGGCTGTGAGAGAATGTTACAAGAGGCCACTGAAAGGTGTGATGCTGGACCAGTAGGGAATAGATTAATACAGCAGTGTCAGGAACAACCACAGAAGCAGTTACACTGAACACTGACAATTTTTGGATAGTCCACTATACAGAAAACATTGCATGCTAGAGTGTGGAGTAATGGAAAGATATTCCGATACAAAAAATGTTGTGAAAATCTCTTCTCATTGTAAGAAATAGGAAACTTGTGCTCCATTATTCAATCCATACAGTGTCCCAAAACCACTGACACTCTTTTTACCGGCCTCCTTGCCTCTGGATCATATTGGCTTCCACTAATACAGCTCAGTCCTTTAAATGGGAATATGTAGGTCATTCACCTGGCAACCTGGAGGGGTATGTTTCTTCTGCCTTTGCTTATGCAATGGCCACCTAGGAACACTTGATTCACTGTTCTGCCTTTAGGGAGAGTTCACTGATCATCTGAAAGGAGATGGAAGTTTGTTGTCTCTTCCAAAAGACATCTTTTGCGTTCTTGAGCTGCTTGCTAGCCAGCTTGATTTCCAGTATTAGTGCTGTTCCAAAATAAAGACCACAGATGATGTGACATAGCTAACATTCCTGTAAATGAATGCTGACAGTACTGAGAGAATTTACCAGGCTTTGTTATCTGAAACTCTAATTAAGTATTTTTTGGGGAAAAAAATCTGACAGCAGTGATTTAGAATATGACAGCTTTGTTTATCTCTCTAAAAGCAATCTTTGGAAGAAAATGAAGTCTGGTGGAGAAAAAAGTTGTATCTATTTGGTCCTTTGAACTCTACTGAAGAAGCTATTTTTTGACTAGTGTTCCATAGCTCACTTAAAGACTATATTAAAATTACTTGTTGAGCTACCTGAAAAACATAGCAGAGAACAAGGCATCACAAATGAAATAAATTTCAATAATTTGGTATTTTATTCTTCTTGTGACTCAAAGAAATAGCTCAAGATCATTTTTAATCCCAGGCTGTGGCTTCCCTTCTGCACAATTTATGAAAGTAAATAAGAGTGTACTGTTCCTTTCCCCATTAGTGCTCCTTTCCAGTTGGAGACTTAATTTTGGAATTTCTATTGAATATTTAAAGTAATGAATGGCTAACAACCTGAGAAAGACCCAGGTCTATTCTTCACTCCCAAGTAAGTTTGACAAGGGAGAACTATTGTCTGATTGTCCCTTAGTACTCTTGCTTCAGTGGAGTCACTGAAATCCTCACAATGAATCTTAATGCGCACTCTGATGTGACCAAATTTTAGATGCCTGGAATTAGAGACTGCTTAACTAGACTGCTATGTATGACCCACATCCTTTGGATACTATTTATAAAGACAAAATGGACTTGCCAGGGGCAAGATAGAACTTTCTGTCTCAATAATGTTTGTTTATTAATTTCCCATGGGTGTTCTACTAGGCCAAGTGTTGCTACAGTTGCTCTCTTTCCTCTTTAACTTAATACCCTTTTTGATCTATGTAAAGATTATTTTTCTTTTCTTTTTTTTTTTTTTACTCTACTTTGACCTCTGAGATCACAAGCAAACACCCAGCATTTGCTAACAGACACCCCTATTTCCTATTTGCTGAGCTGATTTAATCAGCATATAGTTTATTCACAGTGGCAAATTGTAGTAGTCTCATGATATTCACTGGGAAATGCTGAGGTAACTGTAAAAATGTCATTTTGTTAATAAAGCAAGTAATAATGGTGGTAATTTAGTTCAGATGTGCTCTCTCGGCCAAGCAAGTGTTTTTCTTGCTTCTTCTTCAAATGAACTGCATATGAAAGAACAAAACATCATTTTTAGCAGTACACTAGATACAAGTTGGAAATCCTTCTGCTTCCCCTGATCAGGCAGTGAATAGGGCACTTGGGTACTATTCTGAAATATACATCTAAGTTATTAGGCATGTTGATTGTGGCTATCAGTGATCATTTGTTATAAACAAAGATAATGCATGCTTTGTTAGAGCATACAATCTGTACGAAGAATACACAGCAGTCATTACTTCCCTAGCAGCTTAAAACAGAGATCAAGTTATTTGTATTGTGTGTCTGTCCAGAAGCATGTTATAGTGTCCTGTGAACAGAGGAAAGAAACTGCAGTATGAATGACACATTCATTATTATACACTCACCATATAATGAACTTCCCTATTCCTATTTTCCAGGACAGCTGGAAGATATCCTATCACTGTTACACTGTAGCCTCTTAGACAACTGACAGGCATGAAGTCCCAACATCACATAATCAAGTTCTTGCTCTTTCTGTGAGCCTGGCCATTTCTGTGTATTTGTATTTCTTGCCATAGACAGATACAATATTTAATGACTCTACCTGCTTATTTTGAATTTCATTGTTAATATTTCTATCATATTAATCTATAAAAACATAGAAATAGTTCAATTCAGTTACAAATGTCATGAATGGAAAATGTGATTTTCACAACCTACCAGTAACAGTTGCTCAGTTACTTCCCCTGTGTGACATATATTTGTCATAATCACATGCCTGTTAAAAGCAAGGGACTTGTTTTGTGTAAATATGATTCAGTGCTATGAGAGTCCAGTTTCAATGTTGACTTCAACAAACCGCTTAGGGATGTGTTTGCAGGAGCACTCCTGAGCACTCTGAATTCAGCGTTTAAATATTACACTGGAACTGACCTCAGGCAATGTACTTACAGACTGGACAGAAAGAAAGGTGTATTTTTGGTATGATACTGATTACTCACCTAGATGCCTAGATTTGTGTGTAGCTTTATATATGTGGGGTGTATACTTATATATAGCACTATAAAATTTTTCTCTGAAGAATTTTCTGAGGAAGCCAAACACCAAACAAAAAAATCAAGAACTTTTGTGCATGAATATTCTGTGACCTGTTTTTTTTTTGTCTTCTTTCTCCTTTGTTTCTTTCTCTCTTTATTTCCTTTCTCCTTTAACAAAGCAACAGTTATCACCTTCCTTAGTCTTTCATGACAGTTGTTTGAAGACTTGCTAAGATTGAAGCAGTTGACATGAAGGACATTGTATGTTCCTGGACAAAAGAATCGGGATTTGGTTGCAAGACAGACCTCTCCTGGGTTCTCGGCTTAATCTGCTGGACACAGTGGGTAGTATAAGACTACAGTTTCAGTGTTTCAATTTTGCTACCCCTAAAACATGAACAGCTAGTGTTGCAGATGGTACAATAGCTGAGATACCTCAACACCAATTCAAGTATTACATGAGGCAGGGATGCTCCCAATACAGTCAGGGTAACACAGTTCTGTCTACTGGGCACTTGCATCAGATTTTGCACTGCCTTTCCTCAAAGCCTGAAGTTTGAAGTGAATGGCTTTGTGCTTTGTCTGCTGCTCATGTATGTAGAAAAGAAGTTGAGATGTGTATTGTGTCAGGAAGCTGTCGTTCACAGGAATTATTATTTTCACAGCACTTCTTGGGTATCAAGTGTAACACTCTATTATTTTAGTCTTTTATACTCTGTTCAAAAGAATATTGTACTTTGCCACCATGGATAATTACTAAGTCTTTTAATTTATATCCTTACAAGATAAGCTAGAGCAGAATAGTAGAAAAAAAAGAGGACCTGCAATTAGTGCAGGTTAAGAGTGTTTTAGTGTGATTTCTAAACCTCTTAAGTTGCCAATGTATTTATAGCAGTTAATTTTACAATACCCAAATCTCTAACAAAAATATTTCATCTGCAATTTTATTGTCCTTTTGTAAAGACATTTTTGTGGAACTCAGAAGCAAAGCAAATGTTGTCAAATGGCACATTTCATGGCTAGAAGACCTAAATATATATAATGCATTAACTTTTCATAAAAGGTCTTCTAAAATACTGTTGAGATAATATTTTCCTTTCTGGCAAAAGTCAATAAATATTGAATGCTTTTTATGGTTATAACTTTTGACTGCCCTACTAAGACAAATTTTTGAAAGCAAATTTGTAGTCAAAAGATCACTTTTTTTTTAAGATCAGTTTTGCTTTTTTTTTTTACTCTTCACAGCCCTTTTGAATTTGAAAGCTTTTAAATACAACAGAGCTACCCGTTCTACTTGTGTTTACAAAATAGGATACAATGCACTAAACATTGTGTAAAGCTGAGACTTTAAGTAGCCAAAACAACAATGAATCAGATTAAAAGTTGTCATTCTGCAGAATCATTTATTTACTGTCTCAAGATACTTCCTACTGAATTATTTTTTTCTCTACTTGTTTAGCACCTTCTTTTCCCTTCCTCTGCCAAAATGCATAGTGACATTAGTTAATTTACCCTTCTTAAAAGTAGAAGTACCACCTCAATTAATAAAGTTCCATATTCTTCCACTTTATCTCACTTTACAAAGAACCTTACTTCTTATTTCATAAGACACTTCAATTTCTAGACACTCTTTGCTGAGGGCAGCTGGGGACAACAGAACCAGAAAAAACAAAAACAAAAACAAATCCAGAGTTTTATTGCATATTTCTATCTTCTATTGCAGTAAATCATGCTGTAAATTTGATTTGGGTTTTTAATATGTCCTCCCAAAATATCAGGATTTTTTTTTATCTTTGTCTTTTATTGCAAAACTGTATGTTCCAGGCAATTTAAAAGATAAACACTTAGTGATTTACACACTCCAGATGTCAGCATTTACAGTAGGAAATAAAATAGTGACACGAATTTGATGGCCTCTGTGCATGAAGGCCATAGAAGGATACAAAGATTAACCTATTTTAGGCTACAGTGATAAGATGGGGGGGAATCCAGATCTGAAATGCAAGGAGTTCACTAGCCAAAGATATGATTATTACTGAGTTAATGAGTAGGTATGACTGCACAGAAACATGCTCTTCTTCTCCTTGTTTCTTCAGTGAAAACTGGCTATTAGAAATCTTTCACCCTTTCAGTGATTGGTGCTTCTGCTACTGTTAAATCTGCTTAATGTCTGTTCCTATTCTTCCTGAACCTTGTAGTGAATTCAGTCCTGAAGGTTCTCCAATTGAAATAAGGACCTGTGCTTTGCAAAGCACCATCTGCAGCCTGAGGGGCTTGCAATCTAAACAGATGACAAAAGGGCAAAACAAAGACACTGCCTTCATCCTCATTCAACAGACAGAGCTGTGGCCCAAAGTATCTGAGTCATTTCAAGTCTCTGGTGAAGTAGTCATTATACATCTCATATGCCTCATTTCAAGAACTCTTAATCATAATATTTCCTTGTTGAAGATTCTGACTAAATAAGGAATAAATAATTTTGTAAGAAAATTGAGTGTAATAGTCAAAGAAATCTAACTGCCAACAGCTATATTCTAGTGGGAAACAGCAGTATTTACTGAGGGCAAATCTGCTGTGGTTCCTCACTTGAGGATGAGACAACACCTGGGAAGGGAAGGGTCCTTGGCACAGGAAGAAAAAAATAGGGAACAGGAATGAGCAGCCTCAGATTCACCCCCATCATGCCTTTGTCACTGGGCTTTCTTAAAGGCTATATAAAACCATTGTAGACACCATTATTCTGCCCCTAATAGGATAAAAGTACTTGCTAAGAAATCTCAACATTGAGCCAAACCAATTTCTGCTGCTAGGCAGACTAATGGTTTGGCAGGAGCCAAAAGCTAAGGTAGCAGCGGTACAGAGAACTCTGAGGGCTGAGAAGAAAAAGATCTACAAATACATCTGCTTTGATTTGCTAATGATGGCTCTCAGCCAGACTATCACTATTTGAATGCCTGCTAGTCGCTGAAAAGTGACAGTAGTTATAAAGCAAATCACAAAGACACAGCTATTTGGTGTGACAATAGTTACATAACTGGAAATTATTTACTTTTATGCATTTAAACCGAAACAACTTAAATAGGCCTCAGATTAGATGCTATCATCAGAAACACAGCTAAGAGCAATAAAAGACAAAACATAAAAAAACAATTCATGTGGTAGGAAAACCAGAGAAGAGAGATCAAACTTAAATAAAACTCTCATAGCTACGCTTGCTAAATTCTCCCCAAATAGCTGCATAGAATGACAGTATTTGTAAGATGCTGTGCAGATCCAGTATGCACATAATCATACCCCAAGTTTTATATAGCATTATTGGGTTGATTTATTTTATACATTGTGATTGTGTTGATTAAATGAGAAATTTTTTATAATTTTCAAAACCTGCAGAAGAATATGCTTTATTTCAAAATATCCATTATTAAAACATTATTATGTTTTGTGCAGCATTAAATACTGCATGAACATGTTTTAGCTGACCTTAGTGTTTGTATAAAGAATGAAACAATTTTTTGTACTGAACAAATTGCTGGTTGGTCCATTCTGCCTTCTGCTCTTCTGCCCTGAGATTCCACAGATCAAAATTTGTGAACTCATTATGTATTACATGGGAGGAGTGGTGTGGAAAAAAAGGAAAATTATTGGTTATTGGGACAAGATTTACCTGTACCTCTTGGAACAAACTGAATACTAACATATTTTAAATAGTAACTTATAATTAGGAATTCCAGAAAGGTACTGATTTCTAATCTAATATCTATATGTGACTTTTTAATAAACAACATAAGCACCAAACTTTTGGAGCAGAACACAACCGAAAGAAAACAGCAAGTAATTTAGAAAATGTTTGGAAAGCCAGATCTTACAATTATTGTGCTGTCCATAGACTCCACTTCAAAGTACAAACTTGTCTGCTTGATGTACATTAATTCACTGACATAAAAATAATGGGATACTAATTTTATATGTCTTTTCAAAAATTTCAGTACATTCTGTGACAAATTTGGAAGTCAGTGGGATTTTATATGTGAAAGCAGGCTATGTTCATCATCAATCAAATTCAAGGATTGACAGGATGCAGTACTATGCAGAGAAGTCTCATAGACATGTAAGTTCCCCATCACACAAATACAGCATTTGTGAGACAGCATGTGATTTAAAATAGAGATTTAAATTATTCTTCATGAGTACATTTCAGGAGAGACTGAATTGATAGATATTACCATAACCTTGACAGTCAGCTATTCTGAAAAGGAATGATCTGTGTCATAGCTGAAATTTATGGAGTTCCTTTATTTTATTTCATTGGCTGCCATAGGGCTGAAGCTTATTCCATCTGTGGAAAGCTTTAGGTGTCCAAAGTTGAATGTAGATATACCTATTGATAAACAGGCCAAAATGAAACACCACATATAACAATTGCTAGTAAAGTTTTACGATCCACTTCTGGTAATTATTGTGGATTTATCCTAGGTAAACTGCTACAGAAAACAGCAATTTTTCTGTTTTTGTTAAAAAACAGAAAAGTGAGGAGGTTTTTTTCCTGGTATATAAGTTTCCATTTCCTAATAGAATACAGTAGACTTATGGTCATCAGTTTAAATTTGTGTATTAGACATAACACTAAATTTAGATCTCTCTCATGTCAAGTGAGACCATTGTAACTGATCTGATCCTGTGTTCATTAAACTGTCCTCTAACCCTTACAACTCAACCTGAAGTCAGCAACAGCTATTGCTGTTTAAACTTGGATATCTAAAAACTTGATTAGAAACTTTTGGTGGGTATGAACCATATTTCCTTACTTTTTTCATATATGAAGACAAGTCCACATGAATTATGATAAATAACAAGAAAAGCCGGCTGAATGGCAAAGGTTTTGAAGGCAGAATTTGTGGTTACTTTAGTTGTGAGAGTATGCAGCATTGGAAAATAAATCTGAGAGCCTTAAAAAATACAAAAAAATACTGTCTTTTAAAAAATATTAAACTATGTTGACAAGGTAATAGGATTTTAGTACACATATTCATTATGCAGATAAATATATTCAAGCACTTTCCAACAAATTTAAGGCAAACTATTTAGCAAATCAGCTTTTTTTGCCATTCACCTTCAAAAAAGAACATTACCTAATTTTAGGCATCAATTTCACTGGCACTTTATAGATTTATCAAATACTTATACCCAGAATAATTCCGTACAGGGTGGCATAACAGAACTGTTCAGGACACACATGTCTGCCCACAGATCTGTTTGCAAATTAGCTTGCCAGCACTCTTCAATCCCAAATGGGTCCCAGTTATACCTATTAAAAAACCTGTAACATTTGTTTCACAGTTCCTGATATAGTGCTGTCTTGTAGCTGTCTATTCAAAGACAATTTTCAATATATATCTCTCTAGTAGTTTCATCAGTGAAGTATTACTAGCAGCCTTACAGAGAGTAGTCATGAGGCAAAATACATAATGTTCCACATCCCATTTTATCCATCAGCTTACATTAATATTCTTTATGTCTCAGAAAGTTATCACTGTAAATTTAGTTCCAGGAAAACATTAATTCTTAATCTATCTCTGTTAAAACATATTAAGTACTTCTGTATAAAGTCACTGAGGTAACAAGGGAAAATAGAATAGCTTTTCATTCCTCAGTGCTATATTGAATTTGTTTACAAGAGAGCAATCAGATACACCTTCTTAATCTATGTCAAAGATTCAGAAATACAAAAAAATGGCTTGAAATAGGAAATAATAAAATATGTCTTACCTCTAACACCCTGTTAAACAGCTATTCACCTTTCTGATAAAAACATGCATTGCAACAACCAATTGTTGAGATGGTTTTAAGAACAGAAGCTTGGGCCTTGTGGAGTTTTCTGATCAATCAATTCATAACACACAGTTCCCGTTAAGCATGGTAGAACTTATTCAAAAACATCAATTCCATAAAGTACGTTGCTTCATCTGGAGAGATGGAGGTAGTAGAATTGGAGAAGAGCTATTCAGATATGGGAATATTGCAGCTGGCTACAGATTAGAGCAAAGTAGGTATTGGATTTTGAAATGTTTTAATTTGTTTATTTTTCATGTTTTTTTTTCCAAATGCAAATGATGTCTGAGGACATTATGAGTTAGATGTGTTGTTCTTCTTGCTTGAGGAAATCAGACATCAGTGTATATTCCAGTCCAGTTTTAGGAATCCTGTTCACTTCTGTCTGGTGACACATGGGAACAGACAGACTACTCCTAATGTAAAACTGAGTGATTGATATAATTAATTATAAATTTTAGGATAATGTCCCATTAATTAGGGGCATATAAGAGAGAATACAGTACAACAATTTCATCTACTACAGTGCAATGTATTATGGGGTGAGGGTTGGTTGTATGAAAGAATTAATGCATACAAAAGTCCAGGCATATTTCCTTGTAACACTGAGAGATACTCATATTAAATAAATAGGACACTACATAAAGAAATTAGAGAAGACAATAAATTTACTAGGATACAATCTGACTGAGTCAGAAAGACACAGGGAAGAAAACTAGAATACTTCTAAGATGTCTGAGTTGGACATAAATGTGATTTATTGCTGAAAAAAAATGCAGATAGCTTCTCTCAAGCAGAAATGATCCTTCTGATCATATGAATTATGATCACCTAGACAGAGACATAAGGGAAACAGTACATTTCTCAACAAACAAGTTTGTGATAACTAATCACAACAAACAAGACTTCAAACAGGTAAATATATCAGAACACTATAACACATCTGGGAATCTCTCAATGAAGACTGGAGTAAAGACAAATTTTTCAAGAAAACTAAATGTGAGTGAACAATTGCTGAGTGATAAATATAATTTGAACTCAAAAGGGGTAAGTCATATAACTAATTTTTGTTTTCAATTAATTTAATTTTGGAGTTTTCTCTGTGTTTAGGCATCACGTTGAAGTTGCATTTTGAACTATTGTTGGCAAGTAAAAATCTGCAAACTAAATCTGCTGTGATTCACAACACAGAGATACTGTAAAAGGACTGGGTAGACAAAAATAAATAAAATTAGAACTCTGCTTCAACCTTCTATATTCAGTGTTTAGAACAGCCTAACATCACCTGCCTTATGAATAGTGGAGACTCATTCACCAGTTTGGCAGCAGTGCTACATACAATACTCTGGATAGGAACCCCTGGGAATCGACAAATTGAAAAGTTGATGAAAGACATTCATAAATTTTAGATGGCCTTTGGTAACCTTAAGGACAGGAAATCAATTATTCTTCTTACTATTTGATATGTGACTGTCCATAATAAGTGAGTATACAACATTTTGAAGGCTGTAGTTCAAAAGGTTTGGTAACTGGCTGAAATTCAATAATAAAGGATTGACTTCTGGGGTATCATCTGCTGGAATGATTAAATTTCTTCCTTCCCAATGTTGATCTCAAAACGAGCAAGGGTACCAACTTTTCAGCCTTTAGTTTAAAATCATGATTTAATTATTTAAGTCTCCTTGAAAAGGAAAACTCGTGTCTCCCAGATTCCTACAAGCAAATAAAATTGAGGTGACGTTCTGAAGATTTCTAAGGATTTCCCAACGCACCCTTGCACTTTCTGCCTCACAAGGAACAAGTAAGTAAAATTGCAATATTCCAGCTCTGTGTGAGTATGAGAATTAATTATGTCAGTAAGTCAATTTCTTACAAGCACTTGTTTGATATTTTAAGGGAAGGTGGCTTTCTGCTTGCACAAACAACAAGAGTATAAGTAATCCTTAATCACCAAAGAGCAGATGAAATAAAGGTCACATATTCTCAGTGTGTGTAGGGTAAGCTACAACTAGAGTAATTGCTTTTAATATGTTCTTACCTTAAAACTTTTGAGCCTTGGTGACTACTGGCCTTTCCTCAAATGCAACTGGAGCTTTTCAGCTCCCATATAGCATCAAATCACACTGATAGATTCTTACACCACTCACTATTCCCTGATTCCTTTCTCAGCAGAGAAATCACAGTACAAAGGGATGGTCAAGTTAGAGTTCATGCATTTCCTTCCCCCTGTTTCTGTCCCTCTCTACCCCTAAATGTATATATTTGGAAGTAATAACAAGGAGCACTCCGGTGATTAATTTGTTTTACTTAGCTCCCCCTGCTTGAAAGAGAAAAGTTAGTGCTCCTCTGCTCTAGTACATGATCTAACAATCTATAAAGTTTGTGTATGTTTTTAACACAATGTAGATTAGATGTTTCAGTCTTAAAATGCATTTGATTTTAATCTCTAGATGAAATATTGATTTTTCTGGTTTAGCCAAAACAGTGGTCAGTACAGCAGATTTGTCTTTGTGGTTAGGCCACAATCCTGTGTGCTCTAATACAGATGCCAGTGGAGACCCGCAGCAACTTTTAGGGACTCGTGTGATAAGACACCACTGCAAGAGTGAGGCTTTGTGCTACAGAGTTTGTCTCCAGGGAATCTAAAGTTTCAGGGAATCTCATTAGAATTTCTACCTCTTTTGTAATAAATCTTTTTGAAGAAAGAACAGGATATGCAGTGAGAGCAAAGTCCTTTGGCTTAAATGAGAACAGAATCGATTTCCTGAAACATAGTCCATCTTCTTGAGACTGGGAACAAACATCCAGCAACTGAAAAGCTGAGAGTCTAATGGTTTAACTGCCTTTCTTTTGTATCCAGAATATCTCAATTAATTGATGACAGAAATAAGAATTTGCAGTGGCCTTTCATGTACTTTTGCAAAGACATAAGATGAACAGTTATGTACGGTGAATTGGGGCTGGTAGCCTGCTGATGAAGTCAGGGCTACTAAACTGAACCATTCTGTTTTGCATTCTACACAGCAATAGCATTCTGTTTAAACTATTGTAAAAATAGCCCACCCCAAAATAAAGTTATTTCTTCTTTTACCTTAACATGTTTCGTGTTGAAAAAAGAGAAAATTTAAATTATATCCCAAATTTCCAAGGGAATGAAACAAGGTAATGAATGAAACAGAACTCTTAAACAAAACAAACTAATCAACACATCAGCCAACCAAGCTGAAAAAAGCTAATCTGTGATTGTGCAGTCGAATGTATCAGAATGTATCAGAAAGTATGAATACTTAAAAGTAAACATCTTAGTGCTTTGCTTTCAATATATTTTTCTTTAAATATAAAATTTAAATATAATTTCCAAAGAGCAAATTGACCAAACCAAGAATTCTGAAATCTGATGCAACATCAATATTTCTTTCGTGCACAGAAGTGGACCATTTACAGTGCAAATGTTTGTCACTTCAGTAAACAAAGCGAACAGTCACAGCAAACTGACATATGCAGAGCTATCCATAAGCTAAGAGGTTATAGTTTGGCATTGAATTTCAGAGCTATATGTAAACAGAAGAATAAATTCAGAGTTGAGATACACACAAAAAACAGGATAATATTCAGAAGTCCTGGGCGAGGCTGCTGGCTACAGAATCCGTTTGTCTCCAGTCCTTATCAAGTCCCATTTTTTTAAATTTCTTGTCCCTAGTCATCCCTCTTTTATCCTTCACAAGCTTTTTACTCCCCTGCATTGTAATACAGTTAACTTCTGCTTCCCTAGGCTCTGTGGCTTGCTATCACAGGAGCAGTAAAAGCGAAGGAGAGTTTATCTGTCTCCTTTCAGCAGCACGTAGATGCAATTTCACGGGAGATTCTTCATAAACCTAGAAGCAATCTGCTCAGTAGTGATGGGCTGTCTGAAGACCCCCTCTCTATTCAGCACTTGGGAGACTGTACCTATAGTACTGTGTCCAGTTAAGGGCTCCCCAGTACAAGAAACACTCTGAAATACTGAAAGAAGTCCAGCAAAGGGGCATGAGGTTGATTTCAGGGACAGGATGTATGGGGAGAGGCAGACAGCTGTCAAGCCCTAAAGAGAGAAGGCAAAGGGAAGATGTAATTGCTGTTTAAAACTACCTAATGGGAGCATGTAGCGGAGACAGGTCCAGTGTCCTAGAGGCACACTCTGGAAGGACAAGAGAAAATGAGCATGAGTTGGAACATGGAACATATTGAGTTCTGACTCAATATAAGAAAAAATGTTTCTGTCATGAGGTTGGTCCAACACTAGAAGAGGGGCCCAGAGAAGCAGTGGCCCTATTGTTTTTTTCAGGCTGTGGTCTTTTTCAAGTACCCCTCAGGGAGGCCAGTTACATTGCTCTAACAACAGCAAGCTACTTTTGGCCACCATCTCTCCTGAGAGTCAGATGTTTCCTCCTCTGTCATGTGAGAGCACGTGTCCCGTCCACACGATGTGGAATGTGCCTTATAGAAAAATGCATGTCTTGGGGAGCAGCCTGCTGTAGCTACTAGCATTTGTTCCCCTGCAGCTCTACTATTGACTCCACCTCATCTCTCTGGGCAGACTTCATTCTGTCTCCAGAGGCTTACTGCTTCTCCCACCTAAGACTGAGTTATGAATTGTTACGATTTTATTCCCCTCGTGAGTGGAAACTGATTTTTTTGATGCTCTTTGTCCTTGGTCAAGAAACCAAATAGTATTTTACCTATTAATTTTTATTCTGAGAGTTCTGTGTGTGTAATTGCAAGTATTTTTATATCATGATATTAATTAATTAGTATGTGATTTCCCGTAGGATAGATACATGGTATAAGATGCACAGTACTGGCACAAGTACAATTTCTTTTTGGGAATACATGAGAATATGCCATACAGTTATAAGCAGGATAAACATGTCTGTAATAAATATTTATATTCCTTCTTCTGTCTAGGTTTCTGAATGGGCATTGTCATAGCTACAAAAATCATACATACACAAGCCTTTACTCAGTGGAAGCTTTTTGAAACAGATACTCAGTGTTATTTCACGTGATTTGATATGATCAAGGCATTTAAATATTCTTTTAAGATAAGTAAAAATGAAACATTGAATCAAGTACTATTTCTATAGCTATCCTTATTTGTATAAGTGATGTCTTTTTATAAACAAATTAGATTAAATGTAGTATTGTAAGTGGGATAGATTCTTATCATGAGGCATAGTAACTTTATGTACAGTTACTGGCTTTAGAGGTAATCTGTCATCAAAAATATTTTAAATTCAATATTTTAAGTGCTTAGACACTATTTTCAAAGGCTGTTATTCTGAAAAACATAGTATCTGCTGTTGGGTTTTTTTTAAGTAAGAAAACAACAACAAATGCTGCTTATAAAGCTTCAATGTATTGTATCTAATTGTATTAGATATAGTAGCTAAATCAGTATTTCTACCTGGGTATTTGTAAATCTATTTGGTAACCAGGGAAGAAGTTTAGTTGTCAAGCAATTATTATTGGAACATTAAATTTTCTTTCAAATGAAAAGTTTGATTGTGCTGAAACGTTTAGAATGCTATAGTTATAGCCTGCATTCTCAGCTCCATCTTGCTTAGCTATATTTATTTTTCAATAATTCCTCAAATATGCATTTCAATGCAACCTTATTTCTTGTGAGGATTATTTGAAATCTGCATAAGATGAATCTTCACTAAGACAACATTAAACATGCAGTAAGTGACTACAGTTTGTATCCTGTATGTGAATTAAAGCTTAGTCCTTTTATGACTTTTAGCTCTCCTAATTTTAGTGGGTCTATTTCCTGATGGCAGGTCTGTCCTGTCCCATACAGAGTATTTCATGCCCACAATGCATTTGCAGTTACCCCTGAGATAACAAAGACAATGCTGATATAGCCATTCTATGCAGCACAGCTGAGGATTCTGTCAGAGATGCAAGATGAATTCTAAAATCAGTCTAGCTGTAGTAGCTCCATATTGCATGTAATCTCATTAGCCGGGGTCTTAGTTATTCTGACAGAGCAGTAAAGAGCTGGTTTCAAGAACTAGGCTGGTTGGTGTTTTGGTGTCTTGGTACCAAGATCTACTGTGCAAAGATTTTAGATAGATTTAATAACAAATGGATGGGAGATTCTTGCTTGGTAGAAGCTACTATCTAAAATCCAGAGAGAAATCAGTACTTTCCATACTAGTAGCAAAATCCTGAGACCAGGTTTAAAACTGGTGTAAAATGGAGTAGCTAAACTGAGATAAAAATTATGAAAATATCCAAAATTTATCCATTTTTTAATGGAGCAAATGATATGTTTTTCTAATACCTAATGCAACATGGTAGTGTACAATATTAATATTTAGCTTGCATCTCTTTTGAGATTAAAACTAGAAAGCCATTGGTCATAGTTTGTTTTTTTTAATACTGTAACTATCTTCAATTGTTCACACTAAATAATGGCTACATGCTGCAAGGGAAATATCTTTCTTTTTTTCATGTAAAACATGCAGGTAATACATTTCTTTGAATTATTTTTCTGCATTGTTCTTATCTAAGCATAATACCACCTAGAGAACAGCCTATTTACACTGAAGATTCTGAAATGTTCTTGTCCTTTAAGGTTTTCCTCTTTTGGGATTTCAGTCCTTACTTTGACAGCCTAATAGGACTATATCAGTCTTACATCTATTGTAGTCTGCCCTTTTTCAGAAACAGGTCAGGCACTACTGTAATCGAGGAAGAAGCACTCTTTTTTTTTCCCCTCATGTTTGGCTTTTTTTTTGCCTTTTTTTTTTTTTTTTTTTTCTGTGAGAGCTTACATTCACTGGGCTGCTTGCCACGCTCTCTTTCCTTTCTATGCGCTAGTGAAAAACAGGATCTTCATCCTTTCCACACACTGAAGGAGAGCTTCTACTGTTTGGTCTGAAGCTCTGCATCCAGTCTCCTTTAAAGAGAGGAAGTATTGGCTGCCCAGAGCTCTGGCTAGTGGGTGAGCCACTAAACTGAGCAAACAGCACAGGTCACACAGTATGTACCTGGGGGGAAAAAGGCATTAAGACCAACTTCCCAAGGGAAAAGTGGGAAGTCCTATTTCATGCCACCTTGGCTGATATAAAAAACAATGAATCCAGCTGAAGTCTTATGTGTGAAGGTTTTATTCTCTTTTGAACAAGTCTGAGCAAACAGACCATCAAGCATTTAGCTTGCGGACCCTAGAAACAACTTTTGAGGTACTTGGTACTCATGTCACACCAGCCTGGAAGCGGACTTTATGCCTATGTGGTCCAAAGTCATGCTAATTCAGTTTTATTTTATTTTTCTTCAGGATCTAAAGGCAGAAAGGAAACAGGAGAGGCTCGGCTGAGCTCTCCTGTGAAATAGTGCAATCAGGGTTGAACAGCTGAGAAAAGAGAGAAGTGGCAAAAAGAATAAAAGCAAACAAATGCTGAGCAATAGATTTTGGCTTTTCCATTGTTTTGCTGCCTCTGGAGAAGGCAAATAATGTAGCCAAGAAAGTATTTATGTGCCTTTTGACACAAGATTATGGATCTCTATGGAATACTTGAAAATGCATAAATTCCTCACTGATTATGTCCTAAGCAAACATTTCATATAATTTCAGGTTTCACTTCATCATACTAATGAGCTACAAACAACTGACCTTTGATCCAAAGCTTGCAGGCCCTGACAATTTACTTTCTACTTAGCACATCATGATGTCTTTACACTTTTACTGTAAAACATAGTTAATAATTTGGTAGTTTAGAAGAAAATTAAGTACAGGATATTCTTCTAGGTAGTTAAAATTATCAGAATTATGTTGCCTGTGAGGGGTTTAATGAAACAGGAACAGAAGCATTAAAGTAACTTTTGGATGCAGAATTTTATGATAAATATATTGAGTTATTTTTGTTTCCACTCCAATCTTTTGCTTATAAAGATACTGTGCTAATAACAAAACAAGATAGACATTGGAATTGCCTATGCAATTACAGTGCTAAACTTGCAAATACTTTTACCTCTTTTGGTATTGTCCTACATGTTCACAGAATTCAAAGAAATTCTTTTACTAGTTATGTTTAGGAGATACTTAAAATTGATCTTGTTTTTTTAAAAAGTACTTGAAATAACTTCAAAGTCTAAAATAAAGATGCTGATGGCAGGCAAAAATCCAAAGTTTTTTCACCTTTATTCTGTATCTAACTTCTTCCCTTCCTCCTGTTATCTGAAGATATATAAGTAACCCCATTCTTGTAGAACCTCAGCAGCTCACAGTCTTTGATGTATGCTTTCCCGATACACAAAGGTCAATTACCTCATCATTAAAAATAATTAAACACTACTGAATCCTCAAAAGCAGTATGAAAGTTTAAAGAATTTGTTTTATATCTTCAAATGATTGAAGTACAGAAGAAAGAATCAAAATGCAGTTCTCCAGCTGCCTTCAAGGTAAGTAATGAATTATGTTGAATATTTTATTTTATTTTTTTTTATGCTCACAGATTGTGCATTCTGTGGTTAACAAATTTTCTACAGGTGTAGTGGAGTGTACTTTCTCTGAGTGCCAGTTCATAACATACCTGTGAGGGCACTCCACTGGAAGAATGAGACAGAATTGAACCTCCTTAAATTAAGAACACATTGAACAGTCTTGTAGAGAGTAAGCTTTCTATAGCTCAGAGACTAAATACCTATGGGCTGCTTAGGTGCTTCTCTTGACCTTTGTGTGTTTGACTAAAGAATAAATAGATGTTTACCATTTAATTTACTGAAGCTTCTAGACTTTTAAGTCCATTTCTGGATTTAGTGTTATTAATTTAAAGAAAATTAATTGTTTCATAATCAACATGTTTCATAGACTAAGACAAGACAATGGAACAGGATAATGTAAAGTAATTTGTAAGATAGTATGGAGCAAAATGCTGAAAAATGGTTTGTAGGAATTTTCTTCAGACAGGTCTTAAGTTCACAGTCAAAAGAAGGTAATCTTTCTACTGCTATCTGTACCTTCTTTATGAGATCCTTCAACTTTGTATGATCCAATTTAACCAGCTGTAGCATCATAGTACCTATACCATACTATTCTTCCCAGTGGAAAGAGTCAAATTATGATAATTAATCAAACAATTAAGTATTTGTTGAACTAGGACTTCAACAGAGGAGCCAAAAAACAGCTGAAGACCAAATAGAACATATGCATTTCAACCTTCTCTTTCTACCTATGAATACTTCACAGGACTGAAATAACAGCTTGGTTTTTGCAAGGCTCACACATCATGGAAATATGTTGGTGTGTCTTCAAAATGACCTTTTTATGGGAAAAGAAAGAATGGAACTACAGATGCTCAGTGAATATGTACTGCACACTCGATTATAATTACTAGAGGAACTAGTCGGAGCAAGAATATATTAGCAGATAATGTTAATTATTTAAGAAAGAACAACAGAATAAATTTGCATGTAGAAGTTATATATGGAAAGCAATGGTACTGATTCTATGTAATACAGTACCTGAAACAATCACATTTATTTTATGGACATGTAAAAATGATGAACAAGAGGTGACTTTCTAGTGCAGATGCACTGCAGGCATTAATTCATTAACAATACAAGAATGAATAATAAAACTTGAAATAAGCTGTGCTTCTCATGTCTGTCTCTAATGAGGATTTAATTAAAAGTAAGTTGCAAATAGGAAATCTCATGTGAAATAAAGTTCTTAAGTAAAATTAATAATATCCTCAGTGAACCAGCAAAAATGTTTTTCTCAGAAATAATCACAGATATTTCTAGAAGATATTTACTAATTTACTAATTAGAAACAAAAAATTATTTTTGTCATCTAGAGGATGTTATAAAGCAAGATAGCATAAGGAAACCTTCTGACTTAGAATATACTGGTTTTAAAGGTAAATTATCTATGGCACTTGTTTCAAGATCAATGGAGTCCTAATTCATGATACATACAGGACAATGCAGCTGTTAAACACATATACAAGAGTTTCTACTTCTCACTCTGTGAAACTGACTTCTGACTGGTGAACTCCTCAGAGGGTATTCTTTTAATGATATCTTCAGAGCAAGGTAAAAAATCCCCCAAACTCTACAAGATAAAAAAAACCCCAAATACCATCTTTCTAATATTTCATACGTTGTCACCATCCTTTAGAGTATCTCATTCCAGACAGAAGGTATTTCTACCTGAAACCAAAGATATTTCACATAATCACAGAATGACAGCATCGCTTGAGTTGGAAGGGACCTTAAAGGTCATCTAGTCCAACTCCCCTGCCATGGGTAGGGACATCCCCCACTAGACCAGGTTGCTCAGGACCCCACCTAACCTGGCCCTGAACATCTCCAGAGACGGGGAATCCACCACTTCTCTGAGCAACCTGTTCCAGTGTTTTGACACCCTCATGGTGAAAAACTTCTTCCTTATATCTAACCTAAATCTGCCCTCCTTCAGTTTAAAACTGTTACCCCTCGTCCTATCACAACAGGCTCTGCTAAAAAGCCTGTCCCCATCTTTCTTGTAGGCCCCCTTTAAGTATTGAAAAGTGGCAATGAGGTCTCCTTGGAGCCTTCTCTTCTCCAGGCTGAACAACCCCAACTCTCTCAGCCTTTCCTTGTAGGACAGGTGTTCCAGGCCTCTGACCATTTTTGTGGCCCTTCTCTGGACTTGTTCCAACAGGTCCATGTCCTTCCTGTGCTGAGGGCTCCAGAGCTGGACTCAGTACCCCAGGTGGGGTCTTACCAGAGCAGAATAGAGGGGCAGAATCACCTTGCTTGACCTGCTGGTCACAATTCTTTTGATGCAGCCCAGGATACCGTTTGCCTTCTGGGTTGCAAGGACAGATTGCTGGCTCATGTTCAGCCTTTCATCTGCCAGTATCCCCAAGTCCTTCTCAGCAGGGCTGCTTTCAATCCCTTGATCCCCCACCTGTTATTGATACCGAGGGTTGCCCCAACCCAAGTGCAGGACCTTGCACCTCTCCTTATTGACCCTCATGAGGTTCCCCTGGGCCCACTTCTCCAGCTTGCCTAGGTCCCTCTGGATGGCATCCCATCCCTCAGGTGTGTCAACGGTACCGATCAGCTTGGTGTCTTCCATGAACTTGCTGAGGGTGCACTCGAGCCCACTGCCTATGTCATTAATGTAGAGATTGAACAGTACTGACCCCAGTAGGAAGCCCTGGGGGACACCACTTGTTACTGGTGCCCATCTCCTCTGATGTCATACTATACACTGTACTTCCATTCCCATAAGAAGAGATGTCTGTCTCATATGCAATTCTGATGAGACACATAGGTAGATCCCTTATAAAGGTCTGTTATGCAATTTGTGTTTTAAAACTCTAACGTTTTATCACCATCAGTGTACTTTGAAAAGATGAATATAATTATTGTTGTACAGACTTTAAATTTTAAGCTTTGTGATTATGGAAGAATATTTAGAAAGTTTCTCAGCTGCAGTTACCAACAGCTCAGTTACCAACACAACAGTTATGAATGCCATTTAAGAAGCCATGTAGATAAGAGTTGATATGTTCCTTAGTAAAGAAAATAGGAAATACAACCCTTTAACTATGTATAAAGATTCAGGACTGAAAGACTTATACCTACATCTAGAAAAAAGCTGAGACCCACGCTCCCTTATCTTCCAATGTGTTATATGAATAACAATATGAAAAAAAAAAAACACAAAAAAAACAACCAGATCTGATTATCAGGATCCTGCAATCTCAGGATATTTTCTGGATATGGTTTTAAGGATATGCAGTGGTTACCTTTCCATTCAAAGATAGTTTGTTGCATAAATGACGATATAATATCGGGCATCTATTTTAATTATTAACATTGGGTCTCTTATTCCCTGTTTTGCATGATGGCAATTCCTGTCTTACTATAACAAATACTTCTTGTTATTTTAGAGAATCCCAGGAGAATATGTTTTGAATAGTTCGTAATAGTTAATTTTTTAAATAGTGACTTTTTGAAACCACTCCACATTTTAAATAACTCCAAAGCTTTTGTGGAAAAGAATTATAAAATCCACTATTTGTGTAAGAATGGCATACTGACACACAGATTTGGAAAAATATCTTGGCATGTAGTAAATCTGCTTTTTCATATTTGTTGAGCATATTAAACCATTCTTGTAGTAGAAGGGAAAATAATGCTTGAATTTGGTCTTACTATACCTGGAGCATTAATGCACTGATTATTTGAAATCAATGAGAGATATATACTTGTATTTCCTTCATTTCCTCCTATTTCATTTTTATATCCTCTGGTTCAAAACCATGTTTAACATTCCTCTCCACAACTTGGTAAGCAATAGAGAGTAAAGAATAGAGCAGAGATTTTAATACATACTACAGCCCAGAAAACATACAATGAGAGGTGGGGTTTTTAACATCATTGTCTTTTTCATTCCATAAATGAATCAAAGCAAGCATTTATGGAGAATGTAAGGGTGAAAAACATTAATTTCTTCAAATGTCTTGGAATATTGATAGATCTTGCTTTTAGCCAACAGAAAATTTGAATCTTTTGTGCCCGTTCAAGATTTGTCTATCTATTTTGAATCTACAAAAAAGTTTCTTCTCATTCAACACATGTATTTGAAAATGAAATTATGAAACTTGTTTGGCTGAATATCCTCATTTTGGTAAGTTTTCTACCTGCTGCAATACTAGCAGCAGTGCATGAAGCAAACTTTTAATGTAAACATTAAGTATTCAGTTCAAATACCAATATTAAGTTTTAATTTTCTCCCAATTTTAATGCAGCTGGAAGCTGGCAATGAAGTCCAAGTAACCTCTAATGTTACTGGTGTAATAAAAATGATCATTTTCTTTGCAGCAACAATTAATGGTAGATACAAAATTATTTTCAGAAATCAAAAATATGAGCCAATTTGTACCAACTTCAGGATTCCAGTGAGTCTGCAAGCCTGTAAATAGAAGAGGAGAGTTTCAACAAAATTAGCATTTTATTTTGAAAGAAAATTACATCTCATTGTGTAAATGTTCTGAACTGATAGAGTAGGTGATCTTCTCCTGGAGATAAATAACCATGACCACTCAGTAACAACCAAAGATAAGAATATGAAGAAAGCACTATTGGAAGCATACTGCAGAAAGATGCTTGATGGTAACGTATTTTTTCAGGCAAAAAACAAGTCTCTAGCAGTAGATAGTTATGATTGTAAATAGGTAGATATAGCTTCAACATTAGGTATACTAGACTCTTGGCTGCAGTAAAAACCTATTGTAAGATACAGTTTGACAACTTTAATTTTTTTTTGGTTATAGATGCCTATTCTTAATATCTTTTATTAAAATATGCAGTACTGATACCAATAAAGAGAGATGGATTCACTGGCAGATACAAGACTTTGAATGGTTTTCAAAGCAGTAGCCAGAAAAGGAGGGGGATTTTAGTAATAAAGATAACGTGAGTTGGAATGTATTTCCTATATAACAAAACAATTCTGGTATGGGCAAAAGAGTAAGAAGTTGCAACTAAGTCTCAAGCATAGCGAGAGTCACAAAAGTGCATATATAAAAGTTCAGTAAAGTTTTCAATGGAGTTGTACACCCTTGCCTTCTTCTCATAATGTTTTTTTGTCCCCAAGTTTCAAATTTCCAACAGAAAAAAAAAAATCCAAGCCCGTCATGGAGAATGTAGAGGGAAAATGGACAAAGGCTGTATTGTAATTACCTTTTCTGGATAAATTTCATAGGCCTTGCAAAAAGCAAGTAAGCATTTTCAGTCAGATCAGAATGTTTACTTTGCTCAAACTCCATCCCCCTGAGCAGCTTTTGCTGAAGATTTTCATATCACAGATTCCCTCTTTTATAGAGAAAGGAAACTGAAGGAAAATGAAAAGTTCATAAAAGTAGACTGATATGGAAGACAGACAAACTACCTAATCCTACAGTATTACATGTTTTTATTGTGCTCCTTGATACAGTTTCACTGTATAGAAACTGAATTTTAAAGAAGAGAGAATTTAATTCTACAGAACAGAGCAATACATTGCAAGATGTCATCTATTTGTATCTCATAAAGGATTTATCTGGTGGAATAAATGCTGAAACTGAAAGTCTTATAACTGCTTATTTTTTTCCATTGTTTCCTACTGTTCCTTATTGTTAGTTCATGTTCAGTATTTGTCTTTGAATGAAGTGCTTTTTCCACAATCCAGAATTTCGAATGCTATGTTCCTGTTTTTGTTAAATTTATGTGCAAAATTTCATCTATTATTATGTACTGCAGATGTGAACTACACTCACAACAGGCCATCTTCATTACAGCAACCCTGGGTTGCATAACATTTTTAGTAAAATTACTCTTATTTTCAAAAAAGAAATCACATGCTCAAATAAATACCATGTAAAGACAGCTGCCTCCTCATTGAATGATCTCCAGCAGCAACATAGGCACTTTTAGTGCTGGATTGGTGTTGGATGGATCTCAGCAGCAGCTGTAGGGTGAAAAGAGAATGACCCATAGGTAATGCATCTTTCTGTGAAGAACCAAAGCAGCACACAAAATGCTCTCCATTCTCCATCCTGCTCCCTCTTCAGTGCATGGTACAGATTCTCTAACAAATGGGCATCTGGAAAAGGCATTGTCAAGGGACATTGTTACAAAGGCAACAGTCGGCTTTCTGCTTGTGGGAAGGAAACCCTTGTGTGATGAAGTCCTTTCTACACATAAATTAGTACAGCAATACCAGAATCTTTGTACTGGATGACTATAAAGATGAACAACCAGATGAAAAATGTGCTCTAATTGATCCAAATAAGCAGAAATTTGTTATATATAAAATGAACTATTTTGTTTATTTGTTTCATTCAAATATTGACAACACTACAACCTCATCTTCTGCAATAAGGTCTTGTAAATTAGTATGTTTATTAATAAAAATTGAGCATATGACTTTGTCATGAACAATATAGAATGATGTTATATCAGGCACCTTTTATTTATTGGTTTCTCTGGGTGATTGATTATCATATCCAGATGTATAGAGTAAGGAACCTCCCAAATCAGGTGTGAATACAGACCAAAAAATCTTCGTTTTGCATCAGAAGAGAAATCTGAGGATGGCATTTTTGCACAATGTTTGTTATCTCCAAAACCATAATAATTCATAGTTTTTTGCTACCTTTTAAAACAAATACAACGAAAGGAATCACAGAATCACAGAATCACAGAATTCTAGGGTTGGAAGGGACCTCGAAGGATCATCTAGTCCAACCCCCCTGCCGGAGCAGGTTCACCTAGAGTACATCACACAGGAACGCATCCAGGCGGGTTTTGAATGTCTCCAGGGAAGGAGACTCCACAACCTCTCTGGGCAGCCTGTTCCAGTGCTCCGTCACTCGCACAGTGAAAAAGTTCTTCCTGATATTCACATGGAACCTCCTATGCTCCAGTTTGCATCCATTGCCCCTTGTCCTATCATTGGACGTCACTGCAAAAAGCTTGGCTCCATCATCCTGACCTTCACCCTTTACATATTTGTAACCATGGATGAGGTCACCCCTCAGTCTCCTTTTCTCCAAGCTAAAGAGACCCAGCTCCCTCAGCCTTTCCTCATAAGGGAGATGTTCCACTCCCTTCATCATCTTAGTGGCTCTGCGCTGGACTCTCTCAAGCAGTTCCATGTCCTTCTTGAACTGTGGGGCCCAGAACTGGACACAATACTCCAGATGTGGCCTCACTAGGGCAGAATAGAGGGGGAGGAGAACCTCTCTCGACCTACTAACCACCCCCCTTCTAATGCACCCCAGGATGCCATTGGCCTTCTTGGCCACAAGGGCACATTGCTGGCTCATGGTCATCCTCCTGTCCACCAGGACCCCCAGGTCCCTTTCTCCTACACTGCTCTCCAGCAGGTCAGCCCCCAGCCTGTACTGGTGCATGGTGTTGTTCTTCCCCAGATGCAAAACTCTGCACTTGCCCTTGTTGAATTTCATTAAGTTTCTCCCCGCCCAACTCTCCAGCCTATCAAGGTCTCGCTGAATGGCAGCACAACCCTCTGGTGTGTCAGCCACTCCTCCCAGCTTAGTGTCATCAGCAAACTTGCTGAGGATACATTCTGTACCCTCATCCAGGTCGTTGATGAAGATATTGAACAACACCGGTCCCAGTACCGACCCCTGAGGGACTCCACTAGTTACTGACCTCCAACTGGATTCTGTCCCATTGACTACAACTCTCTGACTTCTTCCCTTTAACCAGTTCTTGATCCACCTCACTACCTGATCACCAAACCCATACTTTATCAGCTTATCTACGAGGATGCTGAGGGAGACAGTGTCAAATGCTTTGCTGAAATCAAGATAAACCACATCTACCGCTCTACTGTCATCTATCCACCTAGTTATTTCCTGAACAATGAAGCTACAACGCCACAGATCATTGTTTATGAAAGGGCATGTTAAACCCACGTGACAACATAGTTGCCACCAGCAGTGATGAACAAAAGCAAAACCTTATGCTTATATTAAAAACATCTAATATTTGTAAGACTAGTGTTTAAATGTTCATGTCATTTTTTTTTAGAAAGCTTAGTGTTTACATTACTGCTTGAAACTATACTTTGTTTCTAATAAAAATCTAACTAAAAGGTATGTTTACAGAAAACAGCAAGTGTGGTGGTCATTTCACTTATTGCAATAAACATGTTAGCAAAACATCACTGCCATAGTTTGAAAGTAAACCAAAATCACATATATTCCTTTGGCATTTGTAGTAAACACTGGGAGAAGGGAAATATAGTATTGCTTTATTCTGTAATACTGACCCAGTATACATCCCTGGTCAGTCCTGAAATATCTTCTGCACTAGCTATAAGAAATTTATTCCTCCTGTGTACTGATCCCTCTTTGTTCATGTGACTAAGGTAGGGATGTCTCTTGGGCATACTGAGATGTATGCACAAGCAAAGCCTGAAGGCTGAATTTCCTGGGTTTCACTATCAATGAAAAAATCTAGAAAAAATGACTCAATATCTTTGCCAACCGACCTTGCTGATTTTCTTATAATCAATGCTACATATAGTATGAAGTTACATAAGTGAATATAATATTGGGTAAAATTACAATGGAAAGTAAGAGTTTGCTTGTCAGCTCACCCATAGCCCTTTAATACCTTTGACATTTTCCCTGTTGCTAGTACCTCTAGAGGCTGTTGAAAGGAAATTAAAAAAAAAAACAAAAAAAAAGTCACGAAATATCTGAATTATTTCAGTGGTGATTTACTGACGACAATTTCAGCACTTTCCTGAGTAATCCAGAAATGGATTACACCCCTGCTTTGTATTTTTCCTCCTTTATTTTTTTTTTATTTTATTTAGCCCACCATATCAAATAGTGCGTTTCAGTAAGCACACAGGCACTTCTGTCTTGGAGACATTGGTGTTCAGTTGCTGATAATTCAATAGTTTATTCCAGTTCATAAAACTGTGAGTAATAGGTAGTTTCCTCTGCAGATTTCCCCCCGTATATCCACTGACAAAGCCTGAATGCTTTCCAGAATGACAATATGAAACTTGGTGTCCTCAGCTTTCACAAATTTCACAAAACCTGTAGCAAACTGACTTTTGTCTATCACATTTAGAGACTCAGTCACAGACTTGCTGACAGTTATATGGAGGTTGTTTTTTGAAGTGCTCTATCTGGAGGAGAAAGATCCCTGTGACTTGAGTGGTAAAAGGAGTCATGGCAAAAGTACAGCCTGACTTCCAAAGGCTGTTCCAGTGATTTGAAGGCTGGTACTGATGAGCCTCGATGCAGGCCACAGACAGCTGCCACTTCCCAAGGCTTTTTTTAAACGTGCAGCAGTTCCCTCTGGGAAAGCAGCACCTCACATAAGCCTTCAAGACCTTGTAGAATTCCTCTTGCCACAGATGCCTCTCACCTAGCATCACACTGTGCAGCTGGGGTTGGCTGATTACACCACACAGGTGGTCAAAGTCAAAGGAGAATTTATCCTGAGAGTCAAAGAAGTGCGTTCTCCTCAAGTCATTGTAGTGGGTCGGTAGTGCAGTGCGTCCAATTATTTGGATGGGGATGAATTTGTTCTTGCTGTGACCATGTGGGCAGTGTCCTGCCCCACCAGCTTGTTGTCTTGGACCAGAGCAGAGAGATCTGGACTTGATGACCCTGGAGGTCCCTTCCAACCATAATGATTCTATGATTCTATTCTATGATTCTATGATCTCAGACAACCTGGCTGAACTTCCTAGGAGGACACTGGTGCAGTAGGCCACAAATGGCCTTCTCTGGCTTGGGCAGCTCCTGGTTCATGTACATTTGGGGGGGGGGGTTGCTACCCCAAGTGTGGGAGACTGCAGGCGAGGGGAGGGCTCGTGGGCCGCTGTGTGCTGGAGGGAAAAAGCAGAAGATGAGGGCAGGGTCCTGGGGGAGCGGTGGTGGGAAGGGGCCTGCACCCATGGTTGGTGACCTCACAGTGGCACCGTGGCAGTGCTGGTGGGAGCCAGGGCTGGGGGCTCTGCCGAGGGGGTGGGGGGTGCGAGGGTAGGGAAAGGGCCCTGCCAGGGACTGGAGCAAGCCGGGGTGATGTCCTGCCAAACGCTGCCAACACCACTGCAGTGAAGAGACCGGAGCAGGCAACGCAGAGCTGACATGGAGGAGAACAGATATCCTCCAGCTGCTCTATCTCCTCCTCCTTTTGCCTCTCTGTCTCCTCATCTCCTGTCCTTGCCCTGAGACAACTGCCATTGTGTGAACTCCCCTGCACGCCTCTTTGCCCCCAGGCCAGGGCCCGGCTGTGCACGTGGGACCCCGCAGCTGGGTGGCAGGGGAGGGCCTGGGGCAGCCAGCCCAGTCTGGTCTGGCCTGGTCCAGCTGGAGCCAGTTGAGACTGGTTGGGTGGGTGCAATGATGGCGGCGGTCACCTCTTCGGTGCTTGGTGGCATTCCTCTTCCTCCTGTTCCCCACAGCTGCTGAATCCCCTTGGCCTTCCCACATTTCCCTCTTCTCAGTGCACCCCTTTCTTCACCCTGACCACCCATTGCTTTCCTTCATACCATCCCCTTCTCTTTCTCTGGTCTGTTTGGTCACCTTTGTCCTCAGAGAGGTCATGGAGAAATGATGTCTTCCTGTGTGCCTCAGAGCCTGCTGCATTCTCAGAAACCATAAGACAAGGATGTTCTAGGGTATGAGAAAAGCAAAGTGCAAGCTTTTTAGGTTTAAAAAAATTAAACTTCTCCCTCTTCTCTCTCTGTTAAAAGTCAGTTACGTGGGCCAAAATTTTCCTTAACCTGATCGCTCATACGTGGTTTCTGTCCATCATTCAGAATGAGTTCAGGGCTGGGAAGATTGATTTAGACTGCACGATGAGGCTGCTTGAAAAACTGCAAATGCCTTTTGATTTTGCACATGTAAAACACGTTTTCAAGGTGAGAAGTATGTAGATTAAGCAATTAAATACGTCTAGAAGTCCAGTTATGTAAGTGTCTTATATTTGCTGACTTTTAAAAATTAATGTTTTAAGAAGAGAATTGTATGCTAGTAAGGTGTGCAAAATCAGCAAATAATTTGCCTTGTCCAGGTCTTTTGTTTCTCTGTAAAATAGGTAATTGCAGTAAATTGCAATACTAAATTGCAGTAGTTGCAATAGAATCATAGAATAGAATCATAGAATCATTTAGTTTTAAGAATACCTAAAAAACCTAAAATAGGTCATTGAGTCCAACCATTAACCTAACACTGCCAACTCCACCACTAATCCATGTCTCCTACCATATCTACATGTGTTTAAAATACCTCCAGGGATGGTGACTCAAACACCTCCCAGGGCAGCCTGTTTCAGTGTTTAATAACCTTTTTGGTGAAGAAATTTTTCCTAATAACCAATCTAAAACTCCTCTGATGCAACTTGAGGCCATTTCCTCTTGTCCCATCACTTGTTACTTGGGAGAAGAGACTGACAAGCAACTAACAGCATATCTTCACCATACTAAAACAGTGTAGGGTAGTGGAGAATATGTAGGTCTTGATTTCCAGCTTTTTTGTAACATGACCTCACTTGAGAAAAGTTAAACCATTCTGGTTTCATCCCATCCATCTGCTGCTGTGCTCAAGCTAATGAGCCCAGACATGCCTGTCTGATGCTGCACATAGCCATTAGAGTGACTTCCTAAAAATTGTTTTGCCAGGAGGACAATATGAAGTTGTCTGATGTGCTCAGACTTCAGGTCAATATAGATCCAGACCACTTGTTCATTCAGTTTTCCCCTACAGCTCTCCTCTGAAGTAGTTAAGAGGTGTGCCCAGATCGATGGGAATTGTACTCTAACCCCCGGGAAAGGATGTGGCCCTGAGATATGGCAACGTTTGAGAGATTTCTAGAAAAGTTACATGGTACATCTGGAAATCGAACTTACTAATAAGTTCATTTAGTGTAAGTAAGCAAACTACCATTAAGTGGATGCAGTCGCAGTGAGCGTATACTGCAAAATTGAGTGCCTTTGGAGATATTGGGTTTTCATGTTCTTCAGGTCCCTACTAGTAATTATTCAAAAGATGTATGATTTTTCCTTTAAGCTCATTTTTTAACCAAAAATAGCTGTTTAGTAAAGCTGTTTTCCTAAGAGGATGAAACCGAGTGGTTAGATAGATAAGTGGTTTCTTTGAGAATTTTGTTACTAGATTATTATGTGAAGATTCAGCAGAGGAGAATTAACTACAGCAAGTCAGAAACTTTTAGGTCACATTATGCTGACAGACAGGCAGGCAGAGGGAAGGCATTAAGATTTCCTCACTTCATCATGTTCCTCTCTCATTGTTCTCTGCCTTGTTGAGCCAAGGTAAAACTGGTAGCGTGAACTCAACCCTTGCTAAAGAGGCTTCCTGTGGCTTTGAAATTACACTGAATAGAGAGAATTGCTAACCTTGATAATCTCATGAGAACTTGTAACTCTCATTGTTTCCTGTATTTTCCACCTACTTTGCTTTCTGACAGAAATGTGAGAGAGATGGTCAATTGTGGGTAGAGAAGAGAGTAATTATTAGAGGAAGTGACCTGCACAGAACAAGTCTGATCTAGTTATATTTAACAATATAATATACTCAAACACTCTGATCTAGTTATTTGTAGTAGTACTGTTAGGTATTCTTTGTTATTTGAGAGGGATTTGAGTATATTCAGTAGTTTTGGGGCTCAAATTATTCATCAGTATAACTATGTAAAAATGCAAAGTAGTCTGGCATCATCGTCAGTAACTACACATCAACAGTTAATTGAACAGTTATACATGACAAAATAGATTTTATAGAAAATGTAGTTTTCAAAGAAAAATCTGCAGGAGGGTCAGTTTTCTTTGAATTTATTTTACTGTAATGATCCTTTGAGCAGAATCAGAATTATGAATATTAAGACTTTTAAGGAATAGTACGTTTTCATAACATTCCTCTCAAGACTAAGTCTTTGTCAAGGTACATCTTTTTCTGAATAGCTAAGATCTGATGTGCATTCATAAAAACAATAGTAATAAATATCTAACAACAAAAATGTTATAACAATCTTTTTTTTTTATATCATGATTTCCAAAACTTTAATTTGAAAAGCTCTCCTGTGTGGTATTATTGCCCATATTTTATCAAGAGGCAACTGAGACAGAAAATTCAATTTTTTGCCCACGTTCACTTTGTGCCAATAACAAAGTGAACATTTTCAGAGCCCTGATAGTTTGTTTAATTCCAAACTAAGTTGGTATTTTCATTTTCTGTTTAAGAATTATGAGTAAATGTGCAGTTTTCTGAAAGATATTAGAAGTTAAATTGAGGATATGAACCTGAGATGTGGCATTTCTCAAGCAGTAATGAAATGCTTATTATTAGCATTTGTATTGAATTATTTTCTTGCTAGTGACTTCTGTTAAAAAATGATCATTACAATTCTCTTTCACAAACTCAAAGCAAATACTGAGGTACTGATTTGTAAAATATTTGGCTAGAATTCCATGAAATTTAATTTCGTACTTGTTTTGGTTATCTAATGTATTCTTAGTTTTATTGTTCTACTTATTCAGACATCTCTTAGTAAGAACTGTACTGCACAGGAAGAAGCTAGTAATGTATCATTAAGCTTTTAGTTTTTATGGTGTCTCTTCAAAATTAATCTAATTTAGTAATAATCAAGTCTTCACCAAAGAGCAGCCAGAGCTCAAGTTGATGGACACTTTTGGGGGAACTCTACCAGCCATAGTGGGAGCCATGTTATTAGATGCTGAAATTTAGCCTCCTTGGTAACCAACAATTATTAATTTTGATCAGATTACAGTGTCAATCAATAAAGCAATGAATTGCCATTAATTTATAATTTTTGTGAGTAATTTTGTCTGTACATTTTCAAAGTTTCTTCTAATCTGGCAACTTTAAAGAATAATACAGCTAAAATGTCAGAAACATCTATATTTTATATGCATAATGACATATTTCATGTAGAAGATTTCAAAGGATGAATGAAATTGTTAAGCTTGAGAAAAATATAAATGGTAGAAATGGTAAAAAAGTACTATTCTACTCAAATTCTTTTGCCCTTTTGGTTTTTCTAGTGGCTTTTATACTGAAACACTGAAACACTGAAGTTAATTAATGTACTAACATTTTGTAAGCTCTATGAAAACAAGCTTACAGTTTGAGATTTCTGAAAGTGTGAATAATTAATCCGAGTTAAATATTCTGGCTTGTTAAGAATAGAACACGATGTCATAGGTTATGATAAAGTATCTTGTCTCCAGACTTTAATAGTGTTCCTTATTTGATGTATTGAAAGACTTGGATCTCATGATAATATGGTCATCCTAAATTCATGTTTTAGATTACTGTTTTCTGTATGTTGTATGTAGATTTAACTGACAGTATTTACAAAATGGTTTATATTGCCGTTGCAGTGGTATTATATTAAATATATTTTCCACTTCATATTTTTGTTTAATAAATTTATTTTACTGCGTAGCATTTTAGAGGTTTTATATAATGTTTTAATATGACATTTTCATTGTCTAGAAAATTATTATAATTACTTAGATGCTCATTATGTCATATTGTACATTTTAATTTGTATAAAATATATTTAATACACAAAGTAAAATCTAAATGTTGCATATAGAAGTATAATATAATTTAATGCATCGCAGTCACTGTTACCTGAGGTTTTCTCTATTGTTTTAGCTCTTGTGATCAGCTACAATAGAGTGTTTTGTGTGTATCTTTGTATCATTGCATAACTTTGTATTGACTGTTTTGATTTTTTTTCTTTTCAGAAAATAGTTGACAAAAGGAAGGCACATACGATTAACATAGAAGACTTCAGGGCAATTTATCGGACTATTGTACACAGACCTGAGTTTCATGAACTTTTCCGGGTTTACTCTTCAAACAGCAAAATTCTAACTAACACCGAACTAATAGAATTTCTTAGAAAAGAACAACATGAAACTGAAGATTGTGAAACAACTGCCTTGGAAATTATTTTGAAGTATGAACCCATTGAAGAAGGTATGCATAGTTAAAGTATTTGATTTCTAGCTCTTATTTAATTGTACTTCTGTAGGCGACGGTGTTTATATTTTTGAATACTCATCTGAATATGCAGATTGAACATTTTAAAGAAAACTAATGTAAGCAATTATAATTATGTATGTTGTATAATATCTTTTGTAAACATTTCTGTAAGTTGTTGATTTTTTGAAATTAAGATCTTTAAACATTGTGAATGTAATAATACAAAAAAACATTTACACAGCATATTCCTCAGTGATAATATATTACATTACTTACCAGATCCGTTGTTCTTACTTCTTGTTGCAACAGTGGTTCATAACCTACATGAAGACTGCTTAAACAAAATGAAATTTTCATACAGTAGATGGGCTAATATAAACTGCACTAAATCTTAATACCCACTGAAACATGTAAATGACCATTATTAGGAAACCAGACTGCATTTTTTTTTGTTTAGCTAAGTGCTCAAAATTAATTTTGCTTAATTTACTAGAGGTACATAAATATCAGATTAGAAACATAAAAAGATAGAAATTATATTTTGTTAGCAACTGGTCTGTTCAGCACATGATATTTCTCTTAGAAGAAATCAACAATTAAATCAGTGATACTGGATGAAAGTTTGCTTTTAAAATACATTTTCAGTATTAAAATCTGGAGACTAAGGACAGCATTTCTGAAGACTAGAAAATGTCAGAATTTAACGTTATGCTACTTAGTTTGGTTTAACTACTCAGAACTGTGATTCACAAACACAATAAAGTGAAAATAGTTTTCGTTAAACCCATGGCACTTCAAAGCATATTTTGCAACCCAAATCATTCTAATCCTACTTGAGGGTCACATTAATTGTTACAGCATTGATGATGGAGTAGAGCTTTTTTGCTTAAAGTTTATCTTACAAATGGAAAGAATACATGTTACTTGAGTTTAACATAGTACTTCCATTTTGTACTATTTAAACCTACAATTTGTTTTAATGCTTGCCATGAATCATACTTTTTGCACTTGGTATGTCTATACTTGAGTGCCATATGGCAGAAAGTTTAAAGGTAGAAGTAATCTAATAACAGATTTCACAGCCGAAAAATACTTCTTAGGATATATCTGCGAAGATGGATATAAATCTTTTTCTTTACTGAGAAAGACTGAAACCACAGACAGTTACACTCTGGTTTGCCCTCAGCTGGATATGATTTAAAACAATATCAGCGATGCACTGAAGCAGTCTGGCAAACGTGGTGGATCCTCAGCATCTTCAGCAGACATGGAGTCTGGTTATTAATTTGCCCAATCATGTGTCTACTGATGGCATTATTCATGTTACCATGGCTAAAGATGTAATTAATTATTTATGCTCTCCCTAGATGAAAAGTCCATTTCCATTTTGTTCTCTGATCAGCTTCTAAGAGTAGGTCTCTAAACACAGACTTCTACTATCACAGAATCATGGAACTGTTTGGATGGAAAGGGACATCAGAAGGGCAGCTGCTCCAGCCTTCTGCTCACAGCAGGGTTCACACTGAATTCAGAATAGTTTTCTCAGGTTTTTTTTCAGCCAAGACCTGAAAACCTCCAAGGATAGAGATCCACAGCCTCCTTCATGTGCCCAGAAATGGCTTCCAAGAGTTCTTGCACCATGATTTTCCCAGGGATGTACGTGAGGCTGGCCAACCTGTAGTTCCCTGAATTGAATCGTAGAATCAAAGAATCAAAGAATCATTGGAATGGTTGGAAGGAACCTTTAAAGGTCATCTAGTCCAAATCCCCTGCAGTGAGCAGGGACATCTTTAACCAGATCAGGTTGCTCAGAGCCCCATCCAACCTGACCTAGAATGTTTCCAGGGATGGAGTGTTTACCACCTCTCTGGGCAACCTGTTCCAGTGTTTCATCACCCGAATCATAAAAAAAATCTTCCTTATATCTAGTCTGAATCTACTTTCTTTTCATTTAAAACCATTACCCCTTGTCCTATCACTACAGGCTGTATTAAAAAAGTCTGTCCCCATCTTTCTTATAAGCCCTCTTTAAATATTGAAAGGCCACAATAAGGTGTCCCAGGAGCCTTCTCTTCTCCAGCCTGAAAAATCCCAACTCTCAGACTTTCTTCAAAGGGGAGGTGGTCCATCCCTCTGATCAATTTTGTGGCCCTCCTCTGGACTTGGTCTAACAGGTCCATGTCTTTCTTGTGTTGGGGGCTTTTGAACTGGATGCAGTACTCCAAATGAGGTCTCACCAGAGTGAAGTAAAAGGGCAGAATCACCTCTCTCGACCTACTTGTCACACATCTTTTAATGAAGCGTAGGATATCATCGGCCTTCTGGGCTATGAGTGCAGAAAGTCCTTGCCCTTTTAAAAAGTGAATGAAACATTTGTTCTCCAGTCATGGGGGCCTTTCCTGATCTCTATGGCTTTAATAAAGAAGGACTTTGCAGTGATATCTGCCAAACGTCTTAATACCCTCAGGTGGATCTCATTTGGTCCCGTAGGCTTTTTTGGGTTGAGTTCTCTCCAGTAATATCTGTTTATCTTAATCTCTTTCTGCTGGTAATTTCTTTTCTTCTGGAACCCTGTCTGTAAGTACAAAGCCTTCAGCTTGTTGATGAAGACTGAGAAAAAGACAGTACTGAGTATTTTAGCATTATCTGTATTTGCTGTCACTAAATCACCTGCCCTATTCAAAAGCAGGCCCACATACTCCTTTTTAAAAACACAGCCAATGCAGCAGTAACAGTACTCCATGTTGTCTCCGATGTCCCTTGAAAGTTTCAATTCTGGTTGAGCTTTGACTTTTGGGACACCGTTTCATTGTGCCTGAACAGTGTTTCTATATTCCTCCCCTGTAGCCTGCCCACACTTTGACTGTCAGTTTTATAGTTTCCTTTTTATGCTATTTCACTTTTACTCTGTTTCAGTGAATTTATGACATTGTTCTTGTTGTAGTAGAAGGAAGCTATCTAAGCAGCTAGTACTGGCAATTCAGACTAGAATGTGGAGTGTAAACTGAGTTCTTCTAGATTTCAGTAATATTCTGCAGACAAAATAGTTTTCTAACCAATGAGTTCTTCTTCCTATTGAGTCAGGCATACCTACAGAGCTCGTAATTTTTTCTTTGTTTAACTACCATAGAAGGGTTTGTGTGTGGCTGCCATATATTTTTTTAAGGAAAACTCCAGTTATATTTTGATGAATGTTTAAAGTAATATTCTAAAATCATTATACAACAACCTCTTACATTTATTACTTTCAAAGCTTTGTCTTTATAGATATTTATTAGTTGTTTCTTTCTGTGTTTTAATTTCTTTATTTTCATGGTGCTCTCCTTTCTCAGCTCTCTTCTCTGTCATTTATTTATCTCCTTCCCTTGTCCTTCTATATGTTCTGTTCTCCAGCTTGCTGTTGGTCATTACAAACTGTTTGCTTGTTATACTTTCTCCTCTCATTTGAGACATTTAGTGATAATGCATGCCCCCTTCTCTGCAAAACGGAGGATTTATATGTCCCCTTGGCTTAATTCTGGAAGAAGCATTATCTTACACCTTCACAGGTGCCTGATCACCCTTTCTGAATCATAAGAATGCTGACATTCGTGGGGATTTGTTGAATTTGTAATATTGTATCCTTCAGCTATTGAAGTCTGCTTCAAGTTGCAGTGTAACATTTCTGCTGAGTTTCACTGAGCATAACTTGAGGCAATATTGCAACTACGCTAAGAAAAGAAAATCAGAGCTACCTGCATTTTATTGCAAGCTGGTGTTTTGTTCAGTGGAACATGAACCTCAGATGTTTAACTTTGCTAATTTCCTTTGGTTCCCAGTCTTTGATAGTGGATGAAATTGGTAACTGGCTAAGAAAAATAAATTCAAGTAGGAGAAAATCTTCCTTTTGGGATAATAACCCTGGAATATCTATGCTGATCATTCCCACTGTGGTGGAAAGAAGAAATTAGATCAATGTTTCAACAAGAAACAGAAGATATTTGGTGTTTCATTAAGAGTCATCCACTGTCCAGTAATAGCTACAAGACATTTGATTCCTTATGCCATTACTCTCTGAGGTTGCCTTGCAAATTAGAACATTTTAATGAATATATTATACCCTTTCTGAGAACTAGTATGTTTACTAATTAGCTATATAATAAGTTATCAGTTTAAAAGGTTTCTTTGTTTTATTTAATTTGTTGGGAAAGTTAGTAGCTATAGAGGGGTTATAGAATGAAGAATTTTTAGTCACCTAGAAAACACATTTGTAAATATCAACTAAAGTTTCTATAATTTTAATTTAATGTCTGGTTTAAATTTCAGATACTGAACCAAATTCTTGTTTCTTTCTTCATCTGTGACAACATTTTTTGTCTTGCAATCAGAAATAATTGTACTGTATTAAATAATAGCTGTATTCTTCATGTTCCTTTGAGTGAACTAATGTGTCCACTCAAACATATTTATTGGGAAGTTTCAGATATGATTGACATGAGAATTGATTCATATGGTTTTGTGACAGACCATTTTGTGTAACTGTCTTTCTGAATTTGATATAAAATATTCTTCATCAGGATGGTCTCTTGGACTCATTTGCCATTGTTGCCCTGTGTATTGCAGACAGGGAAAAGGATAGATTTTGTCACTTGATTGACTGGTTTGCTAATAGTAACAACCATTATCTGATTGACTTGACTGCACTTGTCTTGATGTCAAGATTATGATGAAAACAGTGATTAGATTTTATATACAATCTTGATAAGTCCATCTATAACCTATAGTGCATCCCTAATATTTGTGTGCAGAGACAGAAGACTTTTCAATGGTGTTGATGCAGATAACTCTGAATAGACTCTCTGAGGCTACTGTAGATAGTTCAGGAACAGTATGGAATAAATTACTCTTCCATTTTTATTATTCAGTTTAAATGTCTAATGTCTAAATGCTGTATTAACAGATTTTGTGTGCATTTTTTTATAAATTTGAATTTTTGGCTAAAGGAATCATTTTATGGAATTGATCATAAAAGTCAATGTGTGATTCACACCTGACAGTTGTGTCTTGCTGACATCCAAATGTCAGTTTTGTTCTACACAAACATTTTGTATCACTCAATTTTACTATTAATTTTGAGTAGAAGTCTTAAGACATTAAATAAGATTAAAGAAAACCTGACAACCAAATGCATTTTATTTTTTTAAACTTGGTAAATATAATTTCTTTTTTTAAATATATTGGTCATTATTCAGTATTTGCATGGATAGGATTAGAGACACGGTGAGGATAATAACGTGTATCCCACTATTATTTACAGTGTAGTGCCATTCAAAAACTCTACTGCTGTCTCTGTATTTTCCTGATAGGTAGGACAAAACCAGGGCAAAAGTATAATCCTGTCTTGAAAAACTAGCTTACTTTGTAAATAATAATATAAGCTTAGTGAATCTGTTAGATAAAGGATTTGAGTAATCCAGAATGTATTTCTGAATAAAAAAAAACCTTCTTCAGTTTATTCTTAGGGTATACATTATTTTAAACTTGTTTTTTGTGTGTGCATGTGTGTGTGACACACAGAGAAAGAGAGAGCCCACATTTGCAGGAGAGAACTTTTGATCCTGTTGACCAATGTAAACCAAATTTAGCAGAGACCTCAGTCAAATTCTTACAGATTTCATAAAAAAAAAATGCATGAAATAAGGAGGGTCAATTAAAAATCTCAAATAAAACAATCTCTGAAGCTGGATTTATGAGACACAAGAATTCTGATGTGTGACAGAGCATGTAAATATCCAATTTTAGGAAAAGCTTTCTCCAGAAGAAGGTAATTGATTATGAGATAGAAGCCCTTAGCAAAATAAACTGCAGCTCAGGCAGGTGCTTGATGCCAGTATTCTCCAGTGTTAGTTACAAGTGTGGGTCACGTGGAAAATAGACTCCCTAGAATATAAACTCAGAATAATAAACAAATAACAGTATTCTCTAGCCAAGGAAATATTTCTGTCTTCCCGTTCACTTATAGTACAAATGTTTTAGTCTGATATTAAGCAGCCAAACTTCATAGTATGAAATTCCATCTGATAATGTTTCTGCCTTGAGGCTATTATTAATTGATACTTTAAAAAATTATGGAAAGTTTCCTTCTTCCCATATAGCAGAGCAACATCCTTGTCTTTGCTTGAAAATTTTTCCCTAAAATTCCCAGCAGACATATTTGCATCCATTTCAATACCTCTGGTGGCCAAGTAACATAAACATTTAATTACTAATTTGAGTATTAGGAAACAAACAACACACGCATTTAAGAAGTGGGGAAACATCTTTCTCCCTGCTTCCCAGACTTAACTTCAGCTCAGATTCCTTCCCACTTCCTAGTTTTTCCACTTCAGTCCAGACATTTCTTCTATCACTTTGTTATTGTTGCAAGTTGTACTCAGTCCCTTCAGCGAGGTAACAGGAGTTGCAGAAGCCTGTGGTCAGTACATAGTGATTTCTTTCTGTCACTCCACCTTTGTCACACTTTTCTTATTCTACTGCTTCTTTCATACTTGTTTCATCTGCTTCAGCGTGGATCCTCCCTTCAGGGCAGCAACTATCTTATGAACGCTTTCCTTTTTTTTTCTTCCCATAAAGAAAATTACTTTCAAAGAAGTTCCAAGATAAATATGAAAGTAGTATGTAATAAACTCTAAAAAGCATAGGCATATAATGTAATCCAAATCTTTCAAATACTCAGGTTATAGCCATAATTCCTCTGTTATATGGCATTATTTGTATATATAGCAGAGCTGGAAGTTACCTTAATTGGAGGAATGGGGAAAAACTATTTTTTTAAAAAATATGTTTGGCAAAAAATATCTATTATTAATAAACTGTATTCCAGACCATCCAGAAGGGGAGGGTGGGAAAAAGGTATTGAACTTTGTAAACAACAGTAAGCTACAAGAAGACAAAAATCTTTTCCTGACTTCTTTTTTTCTTTCTACACCAAATGAATAACTGCACACTAACTACTACTAAAGCATCCTAATGGAGAAAAAGACTAAAATTCCTCTAGGGAAGAAATGTGAGGTCTTGATGAAAGTATCTTTTCACTGTGGAATAGTTATGGAGATGAATTCCCATTTCTTTTAATGTAGAAGCAGAAAATAGCTGCAAATGGTCAGAAAGTAGTATGACTGTGCTACTCCTTTAGAACTTAAAAAGCACCCTCTTCCATTTTTAACTAGTTTTGGTATCGTCATCAGGCAAAGATAAGAGAGAGTTCTTAACAAAACCAGTAGATTTTCTCATCTAGTAAGAGAAGGGTGAATGAATAAGTAGCAATAGTAAAAAAATAAGCCTACCTTTATCTTGAACTCTAGAAACTATAATATCTTCTAACAAACAACAGACCTCTGAAAATTTATTTTAGCAGATGGTATGCCATTTATGTTCATATGATGCTCTTTTGTGTATCTCAGCTCAAAGAACTGCATATGCTGCCAGAATTGTTAGTGTAAAGGCAACCTCTTCCTGCTTACAGATAGGTCTTATTTCACAAACTTTATTGGATTACGGTAGTTCTCCAGAAACATGATTGTGACTTTAGTTGTATGCAGTTTGAGAACAGCAACTACAGAACCCTGAGAAAAAAAATAGGGCCTTTAATAAACTGTATAAAAATACCAGTATATTTCAGTCCATTTATTAGAGATGTGAGCTGAACATTTTACTGAAGTCAAAGAGCTTACATATTGGCCAACAAAGTAATACAAATTTGCTTTATAATGTTTTGACTTTTAGGGGATTATGGTCATAAGTATATTTATCTAAATGTAAGTTCTCTTACTGAGAACACTATAGCTATCTTTCATCAATTACAGGAGCAGCCAGAAAAGCATCAAAAATAATTGAGAAGAGAAGCAAAACCTTGGAAAGTCAGTATTTTTCACTAATGTAAAAAAAAAAAAATTAAGAATAATTAGCAAATTAAAAAAAAATAGAAAAAAAAAGTTACTGGCCCAACACAAAGAAACATATAGGGTATGAAGAATAAATTAGTCAGAAATGAAAACCAGAAGCTATTGGTGAAAAACCTTCTCTTCAAAGGAATTAAGTCTATAAGTCATGTAATTCGTTATAGATAAATTGTACAGGATAAATTCTTCTATTTTGAGTAACACGTAAAAAAAAATCAAAACACTTTTTGAAGACCAAGAAAGTAGAAAGTTAATCCTATTGTTATAAGTATAAAACAATATAGCATACATGTGAATAAATAAAAAAAGTGAAGATACTAAATAAGAAACAACTGTCAAGAATGGCAATAAGTCAGTCTGCAAAAATGTTAGTTAAAAGGAAGGCTAGGGAAATTCTTGATCCACTACCTAAGTGCAATCAGTAGTTAATGGGACAGAATCTAGTTGGAGGTCAGTAACTAGTGGAGTCCCCCAGGGGTCGGTACTGGGACCGGTGTTGTTCAATATCTTCATCAACGACCTGGATGAGGGTACAGAATGTATCCTCAGCAAGTTTGCTGATGACACTAAGCTGGGAGGAGTGGCTGACACACCAGAAGGTTGTGCTGCCATTCAGAGAGACCTTGATAGGCTAGAGAGTTGGGCGGGGAGAAACTTAATGAAATTCAACAAGGGCAAGTGCAGAGTTTTGCATCTGGGGAAGAACAACCCCATGCACCAGTACAGGCTGGGGGCTGACCTGCTGGAGAGCAGTGTAGGAGAAAGGAACCTGGGGGTCCCTGGTGGACAGGAGGATGACCATGAGCCAGCAATGTGCCCTTGTGGCCAAGAAGGCCAATGGCATCCTGGGGTGCATTAGAAGGGGGGTGGTTAGTAGGTCGAGAGAGGTTCTCCTCCCCCTCTATTCTGCCCTA